>VYXC01010870.1:232733-244279 GCA_013397175.1 Platysteira castanea
CCCGTCTGCAGCACCCACGTGGGGAGCGTCGCTGCCCCGGCCTGGCAGACTTTGCCCCTGGGACTCGGAGCGGGGTTTGCCCTGCCTGCCGCGTCTCCATGCTGACCGCAGAGGGGCCCTGAGCCCCGCCGGAGGGACACCGACACTTGGACTGAGGTGGACGGAGGGCTGGGGTGTTCGCAGCCCTCTGATGTGACTGGCACCGCGGGGCTCGGCTGTGTCCCCTGCTGAGGCCATGCTCAGGCTGCGCCTGCTGACGTGGGACGTGAAGGACACGCTGCTGCGGCTGCGGCAGCCCGTGGGCCACAGCTACGCGGCCGAGGCCCGGGCTCATGGGCTGCAGGTGCAGCCCGAGGCTCTGGGGCGCTCGTTCCGGGAGGTGTACGGAGCCCAGAGCCGGCGCTTCCCCAACTACGGCCACGGCCAGGGGCTCAGCTCCCGGCAGTGGTGGCTGGATGTCGTCAAACAGAGCTTCAGGCTCTCGGGCGTGCAGGACGAGGCAGCCCTGACGAAGCTGGCAGAAAAGCTCTACCGCGACTACTGCAGCTCCCACAACTGGGAGGTGCTGCCGGGAGCCGCCGAGACCCTGAGCCGGTGCCGCCAGCTCGGCTTCCGCATGGGAGTCGTCTCCAACTTCGACAACCGGCTGGAAGTCATCCTCTCGCAGTGCGACCTGCGGCACCACTTCGAGTTCGTGCTCACCTCCGAGGCCGCGGGCTGCGCCAAGCCGGACGGGCGGATCTTCGAGCAGGCGCTGCGGCTCGGCGGGGCCCGGCCGGAGCAGGCGGCTCACATCGGGGATGACTACAGCCGCGATTACCGGGCAGCCCGGGCCGCGGGCATGCACAGCTTCCTGCTGCGGGCGGCCGGGCAGGGCGAGGGGCCAGAGGTGCCCCCCGAGCACGTCCTGCCCACGCTCAGCCACCTCCTGGCTCGTATCGAGAAGGGGTAGCTGCGCTTCGGAGGGGTCCGGTGCTGCTGCCGAGTGCTGAACTGTCCTCGCACGGGATTTCTTGCTGCCAGGTGGGCAGGGAAAAGCAGCGAGTCCGAACTGCCCGTGGAGCAGGAGGAGTGTTCATGCAATAAAACATTTCTGACAGCCAGCAGTGGTGCTGATGTGTCTCGTGGCTCTAAAAACACCACAGAAGGGGGTCAGCAGTGGTGTCGTCCCTTAACGGGGTGGGACTGGGTCACTCCAGAGGCTCATTCTGGCAGGAGGTGGAGGCACATACTGAGGTTTATCCCGTCTCAGGGACCCCAGGGACAGGCTCAAACATCCCCCAGTGCAAGTGCTGGCACTGTCCCAGGGAAGGTCTGCCCACACAGAGCACCCAGGACACCCCTGCCTGGGCTCTGCACATCCCAGCTTTGCCACCTCACCAACATCCCCCCCTTTCCAATAGCGATGGGCAGGCAGGAGGTGCCTGCAGGTCTGCTGCTGTGGGCAAAACAGTCTGGAGTTGGGCAATCTTTACTGATTTGGGCAGTGAGAAATAAAAATGACCACTTTAAACTCTAGGCCTACACCTCTCCTTCCTCCCTGCCTGCTGCCATCCGTTCCCTGTGTTTGCCCCACGTTACACTCAACCCCCACTCCCTTGGGACGCTCAGGTTTGGTTTCTTTCTGCTGCTCTTTGTTTGTTCCTCTGCTCAGACAGAGCCACAGCCCCTCAGCAGTGCCCCTGTCCCAGCATGGTTCCCCCACAGGGGCCAGTGCCCTGCACTGTCTCTGCTCTGCAGTGGGGTAGTTCCCCTCAAAAGTGTCTGCAGCTGTGTCCCAATCAGAGAATCACAGAATCATTTCAGCTGGAAAAGGCCTTTAAGATGGAGTCCAGCTGTTCCCCCAAAACACTGCCTAGGCCACCACTAAACCATGTCCCCAAGTGCCACATCCACAACACCTTTTAAACCCCTCCCAATTCACCTGAGAGCAGCTGGCCCAGCCAGGCATTCCCAGACCCCTCACCCCAGCATGGCACGCAGGCTCCAGGAGGAGAGGAAAGCTGCGGAAAACACGCGAGGAGCAGGTGTGGTGTGAAGGCAGGTGTTGTCTGNCACGGTACGTGCTCCTCCTTTTCATATCTATTTCTCCCCTTTTCTCCAGCCCACCAGCAGTCTGGAAAGCTGCCTTTGGTGGGGCAGAAATTAAACAATTCACCTGAGAGCAGCTGGCCCAGCCAGGCATTCCCAGACCCCTCACCCCAGCATGGCACGCAGGCTCCAGGAGGAGAGGAAAGCTGCGGAAAACACGCGAGGAGCAGGTGTGGTGTGAAGGCAGGTGTTGTCTGAAGGCCCCTGTACACAGCCCACAGCCCTGCCCGGGCTCCTTCCCCCCGGGCACACACAGAGCACACACAGTCAGACACAGCCACGCTCACGGGGCGAGCGAGATGCTCTGGTGGGCCACGGCAAAGACGGGGTAGACGGGCTCCGCGAAGGCCTCGTGGTGGGAGAAGAGGATGGCGCAGGAGTCGGGGTCGTAGAAGAGCAGCTCTCCCCCCGCAAAGTCCAGCAGGACCCCGATCTCTGCCGGGGCCTTGATCAGCTCCACGGGCTGGGGCTGCCCCGCGTGCAGGAACCGGAATTCTTTGTCGTAGCGCGAGAACACCCAGGAGGCAGCGTTGAAGCCCAGGCGGCCTTCGTTGGCAGAGCCCTTCCTGGGCACGGAGCTGTAGCAAACCCCCAGCTTGTAGGCGCAGCTCTGCTCCACGCTGACCTTCCAGGCACAGACCCCCGAGTGGAAAGAGGCGGTGGCCAAAGCGTTGGGCCAGTGGTCAAACCGCTCGGGGCAGTCCGAGTCCACCTTTGCTTTCTTGGGGCTGAAGGTCAGGGTTCTCTTGTCTTCCGACAGGCTGAGGTGGGGGCTCAGGGTTTTCTCATCGATGTGAATCTCCTGCGAGCCTGCAAGAGAAGCCATGTGGTGAGCACTGACTCGGTGGCCACCATCTGAACCACCTGAGGTAGTCATGGCTATCAGAAACACAAGGGCAACCACCCTCTCCTCACACATTGCTCCTGGGGCCCCACCTGCTCCCCAGGGTGGCAGTGCTGGGGGCTCAGGCTGGGTGCCACAGCTTCTCCTCTCAGCCAGGGCCAAAACAAGGCAGAGACCCCCCAAAGCCCACACTCACCAGGACACCTCTCCACCTTGCACTAGAAGCCCTGCTCATCTTCCTTTGACCCTGGCCTGACTCCCCACAAAACAAAACTCAGCAGGTTTGGCTCACCCCACTTTTGGGAGAGATCCAAATCTCAGTTCGTGTCCTTTCCCAACCTCACGGTGGGTGAGCAGGACCTGGCTGCTCCTCCCCCAGCCAGGGGAGCCAAGAGCCTGGCAAGAATGAGACGGCTGTGTGCAGAAAACCTGCAAAGCTGGAAAAACAGGACTGGAGAGAGCTGGGCAGGGAAATCTCTTTCCTGCTACAAAGCCTGAGGTGTTGATCAACCCACCCTGAGGTGCTGGGAGCAGCAGTGGGGGGAGGTGGCATGGCTGTGGCTAGATCTGGATTTGCTGTGAAAGAAGGGGGTACCCAGCTGCACAAACCCAGCCCAGGGTGAACCAGGCTGGCCAGAGGACACTGCACCCACTGTGGGTCTGCACCACTTCAAAATCACAGAATCCTAGGATTATTAAGCTTGGACAGATCTCTAAGACTGTGGTGCCCTGCCCTGGCTGCGTGCTTCCCCCTGAGACCCCTCAGGGGCTCTGCAGACTGGAACTGTGCAAGTGCATCCCTCACTCCCTAAATTTGTGAAGCAGGGATGAGGTTGATGCCCAGCAGACTCAACTGCTTCCAGGGAGACTCAGTTCCTGCCAGCAGGTGCCCCTCCTAGCCCTGCTTTCCCCCACCCTCACTTCACTCATTTTAGGTCTCAAACCACCATGGAAACAGGGCTGGAGTGGGTGAGTCAGTGGCTCTCCCAGCCCTGTCACACCAGCACCAGCAGGATGAGCCCTTAAAGAACCAAAGGATGACCTGAACAGGGTCATCCCAGAGCCCAACCTGCTCCAGGGACCCACACCAGCATCCCTCTAACAGCAAACAGCACCCAGCAGCAGCAGCAATGCTCCAGGGTTTCCTCGGGCTGCACCTGCCCAGGTGCTCCCAGGCAGATGAACCAGGGCTGAATTATCCCTTTGGAAGTCAGTGCCACGCACCTGTGCATGTCAGGTAGGAGTTACTGCAAGCAAGAGTGAGCCCAAAGAGGAGCTGAAGCCAGCACTTCCTTCAGCAGCAGCTGCCAGCCTCATTCATCTGATGATTTATTTCCCCACGCAGCAGCCAAACCTGAGCTCTCCACAGGGCTGCCCACGCTGCTGGGTGCAGGGCGGCTTTCCAGGAAGCCAAATGCTGCTCTGAATTCATAGAAAACAGAGCAGCACCAGACTTTATCTTCCCCTGGCAGAAGGAGGGCACTAAACCTCGTATTGTGCAACACACAGCTAACCCAGGGCTGCATTCTGGAGGTCCACGCAGGGAAACACCACCCCAGTGACACCCACGTTGCTTTGCTGTGGAATTGCAGTTCCAGGGGAGCATCTGAGGGAGGGGAAGTGCTGGCAAAGGAACAGCAGAGTAATTCGGATCAGCAAATCTGCCCCTCACACAAGTGTTTTGTCATGATTAAATCTGGATTTTAACATACAACCCTGATGAATGATTCCACTGGGAATTCATCTTGCCCCCAAGTGTATTTCCTCTGTGTCCATCGGGGTGGGCTTGGGACATGAGGGATGCTGGGATGATAAATTCCCATGGTTAACAGCTCTGGGAAGCACATTCATGTGAGCTGCAGCACATCTGACTGCTTTTAAAAATCTGAGTTCCCATGAACAGAGATCCCTCCCAAAACGGTGCCAGGAGATCTACATCATCCTGTGGTGTAAGGAAGAAGCTGCCAAGCCCAAACAGAAGTGATGCAGAANCGGGAATTCATCTTGCTCCAAGTCTATTTTCTCTGTGTCCTGTGTCCATCAGGGTGGCCTTGGGACAGGAGGGATACTGGGATGATAAACCCCAAACAGAAGTGATGCAGAAGCCTGGATGCCAAGTGAGGGCATCAAAGGAACTGTGTTTATTTTTGAGAGTGAAATGGAGGCCCTTTTGCAGCTGCTTTTCAAGTTTTTGAGAGGTTATGGAGAGGGCCATCCAGGCTTGGAATTTTCTGCTTTCAAGCAAATAAACAAGGCAGCCACCTGCTCACCTGCCTTTGGGAGAAGGGACCACAGAGTGACACTAAACATTCCTGTGTCTTAAGGAAAGCTCAGACTGCTGCAGTTAATAGTAAATATCTAAGGCTTGGTCCAGGGTGGACTGTGGACTGCAGAGATCCACAAGGATACACCAGGCATCCCCAGCATGGGAAATGTAACCACACCCTCAATAGAACCCAAACAGAATGAAATTCCTGTGTAGTAAGTGCCTCAGCACACTCAGCACAAGAATAGAATGCCTTAAAGTCATTACATTTCACAAGGATGCTGTTGGGAGAGGAATCCTGAAAAACTCCATGTCACAACAAAGAAAATGGGGGAAAGGCTTCCTGCTTGACTCCATGGCTCTGAACATTGAGAACCTGCTCGACTGATCCTTTCAGGAGGAATTTCTTCACTGAATGGGCTGGTAAATACTGGAAGGGACTGCCCAGGGAGGTGGTGGAATGACCATCCCTGGAGGTGTCCAAGGCATGACTGGATGTGGCAGTCAGTGCTCTGGGCTGGGTGACAAGGTGGTGACCACAGGCTGGATTTGATGGTCTTAGAGGTCTTTTCCCAACCTGAACAACTCTGGGATCCTGTGTGACACTGCCAATGCACCCCTGCAGGGGCTGGCATAGAATCACAGAGTGATTTGGGTTGGAAGGGACCTTTAAGCTCACCTAGTCCCAAACCCCTGCAGGGACACTTTCCACTACTGCCAGCACTCAGAGATTCCAAAGAGGGAAATGAATCACAAAGAGAAAGCAACACAAGAGTTTGCAGTAGAAGAAACACATGATGGTAGTGCTTGGTAGGCACAGATTCTCAAGCTAATACTTAAAACTATGAGAGCAATAAAAGCCTGAAGTGCAGACCTTGGAGAGAGGCCTGGAAACAGGGAAAAACTGGAAACAGCTCATCAGAATCACAGCAAGATGAGTAGAAATCAGAAGTTTGTACAGAAGCTTTGGAAAAACCACCCTAGGGATTGTTCACAAGGCAAATTACAAGGATGTTGCCACCTCTGAGAAACAAACAGTACATTTGAAATACTCTAAAAACAGACTGAAAGCCAGAGTAAAAGCAAACATTTCACAACCAGCCATCCAAGCACATCACAGCTGGAGGAAAAACGTCTTTCCCTGCTTAACACAGCCAGCACCAACCAGGTAAACCAGTCCCAGAGCCCATCAGGGGCCTGGCAAATGGCTGCAGTGCAGCCTCAGCTGTGCAGCAGGAGCTGAGCCAGAGCACAAACACCTCTGGAACCACCGGCTCGTGCACAGCCACAACCTCAGCTTGTGATCAGAAAGCTGCTCCATCTGCTCACTGCTCCCTGCACTGCTCAGTCTCACAGACACCCCACAGGTGAAATCACCCTCTCCAAGTCCCCAGCAGCCCAGTGCCAAACGCTGTGAACAGAGATTTCTGTGACAGAGATTCCCACAGCAGCATCAGCTTTGCTGCTGTCACCAAGAGGCCCAGGAAACAGCAAAAGGAACCACACAGCATTAAAGCCACAGAGCTGATAAAACACACACAATCTTTTCCAACTCCAGTTCTTCCCTCAGCCACAGCCTGGTTGGAGCTGTTGCTCCCCCTGAATGTCCCACAGCTGCTGCTGCCTCCCTGAATGGAGGACTCCAAGAAAAAAGCAGGGGCTGGGAGAGCAGAGGGGCAGGACACAGCATGAGGAAGTTTTGACACAGCATGAGGGTGTTTCTTTGGGCACAACACGAGTGAGGGTGCAGGAATCCCTGGAGCACATGAGATGTGAGTGAGACACTGACCTGCGAGGCAGCAGAGCACAGCAGAGGCCCACAGTCGATGCAGCAGTGGACTCTGAACACAGGTCTGATTAAAGTTTAACTTCAGGGACTCCTGTGGCTCCAAGATTCCCTCCGCCACCTCTGTCCTAGCAAAGGAAAACAAGAGTTGTTTCAAAATACAATGATTTGTTGTGCTGGGAGGTGTTTATAAAGATCACGAGGAGGTATGGCAGAGGTTAGAGAGGAGCTCTGGCTGCAGAGACCACAGCAGAGGTGCCTGGGCCAGCTCTCACCCTGAGTGATACTTTCGGTTGGCTTTGCTTACAGCTCCTCGTGAAAGGGCTGCAGTGTTGTAAAACACATCCCAGCAGCCTGAGTCAACAGCTCCTCACTCAGCAGACACAGGGTAAATAAATGTGTCTGAGAGCAGCCATCAGGGTACCAGGGGAGCACAATGAACAGGCAGAGAATCAGATTTCCTTCTCTTGCCAGAGCCCTGCAGTCTGAGCACAGAGCAAGCCAGGACATGAGATTTCACCCAGCACAGAGCCAGGGGTTTGCTGGCTCCTGTGGCCTGCAGCACCCACAGAACTCGAGGTTGTGAGGACAGGCTGTGGCACAGGCTGCTAGGGATGTGCTGTGGCACATTCCACACTCTCCACAGGCACAAATACCCCCACAGGCCCTCTGGGCAGCACAGTGCAGCCAGGGCCAGCACCCTCGCAGCAGCCGCAGAAATAAATTACTTAAATAAAATTAAACAAAAACACAGCCACCAAGGTGCTTCGTCAGGAAGTGCAGCCCGGTGTCACCAGTGGGGCTGCTGGGGACACTGACACCTGCACCTGGCTCTCCCTGCCCGTGCAGAGCTGGCGAGGTGCTGTGCCAGCCACCCCCAGCACGGAGCACAGACCACCCCACCTCCTGCCAACAGCCTGGCACAGGCCTGCTCCATCCCCCAGCAAGTCCGAGATTCTCTAAGGAGCTGCACAAGTTCTCCCATAAGCAAGGACTGCTGCTCTGGAGAAGCACATGGAGCATCTCCAGGTGCAGCACAGCATGTGGAGCAGAGACAAGAGGCCACACTGGCATCTCTGTGCTCTGTCCTTGCCCACAACAAAAGCAGCACGAGGGACAAAAGAGGTGTCATGGGGTGCCTGAGCCACGGCACGCAGCACAGGAGCTGTGGGGAGGCAGGTGTGGAGCAGGAGCAGGAAAAGCTTGGAGCAGGGTCAGGGAAAGGACCAGGAGCAGCCGGGTACTGACCTCTCGAAGATCTCTTGTTCTGCACGCTGGGGACAAGGAGAGAAAGAGTCATCACAGCTCAAATCCCCACAGGTGGCACCCCAAACACAGCAAACCTGGGACCCAGGGAGGAGCGTTCCCCTTCCTGACCCAGAGAAGCCACCCCTCACCCCTACAGCAGCTCTGGGGAGGAGGGGAGCATCCAACATCCATTTTCTTCAGCTGCAGCACTTCCCGACTCAGAAAATGAGTGGGAATGGCTGAAGGCAATACACTGCTCATGTGGCTGGGGCACTGTCTGTTGTTCCCTCTCTGCCCCACCCCACCAGGGCAGGCTGCAGGAACAGCCTCTGCTCCCAGCAAACAACCCCAGGGCTTTCAGCAAAGGGGGAGGCTGCAGAGGGACAAAGCCAACAGTCAGGTGACCTCATGGACAGTCCCACTTGTTTTTGTACCTGCTGGGCATGATGCATTCTCAAGATACAGCAAAGTGATAAGAAAATACCTGATCCCTGCTCACATCCAAGCAGGGCACTTTGCATGCCTTCAGCTTCCCTGTGCTGATTCCAGACAGCCACAAGTACCAACACCAACAATCCAAGGGGGAGAACACGTGAACCCCTAAAATTCCCTTCCAAAAGGAGTAACTGAGGGTGTGGCTGTTCTCCCTGCTCTCCTCTCTCTTCTTTATGCTGCAGCTACAGCCCAGCACACCGAGACAGAAACTGCCTTTCCCATCAAAGGAACATCTGCCTTCTTTCCATGGGATTGGGTCTGTTTTCCAAGCTGAGCTGCTGTTCCCCTCCTCACAGAGTTACATGTGGGAAGCAGAGGCTGAGCATGGTGCTGCAAGGCAGACCTGCTCACATCCGAAATGAGAGGAATCACTTGGGTGAACTCAGATGATTCAATAACCAGAGAAGGAACTGAGCAAGGGGAAGCACGGGCTGCTTTGCACGGCAAATATCCCTAACAGGGCTAAGCCAGGCAACACAGGGGACTTTCCAGAAGAGCTGCAGGTGCTTCCAAGGGTCAGTTTTCATTAAAACTGCACACAATACTAGAAAAGGGATGGCACAAGCAACACTTGTAAGAGCAGCTCTCAACCCAGAGCTGTCCTGGCTGTCCAGCCTAAGGGCAGCTACAAGCCCAGAGCTTGGAGACCCGAGCCTGGGTGGTTCTCCACCTCACTGCAAGCAAGAGCAGGATCGGGCAGAGCAGATGCTCTAGGAACCACCAGGAAACCACAGGGGCTTATCGGGACCAGGTCAAGGAGGCTCCCTGAGCCAGACCTGCAAATGTATGTCCTGTCCCACCCCTGCCTCCCTGCTGTCAGCACAGCAGCTGCTGAACACCGCATTTAAATCCCGTAACAAAAACTCCAGGTCAGCTCCGGGCTGCCTGACTCCCAGTACTCACCAGCAGGCCCTGGTCATCCAGGTTGGTGATCATGTCCACCAGGTAGGTGCGGAGGGCACCCAGCTTGTGCAGAGCCTCTGTCCAGTGCACCTGCTGGGTGAGGATGCTCTGGTGCGCCCGCTCCTCCTCGGCGTGCACCCTCTCCAGCAGCCGCTGCTCCTCGTTCTCACAGGCCTTCCCCACAAAGAGCAGCCTCTGGATCACCAGCTCCCGCGCCGCGCTGGCCGCGCTCTGGCACCGCAAGGACACGGCACGAGCATCAGCTCTGCTCCAGCCCCAAGAAGAGCCCCAGCTGCTCCTGCCGGCTCTCCATGGGCTCAGCCATTAGTGCTGCTCTGGTAACTGAGCCCAGGCCACAGCACCTGGCACGATACCAGCCCCAAACCTGCCCACTGCCCCCTCAGCGGGCCCCAGTACCTAAGTGACAACCTGCGAGGGACCAGAGTGCTGTCCCTCAGCAAATCTCCATAGATTCACTATTGGTGAGAAACATGAGAACAGGCTGAGACAGCTGGGGGGGTTCAGCCTGAAGAAAACGTTCCAGGGAAAACTTAGAGCCCCTTCCAGTGCCTAAAGGGACTCCAGGAGAGCTGGACAGGGACTGGGGACAAGCGCCTGGAGAGACAGGACAAGAGGGAACGGCTTCCCATTGCCAGAGGGCAGGGATAGATGGGATATTGGGAAGGAGTTGTTCCCTGGGAGGGGAGTGAGGCCCTGGCCCAGGGTGCCCAGAGAAGCTGTGGCTGGCCCATTCCTGGAAGTGTCCAAGGCCAGGTTGGATGGGACTTGGAGCAGCCTGGGACAGTGGGAGGTGTCCCTGCCCATGGCAGAGGGTTGGAACTGAGTGGCTTTAAGGTTCCTTCCAACCCAAACCAGTCTGGGATTCTGTGATTCTATCAACGTCCTTTGTCCTCATCTTCAGTGACAGCAAGGAACAAATAAACCCAGGAATTCTAAGGCACCGATCCTAGTGGAATGTTCGATTGCCGTACACTCATACCATTGTCTGTGCACATTTCTTAGGCAAATGAAGCAGGAATTGCAGGCACACCCTGGCACTCCATTTCCATAGCCGCATGCCGACGATGCCCCCCGGGAGCTGAGCATCCCTGGGGAATGGCGAGCAGGGAGCAGGCGGGGCCAGCCCCGGGGACTCACCAGGACGCCCTGGTCCTTGGCAGGCAGCACCTCGTCCACGTGCCGGGCGATGGCCGCGCTCTGCAGCTGGAGCCGCTCGCACCGCTCCACGAGCTTGTTCTGGGACACGGAGCGGCGCGGTGATGGATGCAGGGTGATGGATGCGGGCCCGGGCGGGGCCCCGAGCCGCCCTGCGCCGCCCCACAGAGAGCCCCTTCCCCACGGGGCACCCCTGAACAGCCCCACACAGCCCCACCCCTGCCCGGAGCCCCTGGCAGAGCCCCCATCCCTATCCCTGGGTGGGCCCACCCGGCCCAGAGAACCCAGCTCCCTCTGGGAACACCCGCACGGCCCCACACCCTGCTAGGGACCCCCGCAGCCCCACACACCCCACTGGGACCTCCACACCCTGCTAGGGACCCCCGCAGCCCCACACACCCCACTGGGACCTCCACACCCTGCTAGGGACCCCCAGGGCCCCACACACCCCCAAGGACCCCACAGCCCCTCCAGGACCTCCACATCCTGCTAGGGACCCCCAGGGCCCCACACACCCCACCTGGGACCTCNCTGCCCGGAGCCCCTGGCAGAGCCCCCAACCCTATCCCTGGGTGGGCCCACACGGCCCAGAGAACCCAGCTCCCTCTGGGAACACCCGCACGGCCCCACACCCTGCTAGGGACCCCCACGGCCTCACACACCCCACCTGGGACCTCCACACCCTGCTAGGGACCCCCACGGCCTCACAAACCCCACTGGGACCTCCACACCCTGCT
>VYXC01010870.1:245022-290025 GCA_013397175.1 Platysteira castanea
CCACAGGGACCCGGGATGCTCCCTTTTACCCTCACAGGAACACCCCTACCCACAGGGACCCGGGATGCTCCCATTTAACCCCACAGGGACATCCCCACCCACAGGGACCCGGGATGCTCCCATTTAGCCCCACAGGCTCACCCCCATCCACAGGGACCCGGGATGCTCCCTTTTACCCTCACAGGAACACCCCTACCCACAGGGACCCGGGATGTTCCCATTTAACCCCACAGGCTCGCCCCCATCCACAGGGACCTGCCAGCACTGCCGTGGGGTCACCCCCAGCTCTAGGAACCCAGGATGTCCCCCGTTTTCCCCAAAGCCAGTCAAACACCCCTCTCGAAGGGATGCTTATTCCCCTGTGAGGATGGGGCAGCTGTGCTGGGGTGCCTGTGCTGCTGCTGTGGTTGCTGGTGTTCCCTATCCCACGGTACAGGTTCCACTGCAGAGCCTGGGCAGGTGGACACAGCAGCGTGGCTTATTTTTTAAAAGCAGTTCAGTAAAAAATGTGTTTGATTTCTGTCAAGCAATGCATTTGAGGGGAAGGGAGGATAAGGGGATCTTCCAGCGTGAAACTCAGGCTGCTGGAGGTGAGACTTGGTGTGGATCAGTTGTTGTAGGATCCCCGAGTTTTTGTGGTGGAGCAGGTATGTGTTGGGATACAGATAGCAAAAGCTTGGATGAACATCCTTCCTGAGCACTGTTGTTGTCCAGGATGCACAAAAATCTTCTCTTTCTTGCAGTGGGGAAGAGGCAGGAGAACCCAGTGGGACACAGGACTGACACAGACCTTCCCTGCAGCCTTCCCTGGCCTCTGGCAGCTGCCTGTGAGCTGATGTGCAGGTAGGGATGAACATTTAATAATTGCTGGCTGGAAACAGTAACCATCAGAACTAAAAACTCAGAATTCACATCTTAGCTTTTCCTAGGATCTCGCTTTGCAACTTCCAGAGTTCTCCCACTGTTAGACAAAAATCACATTCCTGATGGACTGAAACGATTGGAGCACTCAGTCTGATTGAGAAAGTAAATTGCCAAATTATCACAGCCCCTCAGCTGTGAGATCGATCATTCCTCACATCTTTGGAACATGCAAACTCATGGATAGAACAGCAGGAGATTAACTGGGTATTACTAATTGCTAATCACAAAGGCTGTCAGGGTAAAATTAGAAAGGGAATTTTTGTAGAAACCCCTTTTGCTCAGTGCTTCCAGGATTTGGTTTTCACTTTTTTTTTTTTAGAGCCCTCAAGCAGTTTTTTGCTGGAAAAAGCAGGTGGGGTTTTTTCCCCTGATTTTGATTAGCAAAATGCTGCAGCCACGGAAGGTGGGGATGCCAGCAGACTAAATCCAATTAGGGTGCCTCGAGCTAAGCAGCAGGCAGTTATTGTCTGTGACAATTCACTGTCACTGAGACGGGTTCCTGCTCGGTCTGTGACCCGTCAGGACAGGAGGGAGAGGTGCTGCTCCTCACCTGGATGGATGCTGGTGCAAGGTCTGGCTGTGCTGGCCCCTCTTGGCAGGGATGGGGCAGCCTGGCCCCAGCCTGGCCAGGAGGTGTTTGCTGAATGCATCTGGGTTATCCACGTGGTCTTGCCTTGCCTGGAATTGGCATTTGGACATGGAAATTCTTCCCAAAGTGTTCCTCAGCTCATGGAAAGACAACTTCAAGTATTGCCAGGTTGTCTCAGCTGAGCTGGGGCTGCCTGTGCCCGCACTTGGTCCCAGCAGCTGCTGTAGGGGCTTCAGTCTGAAGGTGTTTGCCTTCACCAGTCCAAAAACTGGGATCTCCAGGATATATGGAAGTCCAGACCAGATCCAGGAGTAAGAGCAGGTGTAAAGAATGACAGGCAGCAGCTCCATCTCTGATATGGCCTCACCAAGCTTGGGTATTTTTAAGCTCAATGTGAGGTCCCAGTGACCTCACCCTGCTGCTGGCTCTGCTCTAAGCTAAAGGTTTCACCCAGGACCTCCAGATGTCCCCTCCTCTGAGGTTTTCTTCTTACTCTGAATGGAGTCAGGCTGTGGATAACACGTCACCAGCACCTTATCCTGTCTGTGTAACAAACAGAAACCCCTCTGGCTCCCCGGTGATGCTGTGTCCCCTCACCCACAGGTCATGTCCCCACAGTGCTGATGTGACACCCGCCACTGCCTGCTCGTTGCCAGGGCTATGGGGAAACTGCAGAGTAAAATCAGCTTCCACACCACCAAATACAGGTAAAGCAATGCTGGGAGATCAGGGCTTGTTAATAAACCAGGTGTGAGAGTGAAGAGAGAACACAAATGAGCAGAGAATATGGCAAGCACAAGGGTTTCGTTTCATTATTGGATGTTTGAATCAGGTTTTAATTTCTAACCCTCACTTCTAAAGTCTGCTCAGTTTCTTTGGGGGACTGAAATCCCAAATGTCACTCACAGGAGTGGCCAAGCATGTAACCATGACTGGTGTTTGTGCTCTGTGATGGCTGAGGCACAGATCTGAAGGGGAACAGCTCCAGGAGTGGCTCTTTGGCCCAGCTATCCAAACTGCTTTGTTGTGTGCTCCATCTCACTCACAGCCTCTCTGGCTTTCTGGGACAGATGTGGTCAAGTCAGAAGATGCCAGAGGTGCTGTTTCCCAGCCCCGGGTGTCAGGGAATGGCATCTGAGCTCACCTCCCTCCAGCACCTGCTCCCTGCAGCCCTCACTGCTGTCCCTGTTCCCTGCAGGGCCGACAGCTCCGTGGGACAGACAGGACCTGCAGGTGCCCCCCAGCAGCACAGCCCCGCTCACAGCGACGCTGTCACCTCTGTGGCTGCCCTCAGACCAGACCTGTGTGTGTCAGGAGGAAGGGATAAGGTGAGGTAGCCCCTGGGGTGGGAAAATGTATCAGTGAGTTCAAAAAATAGGGTTGAAATGTGAGCTTTGAACATTTCCATGGATGGTAACTGTGTCAGTCCCTGAGTTTAGAGAGAAAAAATGAGCTTGGAGTGAGGGCACGCACTGAAGCACACGGAATCAAATTTTATAACCTCTCCAGAGCTCATGTCACATCAAATGCTCCCACCCAGACTGGGGATTGCTGGACTGACTCTTACATCACCTGGCTTTAGGGACAGCTGTACATGCCCTGGGAGCTGGAAACCAGAGGAACCTGTTCCCTGTCCTGTGGACTGTACACTTGGTATGATGTAACCAAGGATGGGAAAAATCCTCCCTGGCCTGCTCTCATGCTGACCCCTGTCCCTGTCCCTGTCCCTGTCCCTGTCCCTGCAGAGTGTGGCTGTGTCCAGCTGGAGGTCCGGGGCTGCCCTGCGCCGCTTCATCGGCCACGAGCGCGAGGTCACCAAGGTGAGAGCGCCGGGGTCTCCCTCAGGAACTGGGGAGCCAGGGGTGATGGAGCACTGGTTTGTCATCCACACAGAGTCAGGGATCAGGGTATTCCTGGTATCCAGCTGGAAACGGTTGGATTTGATGACCTTAAAGGTCTTTTCCAACCTTAGCAATTCGTGATTTCCAACATAAAGTTTCCAACCTTAGCAATTCTGTGATCAGAACACGTTAGGTTTTTCCCAAGGTCCCCACAGGTCCTTTGGGAAGCAGCATGGAGTGGTGCCTCCAGACTAAACAGGGCTGCAGGACGTCTGGATGTGAGCTTGTCTTCCCCTCCAGGAGATCATGTAGCAAAAGCTCAGGATGAATTATGAGGTCAAGTTTTTGATGCAGAGATGCCATTCACTTTTCTTCAGGTCTCATTCTGCTGGATTTGACATGACTCCACAAATCAGCCATACCTGGCTGATGTAACCTGGGAATACCCATACCATGTGCCATAGCTGGCATATTCTGGGAATAGCAGGGCTTTAATTTCCTTTCTGAGGTTGGGATGACAAAGCCAAGCAGGCTTCTGGGAGAGCAGACGTGCAGAGGAGGTGTAGCTGTGTGTGGTGTGGCCACGGGGGACAGCCCCAGTGGGTCCCCTGGGTACTGCAGGGACAAAGGAGGCTTTGTTCACTCCAGTGCTCAAAGCAGCTCTGCTCTGGGCTCATTAGGGTTTGTAGGGAAGTTTTTCCTATAAAATGAATGGTTTCTAGGAACAAAACCTCAGAGCACCCATCCACCATCCTGCTCCCGGGCTCTGAGGGGACAAGGGACAGAGGTGGAAGGCCAGGCTCTCCCCAGACACATTCCTGCGTGTCTTGGGCTGTGGCAGGACAGCAGCAGAGTTGTGCTCTCCCTGTGAACTGGGTGGGGGGATGAGCAGCTTCTCCTTCTGGTCCTTGGCAGGTCACCTCAGCCCTTGACTCCAGCAGAGTCTTCAGCGCATCCCGGGACAAGACAGTGAAGATGTGGGAGCTTCACGGGGCCTCGGGGCCACGCCAGCACTTCCCAGGACATGACCTGGTTGTTACTGGGCTGGCTGTGAGCCCAGGTGAGGGACAACACACTCCCAGTCCCCAGGGAGTGACTGACAACGTTTCCTGCCCTGTTTTTGATGTTTACTGGTGGTTGCAGACGCCTCCCAGCTGTGCACGGGCTCCCGGGACAACACCGTGTGCAAGTGGGACACCGAGACTGGGGAGTGCCTGGCCAGAGCTACAATCTCCAGGAATCTGGTAGGATCTGCTGGTTCCTCAAGTCCCATCCCAACCTCTTCCTGCCTGTATGGTTATTTCACACATGGAGCTGTGTGGAGAGGATTTGCTGTGAGCTGGGTGCCAAAGGGAGCCCTTGGGACGCTGTGCAGATGGGCAGGCACAGCTTGAGGCTGGTTCCCTTCTCCAGGTAACAACAAACCCAGGAGCACAAGGGGACCAAGGGACTTCTGGCAATTTCTCAATGCTCTCAGACCTGTTTGGAAGCACATAGGATCATGGAATCTTTGAGGTTGAAAAAGATCTCTAAGATCGAGTCCAGCCATGTCCCCAGCACTGCCACAGCCACCACTAACCCATGTCCTCAAGTGCCACATCTGCACATCTTCTAAACCCCCCCAGGGATGGTGACTGCAGCACTGCCCTGGGCAGCCTGTGCCACTGCCTGACCGCCCTTCCAGCGAAGACATTTTCCCCAGTATCCAACCTAAACCTCCCTTGGCACAACTTGAGGCCATTTCTTCTCAGTGCTTGTTCCCTGAGAGCAGAGCCTGACCCCCACCTGGCTGCACCCTCCTGCCAGGGAGTTGTGGAGAGCAGGAACATCCCCCTGAGCCTCCTTTTCTCCAGGCTAACCAAGCCCTCCTGTACCAGCATTCCCTCCTGTACCAGCCCAGAGCTGCTGTGGGTACCACGCCCTGGTGCCTGTGCTGTCCCTGTTCCCATGGCTGTGTTTGCTGAGCTGCTGGCACCTCCCAATCACTCCCAGTAACTCCGCTGGGACTGCACCTGGCAGGAGAGCAGAAAATCTTCACTGTTTCCAGCTCCCAACCCACCACAGGGAGGGAGAGGATGGGAGCTCAGTGGTTCCATCCTCAGACAGACACAGCCTGGGCTGCTCACAGAGGTGGCTCCTGCTCATCCTTCCCTCTCCACAGGTCACACACCTGTGCTGGGTTCCTGGGGAGCCTTATGTCATCCAGACCTCAGAGGATAAAACCACCAGGTAAATTCTCCCTGTGGCCAGGGAGAAGGGAGGTGCAGCCTGAGGCTATTGTGTGGTTGGTTGTCGTGACCACTGCTGGTGTGGCTAAAAGCCACCTGCCAGCTCACCTGGGCCTTGGAGCACAGGACAGCCAGGGACAGGGGCTGGGAGCAGCGCTGGGTGGTGACTGCGGGTGAAAAGGAGAATTTGTGAAAAGGAAAGCTGGAGGGTGATCCAGCATGGATAAATGCAGGAATGCAGGATGGGTTTGGGAGCAGCCAGGGCAGAGCGCGAGGGCACAGCCGGGGTGTGCGGGAGGGCACGGAGGGAAACCATCGTGGTGATGATGCCTCAGGGCCTCCTTGGCCTCTGCTGTTCCCCGCAGGGTGTGGGACAGCCGGGGGCTGCAGGTGGCACACACGTTCCCAGCCAAGCAGCACATCCAGACGTGCTGTGACGCCAGCCAGGACGGGCGGTACTGCCTCAGCAGCAGCAGCGGCTGCGCCGGCCACGGCGCCGAGGCCACCGTGAGTGACCGGGGCTGCAAGGCCCGGGCTCCTGCTCCCCTTCCCTCCCGTGTCCATGGCTGCAAGGCCCGGGCTCCTGCTCCCCTTCCCTCCCGTGTCCATGGCTGCAAGGCCTGGGCTCCTGCTCCCCTTCCCTCCCATGTCCGTGGCTGCAAGGCCCGGGCTCCTGCTCCCCTTCCCTCCTGTGTCCACAGCATACAGGGAGAGCAGCACATCCGTGCCCAAGGGTCTGAGCGCTCCCACTCCTTGGCCTTGTGCTGCTGGCACCAGCCAGGGCTTCCCTGCCTGTCCCTTTGGGAAGTTCTGCTCAGAGAAGATTGGCAGTTACTCTGGCTGATTAAAGCACTGGGATCTGCCCCATTCCTGAGTGTCCAAGGCCAGGAGGGATGGGGGCTTGGAGTGACCTGATCTAGTGAGTGGCATCCATGCCCATGGCAGGGAGTTGAAATGAGATGGTCTTTTAAGGTCCCTTCCACCCCAAACCAGTCAGGAATTCCATTTCAGCAAAACACACGAGAAAAAACAACGGATGGCTTTGAGGAGCACAAGGTTCTTGCAGAAAGCCTGTAAGGGACCCCTCGCTCCAGGTGTTTCCAAACCAGGGATTCAATCCTGCAGGTTCTCAGCCCTTTGTGTGGGGATCAAGAGGATGAAACTATCCCAGCCCAGGGTGGGCAGGGCTGAGAATGGGAGCAGGCTGGACACTTCTGATCTGCCTGCAGAGTCTTAGCTTGTTGTCTCTAATGGGTGTGGACATGTGCTCAGTCACCAGTGGTGAAAATCCTTCAGGCTTTGATGCTCTCCAGGACTGTGAGCACAAGCAGGGACGAGGGCAGTAGCCAGGGTACTCTGAGGATTGGCAAGGAGCTCTTTATCCCAGCCCACCTTCCTGTCTTGGTAAAACAGCTCCACGCTGGCAGAGCTGGGCTCTAACACTGCCCGTTTCCTGCAGCTCTGGGACCTGAGGCAGACCAGGGGCCGGGTGTGTGAGTACAGAGGGCATTTCCAGACCACCACCTCGTGTGTTTTCCTGCCCCGGGGCCCAGCACTCGCCCCCAGCATCGCCACATCCTCCAGCGACAGCACAGTGAAGGTCTGGGACCAAGACACTGCAGGTAGGGGAGGCTCCTGCCCACTCCGTGCTCCTTTCTCTTGGATAACAAACCCACCTCCCTCAGTTCTGTCTCCTGGTGGTGATGGGCAGGGTGACTGCTGCAATCTCGGGAGTTTACTCCAACCCAGCAGGGCAGGGTGGAGAAATGCCCCAGAGCATGAAGGAGTTGCCCGTCAGAGATGACAGGGGGCCTCCCTCAGCTAAAAGGAAGAATTACCAGACAGCTTTTAAAGATACATGCAAGTTAAGCCATGAAAGGACAAACGATAAAATGAAAAAGGAACAGGGGAACTCCAGGGATTGCTGCAGGTACAAGCAGGAAGTTGTAAGGAACAGAAGTTGTGCTGGAGAACAGAGGGCTGGTCAGCCAACAGGGAATCATGGGCATTTTGGGATTAAAGCTGGTGGTGAGGCTGAGTCCCTGTCTGAGCTGGACACAAAGGTGTTTGTTTACCTGCCAAGCCCTGCCATGGCAGCAGGTTCTCAGGAACCCTTGTGCTGCAGGCAGAGAGCTCTGGGGAAGCTGTTCAGGTTCACAGCATTAGACACTCCCCGGGGCTAAGCCCCTCTCCAAGGGAACTTATTTAAGATGGGATGAAAATAGAAACCTGAGGCTCTCCTGCAGAGAAGGACCTTCTGTTCTCTTACCTGTTCCTTTGCCTGGTGCCTGTGCACCCAGGGTGGCTGCGGGGCTGGCAGCAGCTTTGATCCTCTTGCCCTCCCAGCCATAATCCAGCTGCTCTGGGAAGGGTGCAGGGCACCTGGGGGTCCATGCCAAGTGCAGC
This sequence comes from Platysteira castanea, assembly GCA_013397175.1. NCBI lineage: Eukaryota > Metazoa > Chordata > Aves > Passeriformes > Platysteira > Platysteira castanea. The sequence goes on from VYXC01010870.1 coordinate 253,011, forward strand.
TCTGTTTGCAGCTCAGGCTGATGTCTCACAAACTGTCTCAGGGCGTTTAATAACAGACCCAGAAAGGTTCATGTGGCACTGGATATTGTAAATCTTATTTCTCTTTCCCTTTTGGAGAGTCCTCAAAACTGCGTGGTGAGCGGAGCACAGCCCTTAGGAAAACTCTTAATTCTGGGAGAAAAAGGTGTGATGGGAATGGCTCCAGGCACGCCCTGCAGCTCTGCCCAGTGGGGTCTGTAGGTCCATCCAGCCCTGCTTTCTCTCCCAGAAAGGGGCAGAGCCTGACCCCACTGTGGATCCCTGTTAGCCACTGCCTGCCTGGGCAGTGCACAGGGGTGAGGGTTTCTCTGCCAGGGGACACATCCCAAAGTGTTGGATGTGGGATCCAGGACAGTGAGGGCAGCAGCTCACCCGCCCCAGGCGAGCAGAGCCTGGCGGTGGGAGATTGGTGTGGCCCTGCCTTATCTCAGCAAACCCAGTCCCTTCCCCTGTCCCTTCCCTTGCAGCCTGCCTGGCCACGCTGTGCCTCGAGGGCTCGGGCCCGCTGGCCTCGCTGGCCGCCTGCGACAGCTCCACCCTGCTCTGTGCCAGCTCCAACTCCGGCATCCACGTGCTCCGCCTCAGCGGCGCCGCGGAGCCGGCCCTGGAGGAGGTGGCAGCGTTCTGAGCACGGGAACCCCATCAGAGACTGTCCCAGGAGGAGGTGGCAGCGTTCTGAGCACGGGAACCCCATCAGAGACTGTCCCAGGAGGAGGTGGCAGCGTTCTGAGCACTGGAACCCCATCAGACACTGTCCCAGGAGGAGGTGGCAGCGTTCTGAGCACTGGAACCTCCTGTCAGAGACTGTCCCAGGAGGGGATGTGACCCCCAAGAGCTCCCCTGACCACGGGCAGCAGGGACTCCGTGCCTGTGGAGTGAGGATGTGTGAGCAGGAGCTGGGGGATTTGGGGGTGGCAGGGAGGTACCACGGCTGTCCAGGGGAAAAGCCAAACCCTGGGAGCCTCCAGGCCAAGCTCTTGCTCCTGAGCAGGCCTCCTGCATTTTCCTTACAAAGCCTCCCTGCAGCCAGAGGCACGGGATGAGCAGAGGGAGGACATGAGATGCCAGCACCAAGGAACAGATACCTGAGCATCAGGCTGAGCACACACAGCCAGACCTGGGCTGTGACCAGAGACGGCAATTAAATAATTCTCCTGTGTTGGCTGCTGGCCTCTCATTCCATCGTATTTTCCCTAGAAGGAACTGTGCTCACGTTCCCAAGGAACAGACAGCTGCTCTCCAGCTGACAACAGGCAGGTGAATCAGTCTTCTCTTTACTCCTGAAGGTTTTGATTTGATCACAAGAAGTCCAGGATCATCTCCAGTCCAGCCCCTGGCCCTGCCCAGACCCCCCAGCAACCCCACCCTGGGCATCCCTGGCAGCGCTGCCCAAATGCCCCTGAAGCTCTGGCAGCCTCGGGGCCGTGCCCATTCCCTGGGGAGCCTGGGCAGTGCCCAGCACCCTCTGGGGGAAGAACCTTTCCCTGCTCTCAGCCTGAGCCTGCCCTGCCCAGCTCCAGCTGTTCCCTGGGCCCTGTCCCTGTCCCAGGAGCAGAGATCAGAGCTGCCCCTCGGGAGGAGCTGCAGCCCCTGGTCAGTCTCCCTCAGCCTCCCCCTCCCCAGGCTGAACAAACCCAGTGACCTCACCCCTCCTCAGCTGTTTTTTACACCAGCAGACATCAAACTGTGCATTGTCAAACTCCTGTAATTTCTCCATTCCTTGTCAGACCCAGAGCTCAGGATGCACATTCAAAACGTGTTTAGGCTTTCCAGAGCACATCATTTGCAAAACCTCAGTTTAAAGAACAAATACAAAAGTTCTCCCCAGGGTAGGGCAGAACAAGACAATCCTGCACTGAGTGACCTCACAGAGCAAACCCTGAACAGGAGATGCTGACGTGGATGTGCAATGCCCAGTCCATGGGACAGCTCAAGGAGTAGGACACAAGGTGGTACCTGGACAAGAAAAGATTCCCTGGCCTTGGACATCTACTGTAAGTGAATCCAGGGGGATGCAGATCTCCATCCAGAGGCACCAGTGCTGACGTGGGGGAAGGAGGGCACCACTGCCTCTCCCTCTGACAGCTCTCTAAATGCACATCGAGTTTGAAATCACACTCCTACCAAAAAGGAAGGTGAGAAGGGCAGTGACAGAGGCTGAACCATGCACTAAACCTGAGGTGCTCTGTGGTTACTGGAAATGTCTGGAGGACACCTGGGAGCCAAACTTGGAAGGGAGGGTGGAAGAACATGGATCAAAACTACAGCAGAAAGTACCAGCAGTATAAAAACAGTCCAAAAACTGGGAAAACCCCCAAGACTTGGCTCCAACCAAGCCCTGGCCAACACTGGTGCTTCAAACACACCCAAACTCCAGAGCAGCCACGACTGCAGCTGCTGTAACACGTTGGAACTTCTGATTCCTATGTTTTTCTTTAATATAAAAAAGCAACCGAAAGTCATTAACGTCCCCATCCCAGTCCACAACCTGCCCCTCTGAGCTACTCGGCTGTCCAGAGCTTGAAGGTTCTGTCGTAGGAGCAGGTGGCAATGAGCTGCCCGTCCAGGGAGATGTCCAGGCCCATCACCTTCCCCTCGTGCCCAGCCAGTGTCTTCAGCGGGGACCAGCCGGGGTGGGTCCAGATCTTGGCCGTGTTGTCGTAGGCACCCGTCAGCAGGAAATTCCCGTGGTTGGCTGCACAGGAGGAGAAAAGGGGAGGAGTGAGACTTGCAGAAAAAAAACCCAAACCATGACATCCCTGCTCACCAGCACAGGCCTTACTGAGCTGCAGGTGAGGGTTTGAGCTGCTGGAGGGGCAGGGCAGGGAGCAGTGGGGACTCACGTTCGAACCTGACGCCGGTGACCAGGTTCTGGTGGGCAGGGATGGTGTAGATGCACTTCCTCTGCCGCAGGTCCCACACCTTGCAGGTGTTGTCCCCGCTGCCCGTGGCCACGTGGTAGCTGCCAAGGAGGGGAGGGAGAGCAGCGTTCAGGGAGCGGGGTTTGCACCCAGAGCTCCCTCATCAGCGCCAGCTCCCTCCTTACCCGTTTGGGGAGAAGTTGATCCCGTAGATCTCCTTCAGGTGCCCTTCCAGGAACATGATGCAGCGTCCTGTGCGCAGGTCCCACACCCGGCCAAAGGCATCCAGGCCTCTGGAATCACAGGATCAGGCACTGGGTCAGGCTGGGAGGGACCTTACAGATCATCCTGGCCTGGGGCAGGGACACCTCCCACCGTCCCAGGCTGCTCCCAGCCCCATCCAGCCTGGCCTTGGGCACTGCCAGGGATCCAGGGGCAGCCACAGCTGCTCTGGGCACCCTGTGCCAGGGCCTGCCCACCCTCCCAGGGAACAATTCCTTCCCAATATCCCATCTGACTCTGCCCTCTGGCAGTGGGAAGCCATTCCCCCAGCAGAAATCTCTGGTTGCAGCAAGCCCTGGTAAGGTTTCCCACCCGCCCTGAGCCGAGGGCAGCTCACCCCGTGCCGGCGAGGGAGCCGTCGGTGTGGAAGGCGATGTCGTAGACGCCCTTGCTGTGCCCCTCCTGGTGCAGGATCTCCTCCTGGGCCTCCAGGTCCCACAGGCGCCACGAGTGATCGTAGCTGCAAGAACAAAGCACTTGTTAAACTACGGAGTCATTCAGGTTGGAAAAGCCCTCCAGGATCACCGAGTCCAGCTGTTAACCCAGCACCACCATATTCACACCAACCCACGCCCCCAGGTGCCACATCCCGAGGTGTTTTGAACACTTGCAGGATGCTGACTCCACCCCTGGCAGCCTGTTCCAGTGCCTGACCACCCTTCTGTGAAGACTTTTCCCCAATATCCAACCTAAACCTTCCCTGGTGTAACTTAGAGGCTGTTTCCTCTGATCTCCATGTAACTCCAGGGACACTAACGGGGTATTTCACCAACTCTGGGGATATTTTAGTTCCACCTGAGACCAACAGAGACCACGCAGGGGCAGGGAAAGGAACCCCAGTGACCTGCTGTCACTGACACTGCAACAGCCCAGCTGGTCACGAATGGCCAAGCCTTGCCCTGCTGTGGACAAGCCCTGGCACCGCAGGGCCACCAGCTGGGCAGCAATGGTCACTTCTGAAAGCCACTCCCGAGGTGTCCATACCAGGTGGTGCCCAGGAACCTCCCGGACGGGTGCCACATCACACGGGCCACCCTCATGCTGTGTCCCTCGATGTCTGCCACCGGCTCGTCACTGGAACACAAACACAAACAAACCACTGGGCACTGGCCACAGCTGCCCACACGCTGTGATGGCAGCAGAAGCTCTGCTGATGAAATCAAACCAGGCAGGAACACCAGAGCTGTAGCTACTGACTCTGAATGCTGCCACTCCTAAAGCTCTGAGTGAAACCCTTCCTCCACACCTCCTGTTGGTTGTAAAGCTCTCCTGGGATGATGATGGTGATGATTAATGAAAATTAACAAGGCCCTTGTCATGAGGACTTTTGGAAGTACAGAAACAAACCACAAACTACCTGAACTGCAGGGAGTTCTGAGAACACAGAGAACATCCTGAACTGCAGCAAACCCTGCTGTTCTGAAGGATGCAGGGAGACAGGATAGAGGGAATATTTATTCTCCCAGAATAACAGGCAGCAGGTCAGGAGCCTTCACACATGACCTGAACAGCAGTGAAGTTCCTTTCCAACGGGTTAATTAAGAGATGTGGCCACATGAGCCTAACAACCTTTGCACAGGGGCACTTTTGCTGTTAGAAACTGTGATTTTCAGCCAAGGATAAACAGCTGGGGCTCTGGGAGCTGCCTGCCCTTCCCAGGAGCACTGCAGGCTCCACTTCTCAATCAGGTGATGCTGGGGCTCAGTAACTGAACCAGTCTCCTCTTGCCAGGCCTGAGAGAGGTGCTGAGAGAGCTGCTCTGTGCAGTGACAGCCACTTGTCTGCAGGACAGGCAGAAGTCTCCCTGCCTGGTTCTGTATTTGGTCAGTCCCTCTCCAAATCCTGGTGCTTCCCAACCACTCAAATTCATTTCTTAATATCCAAGAGGGGCAATTTTCTCCTAAGTGAGATGTTGGAATGAAACAGTCCACAAACCTTCCATCCATCACCCCCAGCAGTTCACCAAGGCCCAGCAGCAATTCTGCCTCAATCCCTTTCTGACAATCTCCCTCACCTTGACTCACTAATCAGGGAGATCTCTCTTCCTGCTGAACAGGCTGGCACATACTGAGGCCAGGGACTGCACTGGGGTAACTACAAGGAAAGGTCCTATTGGCAGGAGGATGGTGGAATGAACCCCAGAACAGCAATGCTGCAGCTGTGCACATCTGGAACAGTTCTGACCTTTCCAGGTTCCAGAGTTTGACGGAGCCGTCGGCCGCGCACGAGGCCAGGCTGACATCCTTCTTGTCCAGGGACACCGTGGCCTTGGGGTGGAACACGATTGCCCCCACGTTGGTGCTGTGTCCTGAAGGGCAAGGAAAACTGAAATTCAGAATCTGCCAGGGGATCTTGGGCAGTTCCTCAGAAAAGCAGCATTTCCTTGGTGGCATCACCTTGTAACCCAGAGCCAAACTGCACTGCCAGGAGCACCCAAGGCAGAGCATCCAGCACCAAGGTTTGGAACCCTCAAAGTGCAGACAAAATTCAACGTGTGAATCAAGAGATTTGTCCTCACATCTGTGTTTAGTCCAAGATGTGAGCACTGCTCAAAGAACCTCGCTGTTGTCAAGTGACCTGGCCAAAACTGCTGCTGTTTGTAACTCAAGTAACTCAAACCAGGTTTGGAAACCAAACAAGACTGTTCAGAAATAGAAACAGCAAACTTGGAGCTGAGGTCTGAGCTAAAAGCCAGGTCTCCCTCCTCATCATCTGACACATTCCCATGCTCCAAAGCCAAGGGATGCTCTCAGTAAGAGAGAAACCTGCCCAAACACAACGTTTTGAGTCACAAAGTAACTCAGATGTGGGAGCTCAGCACAGAGAGGAACAAAAGAACCAGAAGCCCCAGTGAGAGCCGCTCGCTACCTCGTAAGGTGTGAACCAGGTTGCAGTCAGGCACAGACCAGAGCTTGCACAGCCCACTCCTGGGGAAGAAAAAGAATGGATGTCAGTGGAGAACAGATCCAACAGAGCTGCAGAGCCACCCCGAGGTTCTGCAGTGGCTAAAATACCAACACACTTGGGGCAACCAGCTCAAATCAATCTCTAAATGTTCTAAAATGAAGTGATGAGAGCTCAGAGCAGGAAGAAGCAGCAGCATCTCACAATTCCCAAGCCTCCAAAAACATTCCTGTGGTCTCCCAGCCCCCAAAGCAGCTGCTGCCAAGCAAGTCTCACCAGCAGGCCGTGGCCAGGAGTTTGGAGTTGGGGCTGAAGTGGCAGTAGGACAGCGGGCGATCGTCCCCGATCTGACTGCAGAAGTTATTCAAGGACTGTAAAAAACACAGAGAAAACCATCAATAAATGACTAAAGTACAACCAGCCCAGAGCAATCCCCAGCCAAAGCCTGAGGTGAGGGAGGCAAATGTGCACAGGGGAAGGCAGAGGCCCTTGGAAAGGCACTTTCAAAGGGAGGAGCTGCCTCAGAGCCACTCCAGGGCCAGCTTGGCCCAGGTGGCCCAGCACAGGCCCCCCAGGGCCACCCATGGTAGGTGACCCCCAGAGCTCTGCAGCTGCAGCTGAGACACAGAACGGGCTGGGAGGTGGCATCTTTCCACAACTCATCCAAAGAATCCAACCAGACAGACGGGGCAGAGGGGAGAAGCAAATCCTCTGGAGTAAACAGGATTAGGGGGCAGCACACGGTGTGCCTGAGCCTCTGTGTTTGGTTAAGCTGGGAATCTGGCTTAGCATGCTCGGAAAGGGCATCTCAGAGTCATCCCAACCACGTTCTGCACCCAGAGCTGGGTATTTCCCTTGGACTCCCTGGCTTCCCAGCCAGCCAAACCCGTGCCAAAGCCAGGCAAGCATTCCTTTAGTTTCACAGGAGAGTGGCAAGGCAAGGCAGGGATGTCTCTGCATCCCCCTGCCACGCACAGGGACAAAATACAACTCCCTGGATCACTCTGAAGGAGTCAGAACATGCTCCAGAGACACAGGGAAGGAGGAAAAGCAGAACTTCCCAAGACTGCAGAGACTGATGTGCATCTGGACAGCACCTCAGGCAGCTGAATTCCTGCTGGGCTCTTTGGATTCCTGCTGATCTTTTGGAGGATCAGCCAAACGTTGTGAACACAGTTTGGAGCAGCTGCCAAACCTACCCGCAGGGATTTGTGCAGCTCCTGCCTCTGGGATGTCCTGGTGGCCTCAGGAATCTCCTTGAGCAGCCGGGCCTCCTCCAGCCTCTTCGCTGCCCTGGGGAGAGCAAAGGTGGAGTGACAGCCCCCAGCATTGCCCCTTCCTGCTGCTGGAAACAGGCTTTTCCCTGCTCTCCCCCCAAACTGGGCTAATGCTGGATCAGCCCCTGGCAGCTCAAGCTCTGGGCTCGCTGGACTTGCCTCCCCACTCCTTGGATTTCCTGTGCTACCCACAGTGGGATCAGCACTTGGATTTGACACATGGCTGCATCTCCCTCCTCCTCTGGGCTGTTTTCTCTCACCTGGGGAGTGAGTAGTTGGCCAGCCACAGCCTGGCTGTTTTCAGACTGCGTGGGCCCTCGTGGTACCAGGTTTGCTGATACTGTAAAAACAGGAATAAAACTGATGGAAAAGCTCTGGTGCTGCTGCCCCTGCGTTCATTCCCCTCAGCTGCCTCCTCCCAGCACCTGCTCCCAAACCCTGCTGTGCTCTGGCCTCTTTTTAAGGGCCTTCTGCACAATTCTAAGTCCCAGGAAAAGGGATTAAGAGAGATAAACCAAACTCTCTGCCCTACAGATCCAATCCTGATGTGCTGCCACTTCACTCAACATTCCAGTTGAACCCTGACTCATCTGCATTTCCTGACATGTAACTGCCTCCTCGTTTACACATCACCCAGTGAAGAGAAAGCCCAGAGCTGCAGAAATTATTTCTTACAGCACAACTCAAAAATAATATGGAAAAAATAGACTCAGAAGAGAGACAGCAGCAGAAAGAGTAATCAAAGGCAGGAACAGTTGCAGCAGCAGAAAGGTATTTTTTTCTTCCTGAGTGTGAATGAAGGTAAGGGACTTGCTATAGTGGGTAAGAGCCCACACAGCTGCTCTCCTGGTTTGCACACTGAGTGCAGCACAGAGCTCAGTCTGGGAGTAAAAACCCACGCTCAGTGCTCCTCACTGAGACCAAACATTGCCACGGGTTTGCTGAAACAGGCAACAGAAGCCTGAAGGGATGACATGAGAATTCACAGTCTGGCCAAAGCCAGGAGTCCTGGATGTATCAGACCTGGATGTACCACCCCTCCCTGAGCACTGAGAGCACAGCAGACACCCCTACCTCTTCTTTGGACTTTTTTGACCTGTCATCATCCTTCCTGGTCTTTTTTAACGCGTCTGTGCCGACCACTGAGAGGATGTTCCTTAACCTGGAAAAAAGTCATGAAGCTGGATTTAGTCAGTGAATGCTCAGCTCTCCTGACAAATATCAGTGGGACATTCCCTCTGCCTTGGGGTTCTTAGAACAGAAACCCAGACTGGTTTGGGTTGGCAAGGAACCCTAAAGCCCATCCAGTGCCACCCCTGCCATGGCAGGGACACCTCCCACTGTCCCAGGCTGCTCCCAGCCCCAGTGTCCAGCCTGGTCTTGGGCACTGCCAGGGATCCAGGGGCAGCCACAGCTGCTCTGGGCACCCTGGGCCAGGGCCTGCCCACCCTCCCGGGGAACAATTCCTCCCCAATATCCCATCCAGCCCTGCCCTCTGGCAGTGGGAAGCCATTCCCTGTGTCCTGTCCCTCCATCCCTTGTGCCAAGTCCCTCTCCAGCTCTCCTGGAGCCCCTTTAGGCCCTGGAAAGGGCTCTAAGTTCTCCCTCGAGCCTCCTCTTCCCCAGACTGAACACCCCCAGCTCTCCCAGCCTGTCCCAGCTGCCCTGGGGCACAGCACTGCTGACGGGCAATGCTTGCTGCACCCCAGCTCCCAGGAAAAGCTCAGGAACTTGCTAAATGGCCATTCCCTGACTGCAGACACAGCACCTCTCCCTGCGCTCCGCAGGCCCCTCTCCGAAGAGCGTGATGGGCTCCCCCAGGGCCCTCAGGCAGGCCTTGACCTCGGAGTCGTCGGTGGAGACGTTGATCTGCCGGGCGCGCTTGCGGCGCTCGAACTCGGCCAGCACCTCGGCCTGGCGCTCGCTCATGTGGTCCTCGAGGTCAAACACCTCCCCTGGGCACAGACACAGCCCTGAGCACAGCGCATCCCCCCCGGATCACACAGCAGCTGGGGCTGGGGGGACCTTCAGAGATCACCCAGTGCATCCCCCTGCCACGGCAGGGTCACCCGGAGCAGGTGACACAGCAACGTGTCCAGGTGGGTTTGGAATGTTTCCAGAGAGGGACACTCCATCCCCTCCCTGGGCAGCTGTTTCAGAACCTCTCTGCCCCTGGATCCCTCCCGAATGGAGCCCATCATCTCTGCCCATCCCTGTCTGGTTTGAGGTGATGCCCAGAGAGCAACCCGACACATTTGGAAATGTCACAGCTCCGGGGAGGGATAACAAAGGGTGGTTCCACATCCTCACCGCTGCTGATGTTGATGTTCCCGGCCTCCATGGCAGCCTTCATGCCCTCCTTGCCCAGCAGCCCCGACTCGCCCTTGGCCAGGCGCTCCCGCTCCTTCTCCTCCAGGCTCCCGTAGAAGATGGGCGCCCGCTTGGCCGGGGGTCCATCGCCCTCCTCTGCAGCCTTGGGCTTGGGGGGCTGCGGGGAGAGGCACGGGTTGGAGTGTTTGGGGACAGAGGAGCCAACAAACAGCCTGGCCGTGCCACAGAGCCGAGCTGTGCCGGGAAAACTGGGCTGTGCACCGTGCAAAGATCCTCTCAGAATCCCAGACTGGTTTGGGTTGGAAGGGACATTAAAGCTCATCGAATTCCTCCCCCTGCCATGGGCAGGAACACCTTCCACTATCCCACGTTGCTCCAAGCCCCGTCCAGCCTGGCCTAGGACACTTCCAGGGATGGGGCAGACACTGGACATTGAGGTTTGTGCCCGGAGGCCAAAGTGCAACAGTAAAATGTCACATTAAATTGCTTAAATCAGGCTGTGTTGTGTTCATATCGTTTATTAGCGGGAGAGGTACTTTTGGAAAAGCTTTAGAACACGAAGCTTTTCCTCCTCCTGCTGAGCGCCAGCATAGCCAGGAGCGATGCCACCCTCCAGCTCCCGGCGCCCTCCCTGGAAGCCTGGGGAAAGTGAACGGTGCCCGGCTCCCTCCCCGCGGACCGGGGCGTCACACGAACATCCCGCGAACACAATCAGGATCGTGCAAAAACGCAGGCAAACACGTGAGCGTTCTGGCGCCTTGAAATGGCCCCGGTGTCACCGGTGCATCGCAAACCCCACACAGCAAAAGCAGTCGCGACCCCCGCGCGGCCTCTCCCGCTCCTGCGGGCCCGGCGGCGCCCCCGCGCCCCGGACACTCACCTCGGGAGGACGGGCCCCGCCTCGCGCCGCCGGTGCCCGCGCGGTGGCCATGGCGGGAGCGGGACCGGGAACAAGACCGGGCACCGATAACAAGAGTGGAAGGGGAGCGGGAACCAGGAACCGGAGAACGTGAACAGGACGAGACCCGCCGCGCTCCGGCTCCGGCGCCTCACAGCCACTTCCGGGTCGCGCAGGGCACGCCGGGAGGTGTGGCGGATTGGTTATGGGCGTGTGGAACCGGGCACGCTGGGAACTGCATCAGCCTTTGATGGAGAAACACGCAGGGCACGTCGGGAGGTGTGGCGGGAGGGAAGCAGGGTGCGCGAGGCACGCCGGGACATGCACGGCGTTCTAAGGGCGGGGCGCGCGGAGCACGCCGGGAGGCGCGGCGAGGCGGGCGGGGCCCGCTGAGGGCGGGAGCGCTCGGTGCTGTCGCGGGTCGCGGTGTCGCCGGTCGCGATGCTCCGTCGGAAGCCGACGCGGCTGGAGCTGAAGCTGGACGACATCGAGGAGTTCGAGAGCGTCCGGAAGGAGCTGGAGGTGCGCGGGGGGCCGGGTGCGGGGGACTTGACCCGCCCGCGGCCCTGACCGGCCCGTTCGCCCGCAGAGCCGCAGGAAGCAGCGGGACGAGGCGGAGGCGGCGGCGGGCGGCGAGGAGGCGGCGGCGATCGGAGCGCTGGGCACGGAGCACAAGAGCCGCGAGCAGCTCATCAATGACCGCATCGGGTACAAGCCGCAGCCCAAGGCCGGCGGCCGCACCGCGCACTTCGGCACCTTCGAGTTCTAACGGGGGCTGCCCCGGGACCCCGCGAGCCCCGGCCCCGCTCAGCCGGGGGCCGCGCCGGACGGGCCTCGCCGCCCCCCCTCTGAGCTGTTACATTTTTGTTTTTTAAGTTTGGTTAACATGCCCGCGAACGCCCTTTGGTTTAAATAAACACGCAATTTTTTTAAGAAAAGAATAATCCCACGAGCCGCTGTAAACGGCTGCAGTGACCAGGTGGGGATGGGAACACCTGGACCACCCGTTCCCTGCTCCTCTGAGCAGGGGGGTAAAACACTGCAGGAGGATCCTCTGGGATCGTGATTTGGTGATCTTAAATTAGACAGTGGAGTGTGGCCACCTGGACCTCCAGCCCTACCCGCTGGTGGCCCCACTGAGAAGGTCCTGGAAGTGTCTGGTGAGTGTTTTGGGATAAAGGTGCCAGGCACTGCTCTGTCGTTTCCCGAGGCAGCCAGGAAAGAATCCCCCATCTGTTAAATTACCCAGTCCCAAATACATCCCAGAGCTGCTTCCCAGTCTGTGTCACAGCTGGGATGTGGTTTTGGCCCTGAGCAGGGAATGGCTGCAGACTTGGATGATGTACTGGGCACATGGATATGGAATGATATTCTGTATTTTATCAGCCATTTTTCATTTACACTTCCCTGTTCCACCTCCATCCAGCCCTGCTCAGTGTCACCCCAGCTTGCCCTGGTTTGTCACCCTTGGAGCAGAGCTTCAGGGCTGTTTTCTGCATGGAGCAAAAGTCACCAAATAGTTCCTGAAGTATGGTGTCACGTGAAAAGGCCAAGGGCACACTGATTTCTTCAGCAGGTCCCTGGATTTACCCTCATCAGCTGCCTGGGCAGGGTGAAGTGAGATTTGAGGCAGAGCCCACCCCGGAGTCTGGCACACAGCGGGGTGAGCTGAAGGAAGCAACTTAAAAACCTGAGCAGCTTCTTGGTGTTTGGGGAACTCTGCTCCCTGCAGCCTGGGGAAGGAGCAGGGCAGGCTGCCAAAGCCCTGGGCCTGCACCAGGACACCTGCAGGGAATTCAGGAGCTGCAGGCTCTCCCTGCCTCTGGCCAGGGCTGTTTCCTACCATCTTCAGCACAATGACCAGTTCTGGTTTTTCAGTGTCCCAAGCAATGCTCCAAACTGGAGTTAGTCAAATTCAGGCTTCTTGTGTTGCAGGTCCATCAAATTTTAGGTCAGGCTGGGGAAATGTACTTCAAACTTTTCCCACTGGAGAGAGCCCCAGCCTGGCCTAGAAAAGAGCTGCTTTTCCTGTCTAACACCACGTAAAATGATCTGGGATTGCTCTGCTGTGCTGGCATTCCCAGCAGGCCCCAGCTCTGAGAGGGCACCACCTCAGGAGGTTGTTACAGCTCCCTAAAACTCCTCTCCCCAACTCTTCCCTCTCCAGGGGAGGCAGATCTGGGAGGCACCAATTCCTCTTTCCATCCCCCCCCACACCTGCAAATTGTGACTGGGCTGGAACAGACAGAAACTCTTCAGTGAATTCCCACATTCCCATTCCAGCAGCTTCAGGGCGTATTCCTGGGAGCTGGGGAGGCCCAGAGGATGCTGCTCCTCACTCCTATCCCAGAGCACCTGAACAGGAACACTGGGCTCTGCTGCTCCCTCTGAGGGTTGCACTGAGGATTATTCCCAAAACACACCCCCACCACAGTAAAATGCAATCTGTTTTATTGGTTAATTATGTACAGGAGATTCTTGATATTCACAGTAACATCAGACAAGTTACCGCCACAAAGAGCGAGAGTAAAAACAAAACTGACAGTCCACTGTAAACAAAACTAGAAATCCTGCTGGATTGGGTGGGACTGGCTCCAGACAAACTCAAAAGGCACTCAAAAAAAAGCAACAAAAGCCCGCTGAGGGCCACAGCCTGGATGCTCTGTGCTCCCTCCTCGATGATAATCTGGAGGCACAGCGTGTGCAGAGCAAACATCAGGGCACAAAGACAGGCACAGGATGTCACCCCAAGCAGGACAGCACACCCAAGCATGCTACATGTGTGTCAGCACAGGAATTTAATGTACTCAAGTCTGGGCATCCTTCGAGCCCTCTCCTCCCCGTGTTACCAGGACAGCTTTAAATTCAGCAGAGGGGCTGGGGCTGCCCCAGAGCTGTCGATCCCACCGAGAGGGAGCTCAGGCTTTGCTCAGGCTCTGCCACAGCACACAGCAACCCGGGCTGAGAACACATCGTGGTGGCATCTGGTGGCAAGGGGGAGGCTGGGGCATGGGGCGGTCGCTGGCTTCTCTGGATTGTCACACTGAACTCAGGAGAGCACAGCACAGCAGGAGCCCTTCCCCAGCTGTGCATCAGGGAGCTCAGGGGCAGAGGGGACACAGCCTCGCCCTGCTCTCCTCAGCCACTTCCCTTGTCACCTTCCTTGGGCAGCCCAGGGGGCTCTAAGCATCCCTCATGCAGGCTGTGGGAGCAGCTGGGGCACCTCCCAGGCTCCTGAGACACTCCTGCCCCAGTGACCCCTGCTAGGTCAGTGTCCCATCCCAGAGCATGCTGCAGAAAGCTGTGTGCCCTCTCGGGGGAGAGCAGGGGCAGGACATGAGCCTTGGAAGCTCATCCTGTGGGGAAAAAATTCCAGGGGCACGGGTGGTACAAGTAGAACGAGGCAGAAAAGCTTAACAAGAACCAGATTGACATGAGCCACAGCCTGACCTCCAAGTCAGCCCTCAGAGAATTCAAGTCTGGTCACTTGGACACACAGAAAGGTGCCGAAAAGGTGACAGCAAGATCAGGCCAAGCAGCTTCTGTTTCAAAGAAAGACACAGCAAGAGGTATATGAGGTGACCAGTGTCACCACACAAAGCCACTCCTCACTCCACCCTGTGATTGTAGTGGCAACAATTCCAGCCCCTTCCAGAAAAACCAATGGCAGCAGTGGCAATGTCACCCTGAGCTCCTTCAGGGTCAAGCCCTGCAGTGCAAACCTCCCCCAACACCAACCACCATCTCCAGCTTTGAACAGCCCCAGTTTTCTCTGACAAACACTCAGATTTCCTCTCAGTTCCAGCAGGAGTGGGAAGGGATTGTCCATTTTCTCTGTCCAACATTAGCACTCCTCCCAGCTCTCCAGGGATGGGGAGGGTCACGTTTCCCCTCCCACAATTGCTTAGAGGGCACAGGAGAGTTTTACCTCTGTGACAGGTGCAGAGGGCACCAGCAGGTTCTGTCCCAGACAGACCTCCCTTCAAAGATCAGACTGGGGAAGGAAGCACTTTTCCTGTCTCTCAGCAGGAGGTGGCTAGAACTTTTCCATGAAAATAACTTTGCCTCTTTCACCCAGGTGCGAGTTTGCTACAGAAAGCAGCTATTTAGGAACCTAAGCCTGCTTTTAACTCAGCTCCTTTTATTCCCTATTTACACTGTCCAGAGAAAACAAGATGACCAAATAAACAGTTGGCATCAGCCCAGGAGGGCTCACTTTAGGAGGTGCAATTCAAGTCCTGGTAGCAGCAGTGCTGGATTTCCTTAGGGTGGGCTCTGTGCAGGGACAGCAGCACCAGCACCGTGGAGCACCCAGGTACACAGGGATGGCCTCACCCTCTAAGGCTCAGGGGCTCAAAAATGTCATTCCCAAGATCAGCTTTCCTCACACAGCTGCTGCCAGCAGCCACCAGCAGCATCTCCAGAGGAAAAAACCTTCCTGTGTGTGCCCAGAGCTTTATCCCAGCAGGATTCTCTGTTCTCATGGCATGTCCCAGACACCAGTCCCAGTCTGAAACTGGTGCCTGTTCTCAGGGCCCCTCTCAAATTCCCATTGTCTTCTCTTCCAGCCACTTACAGGCACAAACTGGGCAAACTGGGTAGAGGGAAGACTCCAGCTTTGCACCACACTCTGCACAACTTTTTTCAACATCCAGGGGCTAAAGCAGAGCTGCTCCCCAAGCCTGTCCTGGCACCAGGCAGGTTCTGCCCCCTCACAGCCTGTCCTGCCTGGGCACTGGGCAGAGCCCACAGCACTGACTGAGTTCTTCACTGCACCACAGCACTGAGAACCTGCACCTCCAGCATGGGCACACTTTAAGACAAAGAGGAGTCATCTGGGTCAGCAATACTTTTTTATCAGCCCACGCTGCTCCAAATTTCCCCTCAGAAGACACTGAAGGCTGCTGCAGTCCTGTATTTTCCTTCTCCTCTTCCCCAGATCTCTCCTTTACAGGAACGTGGTTGTTTTCCCCCTTCACCTCCATCCAGGAATACCCTCTTCGGCCATTTAACTTTAGTGTCATGAAATCATTATTTAGCTCCTGCCTCATTTACAAAACCACTTCTAGTAACCCAAAGCTTAGCTCTAGTTCCATCCAGGTGCAGTTCCACATAAAGTACCTGTGGGTTCAATGGTTTATTTAGAATCTTTTTGCCCTGTAAATACAGAACTATTATCCTGCATCTGCTCCATAACTGGAAAGGGAAAGCAGCCAAACTCAAGTGTTCTCCCTGGAGGCTGAGTAAAGCTGCTGGATACATCAGATTACCAGCACTCACCACCCTCTGGTGGGCTTGGAGGGCAGGTTCAGCCAACCCCTGAAGCACACAGGTCACATCCTTGGGTCAAAGTCCTCCCTTGCCAGGACACACCTGAGCGTGTCTGATGTGCAGCACCAAATCTTCCTCAGAGGCTGAGTCATACAGCAAAAGGTGTCATTGGCCCCAAAAGCCACAATGCCAGGGCAATCTCCTCCCCTGGCATTATGTACACATTGAAAAAAATCAAAATTAAAACAGCCATTCACACATTATTGGCAACTTTGATCTTTTCCTACTGTTCATTAAACCCTCACTGACGAGCATTTACAATTTAAAAATAAAATGGTTTTGCTTTCTTTTTAAAATAATGATTTCTACAGTTCTGTCAGCCAACTAATTTCAATCACAGCATAATCTAAGAATAAAGCAAATCCTGGCCAAGAATGGCTGCCACAAACTCTCAAGAGTCAAGGGGAGCAGCATGTCCCAACTCCTCACATCCCTGCACCCCTCCAGGAACTCGTGGTGAACTCCAGTTGATTTTCTTTATCATGATTCTCTTGGCAGCTTAGGAATGCTCCAGTCCACGGGTGGCTGCACTTGCAGGGAGCAGTGGGGGTGGAGAGGCCTGTGGGCACACCCAGTGTTAGTGGCAGTGCTCTGTGATATCCACCACCACGGCCTTTTTCCAGCTGAAGAAGAAGTATCCGGTGCCTGCTCCCGCTGCCACGGCGATGCAGAGGTACCCGTTGTAGGTCATGAAGATCAGCATGAGGAAGTAGCTGACCACCACCTGGATGATGTGCAGCACTGTCTGCAGCAGGTGGGGCAAGCTCAGCATCTGCTGGCTGGGAACACAAACCCAAACAAGTCAGCAAACACGGGACAGGTGGGAAATGCACATCCCCCAAGAGAAAGCTGCCAGGACAGCAAGGTGGGTGTGGGATGGCAGAGAAGGTGACACCAGCCTGGGCAGGGGTTCCTGCATGCAGCTGGCACTTGGAGCTGGTTTTGCCCACAGAGCAAAGCAAGCACGGAGCTTGCTGGAAGGACACAACTTTTAGCTGAGAAACAGACTCTGCCAAGCTTCCTTTACCCCCTCCATCCAAAAGCTGAATGGCTCCTGTTCTGCACAGAGGCCTTGACTACCTGTCAGCAAAAAGATCCTGAGTGTTTCTGTCAGCGTCACTGGATATAATACCCAAACTCTGTTCCTGGGAACTCCCCCAAACGTGCTCATTACAAAAACCCCAAGCTCATCTGGCTCTTTGCTGCTTTCCTCCTTTAGTCCCCCCATCCTCGAGGGTGCCCAGGTGTCCCCCATCTTCCAGTGCCACGCAGCACCCCCAGTCTGGAGCCAGGACACTCTCCAGAGATCACACCTGGCTGCACTAAGTTTCTTCTGCGCCAGTTTCACCTGCAGAGCTGTGCTTTAGAATGAAGTGCAATCCTTACCCCACGGTTTTGTGTGTCTCCATCAGGATGGTGCCATTGGGGCCTGGCACTGGCATGGAGTTATAGCGGATGCTGACTTGGGATTTACGGAGCAGACACTCCCGGGCGATCTTAAGGCCTTCATAAAACATGGCCAGGAAGAAGACAGCCACAAAAGCACCAGCCATTTCTGACAAGAGAGGAAACATTATTGTCTCTGGGCAAGAAGGTGTGTCAGCAGAGTCACTGTGTGATTGATTCACCATTGTGCTGCACGGGCCATGGCCAGGCTCCGTGTGCATGCACACATAGGTGAGATATGGGAACTTCATCCAGACACTCACTGCAACTTCACCCATGAAGCAAAACCAGCAACCACTTTTGCTAATAAAACCAAATTCTTGAGCTCTACAAACATCTCCTTTTTTCTTTCACCCCACAGATGCCATTTAAACCAGATTCAACACAGCACGTCCACGTATTTTTAGCACAAGTAACAAGGTCATTCCTGAAACATGAATCCTGAAACACCAATTGCTACCCTTTTGTTTGGACTGCAGAAGACAGTGTTACTAACCTCCAGGAGAATTGATTGTAAGTCCAGAGAACAGCAATGGCACATTCTCACAGCTGAAGTGGAAAGTCATGGCCTGCCCAAAACACAAAGAACACCCAGATGAATCTGAAGAGCTCACCCCGAGATGGAGCTCACAGCAAGGTGCAGCAATGGGGCTTGTATCAGAACAAGAACTCAGATCAGTTTATTTGGTCACCACCCAAACACCGAGAAAGTCTCCAGTGAATCTGGTGTAACACACACCAGTGAGACAGGGATGAGATGCTCCAGGCTCCGGTTCCAGGTCCCAGCTCCTTCAGGCAGCCCTGGGCAGGAGGTCCTGTCCTTCACGGAGCTCCAGGTAAGTCCCCTCTCCTGGCTTTTGGAGCTCCTTTTCCCCTCAGCATCAGCAGCAGTCAGGGACTGGAGATGTCTCCATGGAGCTCCTCCTTGCCTCCCATCTCCTCCGGAACTGGGGACAGGGCACTTTCCCTTCCCCACTTTGACCTCGTCTGTATGGTGCAGGTAAGGGTTGTACAGGGGACCTCTGCCCCCTTCCTGCACTGTGCCAGCAGAGCTGTCTCCCTATGGAAATATCTCCCAATATCCTATGGGAAACAGAGGCCTAAACACAGCTACCACAAGGAGGTGAAGCAGGACCACAGCTACCCCTGAGTGAAAATAAGGGCTCCTGAGCCCGCACGGTGAATGCTGTGGGGAGACATCAATGATCCCGGCCAGCTGGAGGTGATACAAATTTCCCATCTAGGTAAATACAGCTTGGCATGTCTTGGGCACAGCTGCACACAGTGTTCTCACGTGGGAAGTACTGATCAAGCAAGAGGAACTTCTCTTTCAACTTCCCTCATTGCTTAATTAAGGTTATTTGCTGAAGCTCAGAATGATGATTCATTTCAGCATCCATAAGAATCAGCAAACACTAATTTTCCCCAGAGCACAAATTACTGTAAAATGCCTTTTAGAGAGCACTTTCATCTCTTCAATGAATTTAACATCTTTACATTTAAAACAAAACCCACATAAACCAAACAACTGCAGCTGAACCTGAGCCTGTTACTGGGTGCCAGTGAGGAATTGGAAAACACACATTAAATGTGCTCAGTCTGTAATCTAAGATGCTGTACCTGTGTACTGACAGATTTATTTGCAATATGAATTCAAAATCTTGTGCAATTACTCAAGAGTTTTCAGCTGCGGGGCAAGGCAGGGTCCTGTAACTATCCAGGGAACATCTGAATTTGTAAAGAAATGACATTTATACGGAAAGTAATGGCCCAGGGATGCCAATACTGAACTGTGAGATGATGGGAAGAGCTTCACAAGGAGAGCAGTGGCAGTGCTGGACTGAGAGCTCCACGTGGGCCATGCCCACCAAGGCTGTTCCAGGGCTCTCCTCTCCTGCTGTGACACTGGTTGCAAGAGAAGTAGAAGCAGAGATTCTTGGTTCTCTCCTCAGGCACAGAGCTGGCAAACGAACTCCAACTGAAGGTTTGCAAAATCCCCTCCTGAGAACACTCTCATTTGAAATGGAAATGTGCCCTCTCTCCCCTCCTTTTCGAATTTAACCAGATCAGGCATGTTTTAATAATCTGAAACTCACTCCAAAAGTATTTAGGAAAAGGAGAAAAAGCTGAAAAAGTTCCTAGAATTGGCTACACACAAACACTGATCCCACAGCCATCTCCATGGAAACTCTGGCCAGGATCTCTGCAAAGCCCCAGTGATGCCAAATGCACAAGTCTGAACCTGTTGGAATCAAAGTCAGCTGGAGCAGCAGGGATCAGGACCAACCCAGCCTTAATGCCAACATGGCATAGAGCCCTGGCAGTGCTTTGCTCCCCAAACCGAGTGTGCTCTGAGAGTTCAGGAGGGAAGGGCACAGAGGGAGCTCAGCAGAGCCCCTCATGCTGCTGGGCAATCCTCTCAGTGCTGCCCAGGACTCACTGCCAGCCTGGAGAACTCCATCCATCCCTTTCCTGAAGGAAAACTCTTGCTTTGCATTTCTGCCCTTAGCTGGCTGCAGAGCAGACACCAGGCTGGCTGCTAGAAAGGTTTTTACAAGAAAAGACAGTTTTGCCAAAGGATCTCCAGCTCTGAAATCCATTTCCTGCTCTGTATCCCCTCATGCTGCTCCTTCACTCCAGAAGACCCACAATGGGATCTGGCTTTCACCTGGAAGGATTCCTGCCTTCCAAAGCTCAGGTTAATTTGCAGTTCTCAAGAGCACAGTCTTTAAGACGATGAGTTACTCTGAACCACAGACAAGGAAAAACTCTGGTTAATTCTGGCTCCTCCACTTACCATCATCATCATGTCAGATCCATGGCCGTGTCCCGAGGCTGTGGTGGAGGAGTGGTGATGCTCAGGAGGATGCGAGGTTGGCAGCATGGAGCCGTTCATGTGGTGAGACATCTTGAGCACAGAGAGATTCAGAAAGGCACATAGAAAAGTGGGACCCTGAAAAACAAACAAAAAATGAAGCCCTTTTCTAAACAGAATGTGGTTGCTCTACTGCTACTGCAAGAGAAAATATTCCAAGCCACTGAGAACTGCTGCCTCTGGAAATCTCCTGGAGCATCCTCACGGTCCTGCTCTGGCTGCAGAGAGCACACAGCGGGACAGTTTAAAGGAGGTGTGTCCCTCTGCAGCCTAATTTGATTGAGATGGTGCCTGGGGACAAGTGCTCAGCATAAAGGAACATTTCTTATCTACATGAGGGAAAAAAACAGAGCTCCATCCCAAGCTCAGTCTTGCAAGAGGCAAAAATATCACAAGCACCACTTTAAATTGCATATACTAAAGGATCAGATTACAGGATTTCTCTTAATTGACAGTTAAGCATTTTATTGGGAACATGTTTAACACAGAAATTGTGTTAGTTGGTACAAGACCTACTGCCAGGCAAAGGTCTGCAACAGCCACAGGCAATCCAATTCCATTTCCATGAGCTTTACATTGCCACATCTCCCCTCTAATCACATTACCCACAGTGAGAGAAACACTCAAGATGCTGCCAGTCTCAACCCCTAATCTGATTACCACACATCAGGGATGTCTGGATACACAAAAAAAAAAATAAATAAAAATACCCTCCATGGTTAGCTGTGGGCATGGCTGCTGCACTCTGCCCCAGCATTGCCTGGGCTGGCAATTCCTGGTGGGAAATGAAAATCATCAGGTAGAAACAGCAACGGGAGAGAAAATAACCTGGGAATACCAGTCAGTCCTGAAAGCACAGCATCTGTCCTGCTGGACCCTGCCTGGAATACTCTGTACCCTCCCACTCCAGTCCTGCACTAAGGTAAAACTAAGTGAAATAAAAGTAGACACTTTATCAAAATAAAGTCTAAAAAAACCACACTTTATCTTTTTAAAGCTTAAAAATAAATGAGAGACATACTTCCTTCCCCATGAATCATCAGGAGAGTTTACAAGTCTTGTTCTTCAGTTTGTTAAGCCAAAAGGCAGCACGGTGTTCAAACAGGTAGGCATGGCTATATTTAGATTGGAGAGAGGAAATGAGACTCTAGAAGAGCTTTCCAAACTGGAAGTAGCAAATAAAACCCCAAAAGGCAGCTGGTGGTGGAGCTGGTTCAGTGTGACAGTGACCCTGAGCAGGGGTCCCTGGTGGCCCAGAACACCAGTGCCAGTGCAGCCCCGTGGAGCATCCATGACAGGAGATATCCAAGGGCTTTGGGGTTAAATTAAGGAGAGAAATGAGAGAAATTAAAGATTTGGGGAAGATAAGGAAACTAAGTCAGCAATGCTGGGGAGGAACTCAAGGTAAAGACAGAAGCAATACCCTGCAAACACTGAAATTAAATAATGCAGGGAAGCATCAATTAGCAACAGCAGGAACCCACAGCTCAGGTATGTTCTGCACCTCTGTGTGGATGAAGTTTGTAGCCCACCTTTATTGCATCAGACCACTTCACAATAATCCCCTGGAAAGTAACTTGTCATGGAATCTAATGGCACTGGCTAAAGCACGATGAATTCCCTGTCCATATTTCTGCTAATACTTTATAGCTCACTTTGCCCCTGATTTCTGCTTAAATATTGAGACCAGAAAAATGTTCATGGGGAGGTAAAAAGGAGACCAATGCAAGCAGCAGCTCAGCTGACACAGAAAAATTTCACCAAGGGATACCTGTAGAATGCCCAGTGTGATTTCCATATGGCACAGCTTGGAAGATTATCCTGTTCCAGAGCTGAAACGTTCAGGCTCCAGAACTGCAGTCCCAAAATACAAACACTTGGGAAAGGAATCTTCTGCCAAGACACACAAACTTCAAACTGTCTTTTGCATCAGGGAAGGAAGAAGAATAGCCCAAGTGCTTTACCCGCAGGATCAAAGGTGCTGTGAGAGGAAAGACATAACACAAGAACTTCCCCTCTCCCCCAGCCAAAATCTCATGGAATCATAGAACCATGGAATATCCTGAGCTGGAAGGGACCACGAGGATCATCAAGTCCAGCTCCTGATCCTGCACAGACCCCCCCAACAGCCTGGGCATCCCTGGCAGCGCTGTCCAAACGCCCCTGGAGCTCTGGCAGCCTCGGGGCCGTGCCCCTTCCCTGGGGAGCCTGGGCAGTGCCAGCACCCTCTGGGGGAAGAACCTTTCCCTGATCTCCAGTCTGACCCTCTCCTGGCCCAGCTCCAGCCATTCCCTGGGTCCTGTTCCTGGTCACAGAGGGCAGAGTTTAGAGCTGTCCCTCTGTCTCCTCCCTCTTCTCCTCCCAGTTGACTGATCCATGGCTTTTCCTTTGGATATAACATCCTCACTAGTGGCTACTGTCAAATGATTATTTATTCCTTTTAGGATTTCACATTCCTGCCAAGCTCAGCAGGTTCCAAAATGCTCCAAAGAAGCCCTGGCTGGTTACCAGATGAAAAAAACTGCCTTTGTGGCTGGGCTGTGTCCAGCTTTTCACTCGTTTCCTTCTCACTAATGATCATTTGTCTGCAGAAAGGCAGAAACAGTGGATGCATTCTCAGGATATTTACTCTGTAGGAACAAAGAGCACGGTCAGGTGTTCAGGAGTGGCTGCCTGTGGCTGGGCAGGCCTTGGTACAGGTTACAAAGGGCAAGTTTGACCCTTACCTGTATAGCTCCTTCCCACCCTGCTATCCCAGTGCTCCAACACCAAATCCAACCCCTTGCTGCACTTACCCAACACTGAAGGACATTTTATGAGATCCTGAAAGGTTGGGGTGTTAAGTAGCTTAAGAGGAAATAACCTCACTTCAGCTGTGTTTCGTGTCACTGAAGGTAGCAAACAGTGGACAAATTTCTGTCTCAAAATAAATCAGTTCCAGTGGACAATCAGACTCTGATTTACAACTTAGGAGATCTCTACCTTGAGGTAAAAAACAATATATAGGGCAGCAGCAGCAACAGGTTAACGGGTGTGTAATATTCCAAGCTGCAAATCCCTGGTTGGTTTGCACAGACTCCTAAGAAACAAGCTGACAGAGATGTGGAGCTCTGTGTGGCACCAGAAGGTGGTGGTTTCACAAGGCTGACTCCATACCCGAAGGAAAAAATCCCCCCCCCAAGTTTCTATTATTGTAAATTCTTTAAATAGCTTTAGCCTCGTACAAAGCCAGCCTTCAGCAGGTATTTCTGTCTGAATGGGTGACTTGATCCCTGGCTGCTGCCTGCTCCAGATGTTTGCACTGAGAGGGAGAGGCATTGGAGTGGATTCCTGAGCAAGGAGCCCTGGAGAGGGATCTGCCACAGCGCGTGGCTGCATCAGGTTCAGGTAGTTTGAACACCTGAACGGGACAGACCCCAGGGTGTCCCTGTCACAAGGGACACACACACACAGAGTCATTTTTTGTGCTCTGCAGTGACCTACTGCCTAAGAAAACAAACAGGGTGGAACAGGAGAGAGGAATGAGGAAATTCTCCTCCAGGGCTTCTTTCTTTCCCTCTCAGTGCTGTTACCTCAGGTGAGAGAAGCCACAGCCTCCATTTCACAACCCCTCAGATTTTTAAGGAAAACTGCAAGACTCAGAGCTACACACAGGACTCCTCTTCCTTTAAGCAGGACCTCGGGCAGGCCCTGCTCACCCAGAGGTTTCTGTCCCAGCCCTGCAGTGCCACCGTGGCAGCTCTGCAAACCAGGCTGGCTGAGGACAGGTGCGGCCAGGAGCAGGATCTGACAGCAGCGAGCTCTCAGCACCAGGACTCACCTTCACCCTCCACCAACACAACACCAGTGCTGCCTCCCCTCACACGTACCAGGAGGCCACACTTGCAACTCCAGAGCACAGAGAAGGGGAGGAGAGGCAGGAGATGGCCGGGCACACACGAGTGCAGGTAAAGAGACCTGATGAGATGCCAAAGCCAGAGCAGTCTTCTCAAGCAGGTCTCAGCCAAAGATCACTGCCATTACACATAACCCCCTCCACAGCTTCCCAATCTATTGCTTCTGCTGCGTTCATCCAGAGTCCTGCAACTTCACAGCAAATCACAGTTTTTCCTGTGGCAAACTCCCAAGGAAAATACACCTTTCAATGCAGAAACACAGGACATACAGAAACAGAACACACTATGAGAAGGATTTACCAAGCTCCCAGAAAGTACTTTACAACCAGCTCAGAGTCAAACAGATCTTCCTTAAAGTCACACTCAAAGAGAATGAAGCCCCTTTAAACAGGATTAACATTGGAGCCCTAAATCAATGCCCATTACAGCACCCACTCTTCCCTTCTAAACAGTGTCTCATCTTTCCCAAGCCAGTTCAGAAAATCCAAGAAATAAAACTAATTCCCCTGGCTCTGCCCAATCACCTCTCCAGTCTCCTTTAGAGCAGTTATTTGTCCCGCAGAGAGGGTGCTGCTGCAGTGGCCAGCACAGGACTGGCTCCTGCTCAGAACCCTCCCGACTCAGCACAGCTGGAGTGATTCGTACCCAGTGTCTCTCCACCAACAACACTTCTGGTAGCAAGAACAGGGTCAGGAGGTCCCTCTCCTCTGAAGGAGTGAGAAAGACTTGGTGACATGTACTAAGAATTAAAATCAAAGTTCCCAAGAGAAAGGGGAGAGAAAATGATTAAAAATAGCAAGCTGGAAGAGCAAAGATCTCTTGCTTACATATCACATATGGCTCAGTGCTGTGTGACACAAAGGAATGCCACAGCAAAAACACAGAAGGAACGGAAAAGGCACCCAGGAGTTCCCAGTGCTCTACTTACAGCAGTGCCGCTGGCAGACCGAGCTCCACTGGCTCCCAGTTTGTGGTCCCAATCCCTTTTTTGTTTAGCAGTGCTGTAAATGGAGTGGGAGGGCAGCAGGAGCCTGCAGACACTGCAGCTCTGTTCACTGGCTCTAGCTGTGGGCTCCACTGAGCTCATCATCAGGAGACCTAAGCACTGCTTTTCGTTTATTCAATTTCCTGGCAAACTTTTCTACTTTAACTGCTTCCTTTCCAAATGGGTGGACTTGTGATTTTTCCAGGATCCCAGGCATAGCTCCAGAGCTGCTTAAAGGCACAGCTGTGGCACAGACCAATTCTACCTGCTCATGCTGTAGGAGCACCCAGCAGTGGCAGCCAGGCCCCCTGGGCCAGCTATAAAGACACACTTTAAAGACACAGGGAACAAACACTACATTCTTCAGTAATTCAGCAGAACACGTGTTACAGATACACACTGCTGTTTCCCAGTGTGAAAATTCCCCTTGGAACTCTTCCAAGCAGCTTCAGCAACCCCAGGCTGGCACTGAGACACGGGGAGGGACTGTGCTGTGCCCAGCACACTTAATTGCACACCTCTGTTTTTCCCTTGCACAATTCCTGAAGAAGGAACTCTTAGAGCTATATTAAGAATTCAAGGAATGTTTGTGAGCTCACAGCAGAACTGTGGCTTGCCCTGGTACTGCCTCACAACCTTAAGAGTCTCATCCTAAAGCTTTTCCCAGAAGTTTAAGGCTTCCTGAAAGCTGAACACACCAGAAGGGGTTTGGATAAAGGGACAGAGAAGGGCACAGCTCAGGAGCGCCAATACACGCTGAAGGTCAGGCTGTACAAGTTTGGATTTCCTGGGGCTTGTCCCTGACCATGGAAGCTTGAAAATGGATTCAAGCTGGATAAGCAGAGCCAGGCAGGAACACACAGTGTGACACAGGGCACATTCTCCCTGTCTACCTGTTAGCAGGCTGAGCTATTCCCACTCACGGGTTTCAGAACTTCTGAGGGATGACAGGCACTCTGGAGGATGTCCAGCCTGATATGCCAGAGGGTGCAGTGCAGGGAATGGAGAATAATGGGCAAAAAAAGAGCTGAGCAGGGCTGCAGACATCTTGTATTCAGGTTCAAAAGGGGACAATGCCTGGGCAGCCTGTGACACGCCAGGATGAAAGCAGTCAGCAGGGACATCAGCAGGGATAGGCAGCCAAGCTGGGAGCACCCAGAGCCCAGCTCTCCCAGCTGGAATGCACAACACAGGCAAAGAATGGGCTTTTAAAATGACATGCAGGGCTTTCATGTTTTGTGAGGGGAGAAATCCATACAGGAGATCTGTTCCTCTGCCATCACCTCCACTGAGGATCCCAGCTGGAACCATTACAGCACAGCTGTGGATGCTGAAGGTAATGACAAAGTTTTGGCACATCCAAACCACTCTGCTGTCCATGAGCCGTGCCCATGACTGATGGGATTTACCCAGGCTGACACAGACCCTTATTAAGGTGATCCTGACAAACCCCACAGGCAGGATGTGGGAGGAGAATGAAGCAAACCCACGTCACCCACACAGGGAGGTTTGGGGGTGACGCCTTAAGCCAGAGCTGAGCTCAGGTTCTCTGCAGCACAGCCAGATCACAGGGCTGGGGCCAACAATCACACCCAAACACCCATCCTTCAGGCCTCCTGGCTGCCATCATTTGCTTATTTTATTCTTAGCAAATCCTTGTGTTTCTTGTACCAATACATGTTTGTCCCCCTCTGTACTGGGCTGCTCAGGCTGCTCCCTCCACATGGAGCCATCACACAGCACCCACACATGTGGCAAAACCCCCAAACAATGCTCTGGTTCCAGACTATGGATTCCAGTTGGGATGCTGGCTCACACACATCATTTGGCAGCTTGATGCAGTTATATACATTAATTAATGTTTAATTAAAATGAAAATTAAAACAAGATTATCAAGTATCAGCATATGTTCAATCCTTCAGGTCCTGTCCTCTGCTCTGAATCAAAGCATCCCTCAGCTGTACAACTAAAGCAAAGCTGGTCACAGTCACTCAGCACAATCCCCAGTACTTGAGGAGGGGCCAGAGCTCTTCCTCTCAGCATGGCTACAATAATGTCCCTTTGATGGAGTTTGTTTTCATAGTAAACTTGTCTGGTCACCCTCTGTTAGAGGCTTCCCTAGAAGGGGACAGTCATTCCTAATCTCCCAGCTTCTGCAGACGCCTCAGGAAATCTGAAATCTTTGAACAAGAAAAAAAAATAACCCAGGACAGATTGTTCTTTACAGGACAATGCACTGGACTTCATTAAGTGAAGCACACACCATGTCATTACCCACAGGCCCAACAGAGCCAAAGGCAGCCGAAAACAATCCTGCAGAGCAGAACACTTCAGACTCTAGGCCTGATAACATCAGAGGAAAGGCGTGGCAGACACCAAAATTCCTTATAGCCAATGCCAGCGTGAATTCAGAGCTAGAACTGACACGTTTCCATCAAAGGCAATCCCCAGGAGGCATCGACAGAAGCACTTCAGCACTCCCTGTGCATGTCAGAGCCTTCTGAAGCAGTCTCCCCAGGTCTGCAGACCAGCAGGCCACACCATCAGAGCCTCTCTTCCTCACATCATCAAGGGCATGACACAGGAACACAAATCCAGGTCACAAAATCCCTGGGATTCAGCACCCACGGAGGAGAAACCTGAGGGCCTTCCCTTCCTGGCAGGAAGAGAGGAAGTTTAGGCAGAAATGAGGCAGAATGGCTCAAAGGCAGGGGTGTAAGAGCCGCGTTGAGCTGGAGGAGCAGGAGGGTGGGTGGTGCTTGGGCAGGAATCACCTGGGAAGCTCCTGCTAAAAACTCCAAGCACTCACTCTTCAGCTGAGGACAACTGAGGATCCTGAGCAGTGAGGAGACCCGGGTCAGCACCGGGAGGAGGAGACAGAAAAGCAGAGCCACATGACCCATATTTTCCAAGATTACATAATTCCTGAATAAACAGATACTTCTTACCCTCAGTGGCGGTTTTTGCTCAGATGTTACACAACCAGAGACAGGAATGGTGACCAGGCAGATGTGATCCATATGGCCAGAGAGCAGGAACCATCCTGCTGCCTTGGGGGAGGCTGAGAACAACTGGGACAGAGTCCTGAGCCTTGTGATACTCTTCAAAAACTTTTTAAATAGAAGAATATATTAGTATTTGGAACTATATCTTGCAAGATCTGTATCTTATAAGATTAGACAACCTCTGCTTCCTTAGAAAAACCAGGCCTAGTGGAGAATTTCACTTCCTATTTCACGTCCTAATCAAGAACAGCTTCTAGCATGTATTCCTCTACCTATAACAGGCTCTTTTTAAATGAAGGGAGAAGTTTTCTCTTCAAATGAAAAAAGAAAACCACCTTTTGCATACAAGATTCTTTGCCATGCTCACTAATTCAGCCCCCAGATTCCTGCAGGTTCAACACCTCCTGCACCACCTATGGAAAGGAGCCTGTCTCCCACAG
Source organism: Platysteira castanea (assembly GCA_013397175.1). Classification (NCBI taxonomy): domain Eukaryota; kingdom Metazoa; phylum Chordata; class Aves; order Passeriformes; genus Platysteira; species Platysteira castanea. Next base: position 281,581 of record VYXC01010870.1, read on the forward strand.
AAATGTGTCTGTCCACAGGGTAAGGACACAGATTATTGTTTGTGGATGTGCAGTAGCCACACGCAGAAGCATTCCATCTATAAGGAATGACAGATACATCAGGATACAAGACAGGGAACTACCTGCAAGTTAATCCTGATAAACCATTGCTCCGTGGTTTGCTGGAGTGGGAAGGACGCACACCAGGCTCCACAGCATAAACAGCTCTGACCAGATTGATTTTATGGTGCCTTCAAGCCTTACACCCTGTAAAACTATAAAACAATCTCAGGAGACACGAAATGAAACCAGAGTCAAAAAGTGCATTCCCAAGTAAGCGAGCACAAGTTTCCTCAGAGCCAAAAGTGATTCAATGTGTCCTAGAAGTGCATTAGTGGGCCTTTAATACAGGTGAAGGATTACAGATATTATCTGTTATTATCTCATTACAAATGTTATCTAGCAACAGCATAAATACCTTTGTCCCATGCAGATAAAACTAAAGCTGAGGGTAATAAATGGACGGCACTGGTTTATTAGAGGCCTCATAAAAGGGAGCCCAGCACAGGTGATTCACAAGAGATTCCCAGATCTTATCCTACTTGCCTAGTTTCACACAGTTCATTTTTCCTCTCTGGCTGCTTTTCAACATCTTAATCAGACTTAGCCCAGAAAAGGCAACACTTGGACAAGTTCTGAACTGGCTTTCAGCTCTTTAGAGAATCTGAATAACAGGAAAACCACACTCCAGAAGTCCTGGCTAATTTTTAGGAGGCCATTCCATATGCATATGAGACATCCTGGTTTAAGCAATTCACACATGTTTTTCCATGTCCAGGACACACTCATTACCTTCCACCACATGGGAAAGCATCCTTGCAGAGCAATTCCACTTCACTCCTTTCTTTTCATATTTAAGCAGTTGTTTGTCTGTAATTACTCCTCAGAAGCATGTCCATGTGCACACACAGTGTTTTAAGGTGGCCACTCAACCATTCCCCCTCCCTGGAGCTGCCACATCCCAGCCTGTGTCAAACATTGCCACAACAGCCACGTGTTGGTGTCAGCTCCTACTGGGATACCCTGGGATTTCCAGCTCCTGCTCTGGCGTGTCAGGGTCACCTTTGAAATGCAGGCTTTGACTAAAGACCTAAGAGAAAAAATACCTTTTCTTGCAGAGGGGATTGGATGTGTGTTCATTTCATTTTGCAGCACCACCCATGACTGTCCCTCAACACAAGAACTTGTTCTACCACAGCCAAGAATCAAATTCTTTTGTGCCTTCAAACACTTGTTTTGAGAAGCCTCAAGCTGTTTCTGGGCAAAATGCAAGGTAGAATTCAGGTCACCAGCAGCAAAATCCATTCCAGTGGGTTTTTAATTAAGCCCAGGAAGTCGATCTCTGTTTTGGCAGATGGTTGAGGCCAAACATCCATCACCAGAGGCACCTTCCTACTCTTCATCCATGATCTTGGCAAACAGCAAGAGGATGGCACAGTGACATATAAACAGCTTCCAGGTAGTAATGCAAATACTTGTAAGGGTTCAGAGCAACAATTCATAGCCCCAGTCCACAGAACAGAGCATCTACATATTCTCCTTTTGAAAAAGCAACTGAACCATTGGAAGTATTACTGAAATTACTGAATCACTGAAAAGACAATCTCAGCAAGGTGGAAGATCCCCAATATCAAGAAGAGGAAAAGAGCAATCAACTCAATTCTCTGGAAAGGAACTTATCTTTGGAAGAGCCTTGGCCTCGTGACACTCTTCTGACAGGAAGAGCCACGACTGTAGGGCATGGAAAGCCGGAACAAGAGCCATCAACAATTCTGTGAGTGACAAAAAACCACTCCCGGAAAGAGCTTCCTAACACTGCCCTTTTCATCATTTTCAAACCCCTGAATGGCCACAGAGCTGCTAATCCCCAGCAGAAATGATTCAGAGCTAAAAAATGCTGAGTACTTACTCTTCCAGAGACAGGTTTTCCATCTACCGACTCCAGGAGAGCGTTTTTCTCTAGAGAGGCAACAAGTCTGAGACTGATCAAAGTTTCTCAACCCTCACATAATGCTGACAAGCACATCATTATCTCTATCAAAGGCTAATCATTAACTACTGCTCGGATTAGCTTAGGACCAGACCAAGCACTGGGATGCTCACACAGAGACCCACAGAGCAGCAAAAGCAGCTCCTGAGTCTCCCTCATGAGATCTTTGCAAAAATGCAGAGATTTTAGAACTCCCTGATCTGATTAAGTGCATTGCAGACATTACTTTCCAACACATTAACCAAAACACATTTCAGACATTCCTATCTCTATCAGATATATTAGTGGTTTGCTTGGTTTTGGATAACAAAGCAAGCTTAGTTTATTTTAGCATTAGTATTTAAGTATTTTAGTATTCAAACTGAAAAAGAGCAGGTTTAGATAAAATATTAGGAAGAAATTGTTCCCTGGGAGGGTGGGGAGGCTCTGGCACAGGGTGTCCGGAGCAGCTGTGGCTGCCCATGGATCCCTGGCAGTGCCCAAGGCCAGGCTGGCCAGGGCTTGGAGCAGCCTGGGACAGTGGAAAGTGTCCCTGCCCATGGCAGGGGTAGAACAAAATGAGCTTTAAGGTCCTTCCACCCCAAACCATTCTGTGATTCTGTGATTCTATCTGCCTCATAATGAAGAAATGTGTCATTTTCAAAGCGATCAGCCAGTTTTTAGGGGCATTGGGAAGTGAGAAAAAAATAACAAGGCAAATAAATCACCAATTGTGCAGAAATTCTTCAACATCGTGTACAAGATAAACCCTGCTGGAGTAGCTGGCTCTGGGACCCCTCTGCTTGGAAAGCTTGAACCAACAACTGCTACGAAAAAAGAAGTGACAAGGCAGGAAAAGTGCAAGAACAGCTGTGCTGTGCTCTGCAACAGAAGGGGCCTCGTGGTGGGGGCTGTGGTTTCAAGCAGGATCCAAAGCAAGAGTTACACAAATCGGGATCAACTGACAAGCAGTGCACGTGATCCTGCTATTATGATGTCCTGGAGGGTTCTGCTTGAGGAATTCATAAAATTAAGGAAAGTCATGCTGCTGCCAAGAGGTTTTTTAAACTAGAAGCAAAATAATCAGAATCAAGTGTATTAGGCTCTACCACCCATACAGTAGGAGATCCCACAGACGCTGCTCTGTGCCTTTGTATGAAAAGAACAAAAATGTATGTAAAGCACAAAAATAGCTTTACAAGTACAACCAAGCCTGTAACAGGAACATGAGGGCAGCTGTGAAACTCCCACCTAGCTTTGTTTCCAGCTGTTCAGGTTTCAGTATCTATAATATACTCATCCAGCACACTTCAGTCTCACCTGACACCACCTTAAGCACTAAAGTTCAGCACGTCCTCGTGAGATAATGTCTTATCCCAAGTTAATGAAGGGCACCAAAGCCAATGGTAATTTGATTTGTATAAAACCCTCCTGGCAGAGAACCCAGAAATCCTGACTTGGTCTCTTGTCAAATCCATTAGATCAGGAGCTCAGACAAACACGGGAGCCAAGAAAACCAGACCAACACTGATTGCATTTCACTTGCACAGTATCCCGAGGCTGGGTGTGTTCCTCGGGAGCTTGTGCTCCCACTTCCCTTATCACTTTGATGTACAAGGGTTGATTTACCTATCGGAAATGCCCTCCCATGGAGCCACGGTCACTTCCTGAGGGCTGGAGGAGAGTGAACTGGGATGGCTCCTACTGGGAGCACTGGCTTTGAGACTGCTCCATGTTTGTTAGTGTTTCTCCTTCCCGACTAAAAGATGCGAGCTTGAAAACGCAGTCCAGCTGTGCCAATGAGTTGTTTGAGTCTCTTTAATAGAATGCCTTTCAGAGCAGGGAAGGTTAATGGGGGAAGCAACTGAGTAATGGGATCCCTGGCTCCCAGTGCAGCCTCTGGAAGATCCCACCAGGAGCAGCCAGGGTGGCACGAGCTGCTGCCATTCTCCCACCCAGAGTGCAGCCACCATTTAAAGACATCAGACAAGGAGCAGGTTGGGTCACAGGGATGAGCCTCTCCCTGAGGAGGCTGGAGCCGTATCCCTTTCCAGGATTCCTTTTCCCAGCTCCCCGGAGCAGGCCAGCCGGTCTGCTCACAGCATTAGCTCAGGATGTGCACTGCACCTCACAGATGGCCTCAAAGCACTCCTTAATCCTACAGAGCCAAGTCCAATTATATTATCTCTAATGTGAAAAAAGCCTGAAAGTGTATTGGTCAGACACTCATTCCCCCAACAGATGCAGTGTTTAGAAAAGAAAACCTGCCAAGACTGGCAGGGTTCCTCTCATCCAGGTTAGCCAGAAGATCAGCTAAATATATCACAAAGCTCATATTCCAAGCTCCTGTACCTTCATCAGAGGAATGAGATGTGAATCTGTGATAACTAATGAGTAAGTGTGGAAAAAGAAGGTTTATGGAAGTGAAGTGGTTCTCATGACGTCTTAGGAGAGAGCTTGGGGCACTCACTGTGAGTTCCATGCCAGAACACCTGTATTCTGTTCCCAGTTTTCTCCCAGTTTCATACCAGGACATGCTGAGCAAGCAGTGAGAACAGAAGAGCCTCAATCACTTACAGCATTTGGCCTGTGCTCTAGAGCTACCACGGACTGCTCTGTTCATTTAGATAAATATCAAAGTGAAAAGATTAATATGTACAACTTTTTTAACAGATGATAAATGACATTTACATCTGTGGTACAGCAAATGTGTGATTTTTCTAAGATTATATACACAGAGGGGAAAAGAGCAGAAAGCAAAGCCATTGTTCTGGCTGCAATCACAGTTGCTGAAGTGCCAATGGAAATCAGCTGGAGATCCTTGTAGATATGAACTGATAACACAGGGAAGAAAAGACAATGGGAAATGACATTAAAACTGGAGAAATAAAAAAGGAAAAATTAAAAGGAGCTATTTCATCACAGCCTCCCCCTTCTAGATTGGCTTCTAAACCAGGAAAGTTTAATTCCAGGACCAACAAATGAAAGGCTTTAGAAAGTACAGCAAAATAGGAGTTTAATTTGTTTACAATAACTAGTTCTATTATTCTCTGCATTAGCAGATTCCAGCTTTCAGATGAAATAAAGGTTAATGAAAAAATCATTGGCATCGTGTTCTCCAGGACCTGATTGGGAACATTTCCAGAAAATTAGATTGAAACAAAAGGCAATGGAGTAGATTAACTAAGATTGGATTTCCCAGAGAAAAACAACATAAACTAGATTGACTCTTTTTCATCCTTCCCTAAGAAAAAGTTGCCAAGACTCCCAGTGATTTCCTGGCACACTTGTGGAGAAGTTCATGCTGGCAGTGTGCTTCAGCTCAACTTCCCAAAATTCTGCTGCAGGCTCCTGCTAACTTTCAGGTGACCTTCAGGCCAGGGAAGGGAAGGCAGGTCTGCAGAGCCAAGGCAGTTTTCTGTTGGGTAGAGAGTCTTCACAGCAAATAGAGAAACCAAGGAGGAAAGGAGAAAATAGTACATTTTAGTTCAAAGAACAAAAGTTCTGTCTCCTCTTGGACCTAATGTCTAACTGGAAAACAAGCCAGCTGAAAGGAAACTCCTCAGGGCCCTGCTCAAAACTCACCGTGTGAACGTGGTAGATTTTGACATTTACTTGTAATATAAAACTGGAAAAGATTATTCTCACTGCCCTCCCTTCTCAAGCATTAAGCTTTTGTTCAGGGATAGAGTGTCTCACTAATCCAAACCTTGAAGTTATACTGTAAAGGGAGAAGTGAACTGAAAAATCCTCCCAAACCTCTTTTCAAAAGAAAAAAAACAAAAAAAAACCCCACAAACCTTGTCCTTGTACCACTGCAAGTCTGAGTCAGTGGCAGGGATGATACCTTTAAAATAAAAAAGCAAACATGCAAAAATGACTTGGAAAGGTGATTTAATTCCACCTCTCTACTGGCAGAAATTATCCTAATTCTCAGCTTAGTTAACAACCTGGCCTAGATGAGAAATCTGATATGAAATGAAAAGCAGCCAAATCTCAGTAGGAAACGGTTGTAGAAAATTTCTCTGTTCTCAACACAAAGTTGTGTGGGAGCCTGCAACTCCTGCCAGTTCTTATATTTTCAGTACCTTGATTTTGGAGGGGAGGAGAGCAGAAGAAGCAAAAACCTGCTTATTGCAACAATTTTTGTGTTTGTAGCAAAAAGCATCACTTTAGTTTTGCATTGTACAGCGGAGGATTCATTCACAGCTTCACCAACAAATCCTTAGTTATAAAACCATTTTTCATTTAAACAGCACATTTACACATTATTGCCAGTAGCCTCTTTTTAACAAAGGATGGGAAAAAATAATGCAGAGTCCAAAGCCTGATGAAAGCCTCAGGAAACATTACATCACAAATTACATGATTTGAGATCATTACTTTGAATGCTAACTTACCCTATAAGATTTCAGTGTTACTCATGCAAAATCCTGCAAAAGCTTTACTGACCTCAGGCTCAAGCAGAGGCAAGTTAAGATCAAAAAGACTGAAAGTCAACTTAATAAACACTTGTGAGGAGCGTTTCATCCACCTGGGCACAAAAAGCAGGACTAGTAAGCATTCTGGAGCTTGGGATTTGAGCACAAACAGGAAGAATTGGCCTCTGCCTGGGAACTGTGTGGAACCACGAGCCCACTGCATGCTCAAATAGAGATGAGGATTATGAACAAAGCTTAAATTAAAAAAGGACAAGTGGCTAAGACGTGATGCTTGCTGAGTGCTGCAGGATGTGCTGCTACAGCCTCTTCCCCACTACACTGGCATTAAAACTGTGTCTGCTGAATACCAGTGAAAAAAAATAGGAAATATATACAGATATAACACTAGACTAGGAAGATCGTGAAGAGTTGGAAAGGGCACACAAGGAGTAGCTGAGGGCACTGGGATTGTTCATCCTGAAGGGGAAACTGAGGTCAGAACTCACCAGAGGTTGCAGCTCCTCCAGAGGGACAGCTCTGATCCCTGCTCCATGACAGGTCCTGAGGGAATGGCCTGAAGTTATCCCAGGGCAGGCTCAGGCTGAGATCAGGGAAAGGTTCTTCCCCAGACGGTGCTGGGCACCGCCCAAGCTCCCCAGGGAATGGGCACGGCCGAGGCTGCCAGAGCTCCAGAGGCGTTTGGATAGAGCTGCCAGGGATGCCCAGGGTGGGGTTGTTGGGGGGTCTGGGCAGGGCCAGAGGTTGGACTCGACGATCCTGGGGGTCCCTTCCAGCTCAGAATACTCTGTGATACCTGTACCTAAAAAACCTAAACTGAAGTGCCACACCAGGACCTAGCCACATGGGTCTTCACCATTTAAAAAACAAAGCTATCTTGATAACCAACCTGATAGAAATACAGAAGCCAAAGCAACAAACTCTCTTCATCCAAGGGACCACATTTCCCATTGGAAGGAAGTTCATGTCCACCTGCCTTACCAAGGTTGGAACAATCTGCTTCCACCAGGAATTTACACCAAATTATTGTAGTTTTTTAACACAAATAAAATTCTGACCTTTTCCAGGTTTCATTCTAAATTCATCACACATTCCACAATATAAATTTGCTTTACACTCCCCTTTATCTGGTCCCTTTAGAAATGGAATCACTGACATCTCAATCATTGCAATAAACTCCTGAATTACTGCAAACTCAGCTCCACAACAGACCTGGCAACTTCCTCCTCAGACTCAAACATCCAGTAAGTAACTGACAGTACAAATTTCTAACCAGTGCCAGCAAATACCCAAAGCCAGGAAATTATTCAACCCTTATTTCCATTCTAACCTCCCATGCATTGTTTGCCTGCATTTCAACATCATTTGGATCTAAGGTGAAATTAAAGCCAGTGAGTCTCACAAAGTACACAGAGATACCAGCTTTCCACGAGGGGGAAAAAACACAGAAAAACCACAACAAACCAGAAAAAATCTAATTAAACAAACCAACAAAAAGGTGTATTTCTCAAAGTACAAGGTGAACGTGGAAAACTGCTTCGGCGGGGCAGCTCAGACGTTTATCCACGCAAGGAACTATTCCGATGTTAAGAACACAGCGCATTGCTGATGTCCCTGGGTAACTCAGAGACACGAGAGCCAAACCTGGAGCACAGCAGCCCCCAGGTGTCCCCAACATTCCCGCCCGAGCGCCCCATGGACTCGCAGGCCCCTCAGAGCAGCCATGCGCGGCCCTCTGGCTCAGCCCGGAGCCCCGGCAAGGGCAGCACGGCGGCCGCGGGGCCCGGCTGTCACCTTGGGAACCGCAGGGCCGGGCCGGGCGCCTCCCCCGGAGCCCCGGCAGCGCTGCCCGCACCCACACCGAGCTCACCCCGCACCTCCACCCCCCACGTCCCAGGGCTGCCCATTCCCTCGAGCCCCCCGGGCGCCCCCGGCCCGAGATCGCGCGTCTCGGCCTGAGGGGAGGTGGGGCGGCCATAGAGCCCCCTCAGGCGGGAT
>VYXC01010870.1:290110-336907 GCA_013397175.1 Platysteira castanea
GCCGTGGCCCCGGTGAAGGCCCGCGGCGGTGAGGGGCGGGCAGGCCGCCCTCTGTGCGGCCGGGCCCGGGGCCGGGGCTGACCTGGTGTGACCGGGAATGCCGCCGGGGCAGTGCCTTGCGCCTGTCCCGCTGCGGGAGCGGCGTAGGGGCAGCCCGGGACGGGTCCGGCTGGCGGCGGGGCTCGGTGCGGGGCCCCGCTGTGCCCGGGGCAGGGATCTGGGGTTTGGGACCCGCCCGGACCCCGCTTTGCTCCGGGAGCCCCTCCCGCAGGGGGAGGCAGAACCGCCCCGGGGTCCCCGGTAGCGGAGGGGCCGGGGCAGAGCACTCGGTGTTTTCACTTAAATAAGGAGTGGGTGGGAGGTCCCCGAAGTGCCGCTTTGGGGTTTTCAGCACCGGTGGCTCCTCCCAGGTTGTTCACCAAGGTTGGATCTTGTCTGTGTGTGGCACATCCAGGTTTTTGTATCGCTGACTTGTTGCCGCTCCAGGAGCCGCAATTCCGGCTCTGTGCACTCCCCACCCCCTTCCAGGAACTTCTCTTTAACAGCTCTTGTAAACTAATCCTTTCTCTTCTTAGAAAATTTAGTTATTTTTTAAAGCAGATTCACTGACAGTGGTGTCATCCTTTGTTTGAATTTTTCCCTTGTCCCGTGATACTTAGGAGTAGGTTGAGCTTAACTGGCCTTGAAGCAGTGAAATTGCAAACATCATATCCTGAAGGAATAACCTCCAGCATTAAACCCTCTGCCCTTGGCTAGGAGAGTTTCTGCCACTTTAAAACTTCGTGGGAGAATGTGTTTCCTGGACATTTAAAGAATAAAAACTTCAGGAGCTGAATATGTAGTTTCTCTGTCAAATATTTTTTTGAGTATTGTGAGAATCAGCTATTTTATGTGAAGCTAATACTAGTCATTGCTTCAAAGTAACTTATTTTTTGAGTAGTTTCAGTTCTTTTACCTTCAGTCGATTTTTGAGGAAATGAAACTCAATTGTACCACATTCCTGACCTCCTCTTCTACAAGTTCTGCCTATTCAAAGTTAAATGGTTAATTAGCATAGAGCAACTTAACCTGCAGCCCTTTGTTTACATCCAAAGTGATGGTAAACACTTTGTATTTGATATGACTTCTAATTAAGGGTGTTCATTATCTATAGTGCCTGTTTGAAATACGGTTAAATGGTTTTATTTCCTTTTCTAGAGCCAGATTAGCCTCTCTCTTTGGCCTGGATCACACAGTCTCAAGCCAGGGAAATGAATTCTTCCAATTCACTGCACCAAAGCAGCCCAAGAAGGGTCAGACAGCAGCTGGTGAGTAACTGGGCTTGAGAATGGGGAACACACTCAGCAGCACATGTGTGGGGACAACAAGGACCCTGGTGAAAAGCAGCAGAGCAAATAATTCCCCGAGCTTTCCTCAGTGGTGTTGTCCTCCAGTGCCCTCCTACGCCTGGATTTTCAACTGGCCTTTGGTGACTTTGGAACGCAAATCTTTGTTTTTTTGTAATTTCCTTCTGGAGTTATTTTTCCTTGGGGGAAGGAACGTGTCGTGGTGGTGCCACCGGCCGGTTCTGTGCCTCTGACAGGTGTTCTGATCTCTGTCCCCAGCAGGGCAGGCCCAGAAGGCACCTGTGGCCCCGGCAGCCCCAGGAGCCCCCTCGGTGTTGGTGGCCACCGCGGTGCTCGCGTACCGATAGTAAGTGACTCCGTGTGACCTGGGGCACTCCGTGTCCCTAATCCCAGAGGGGAGATAGTTTTGGATAATTGGGAAGAGACAGTTGTTTTCACACACATCTGCATGGTAGAAATGCTGCAAGTCAGTGGACGTTTCTGCTCAAGAACAGCTTTGGTTCTGCACTGCAGCTCTGGGTGAGGCAGTGCTGAGATTAAGAGCAGGTTGTGGCTTTGGCTGTTGCTGGGAGCTGTGCCCTGGCTGCTGGGCTGACATGTGCACTGCTTTGGGTGGCTCTGTCAGATGCTTGTGGCTCATGCATTTGAGAATTGAGGCATGAGCAGGGTGAGAGCACTAAAACTGCCTGTCTGATGCTGCCATCATGGAAAAACTCTTCTGCCACGGATCTGTGAGACCAGTTTTCAGCTCACTCCACAATGTGTGCTCTTGCCTGTGGGCAAGCAGGAATGTCTCTAAGCTAAGCAAGGCCTGAGGAAAGGGATCTGAACTCTAAAGGATTCTGAGTTGGGGGCAGCTCTGAAACTGAATGTCTCCTTATCTTCCAGTACAAATGGGCAGTACTTGAAGCAAGGCAAGTATGGAGCAGCTGTAGTGGGGAATCATGCTGCCAAAGAGGTGAGAGACACTTCCTTCTCTAACCCTGCCATGCTGAGGGCTCACTGGTATGAGATAGTGTTTTGCTTTTGGTGTTGTTCTCCTGCTGCCCTTCTGCCTCCTGGGTTTTCTTGGGGCTCAGCAATCCACCTTGGTGGCATCTTTCTTTTCTGCAGTCCATGAGTTTGTAAGATCTCTTATAACTTGTGCCTGAAATGGTTTGCACTGTTTCTGGAAGTCATTTTGGTGTTTATTCAGGATGTCTTAGACAACTGGATCACAAATCTGTGCACATGGAAATGGATATAAAGGAAAATTCTGTCCAGCAATACAGAGATGCTTTGCTTAAATTTTGTTCTTTTGGTATCAAAAATATCTCTCCTTCCCGAGTATTCCTTGAAGAACACAGAACTGAGGTGCCCAGTAAATCAGTGTGTTTGAAAGCTGCTTTGAAAACTCTCATCCATCCTTGATGTTGGCATCTGTGATGTTTCACATCCCCCAAGTCCTAATTCATGTCTCACTAAATTGCTTCTGCTTTGGCAAGAACAAAATAAATCTTGGTTTGGTAACTAAATTCCTGAGTCAGTAGTCTGGGAAATGTTGAGCTGTGTTGTTCTGGGGGAGCTGGAGAAGACAGGGAGTGCAGGAGGAAGCTGAACCAGCCTTCCTCAGGCTGCCTGTGTGATACCACATCCAGCTGGGAGCAGTTTGTGGGTCACTCCCTGTTCCCTGAGCTGTGTCCAGTGCAGATGCACAAAGGAAAACAATTTCCTTAATAGATTATATTTCATAGAGCCAAATATGTCAATAAATCTCATATCTGTGTTGTTTAGTGCTTGGAAAGCTCCTCTCCAGCTCAGTCTGTTGCATGTTAATGGGTTTATGCAAAGAAAAAAGGTTATGCACACAAACATCTTTAGGTTGGATATTAAGGAAAATGTCTTTCCCAAAAGAGTGGTCAGGCGTTGGCACAGCTGCCCAGGGCAGGGGTGGAGTCCCCATCCCTGGAGGGGTGTAAAAGCCACGTGGATGGGGCACTTGGGGACGTGGGTCAGTGGTGGCCTTGGCAGTGCTGGGGGGAGGATCTTGGATGTCTCTTCCAACCTAAATTATTCTGTGATTGTTTTTTGCCATGTAGGGTGAGTTCTGTATCTGGGAGGGTTAGTGCACCATCTTTTCCACTGGCACTGTGAAAAATGGGGAATTAGTTAAAGCATGTTGCTTATTACAAAGCAATGAGTTTGACTTGCTTGGTTGAGGCAGCTAAATAAAACCCTTGAGAATAAGCCAGTGTCAATAGGTGTCACAAAACTGTGTTAAGTATTTTTGCAGTGCCATATTTGACAAATAAATACTGAGCCTTAGGCTCTGTGTGTGACAAAGCACCTTAGAACTGAAGATGTTTAGAGTTTTTATTCTTTTTTCCTGTCCAATTCCTTGTGGAATCCAGTACAGGATCCTCCTTTACATCAGTCAGCAGCAGCAGATCACCTCTGCAAGGATCCATCCAGGCTTCGTGCTCACGGTGAGCCTCTGGCTTAGAAATGCATTTCTTGATCACAGCAAACACCAGGTTGGCTCTAAAATTCTTCCTTAAGCTTTGGTTTATAACCTTTGAGATCAAACATCTGAGTGACAGAGCAGGAGGTGTCCCAGTGGCTGTTCTCCTCCTCGTGTATTGCACAAGAGGCTGTGACAGCTGCCTTTTGCAGAGCACCTCCTCAGATTTCCAAACCAAGGCCCTGTAGGAGGTCAAGGATTACCTGTGCTCACAGAGGTGTTTTGGGGTTTGCAGCCTTGTGTTGGATAAAAGCAGGAAAATTCCTTTTGCTGAGAATTTCTAGTTATGTGTCTGAGGGAATACAACTGAGTAAGCAGGAGGAAATGACAGCAAGGAAGTGTTTTCTCTCAGAAAATTGACACTCAGCATTTTCCTGCTGTTGAGAACAATCTGGAGAATCGTAAGCCCTAAAATGGGATCTCTCAGGAAGTTGGTTTCTGCCAGTTTTACAGAAAATTGATATGTTGGTTTGCTGTTCTTCTTCAAATTTCTTGGTAGTATAGATAGAAATCTCACTCCAAAACAATGAAATTCCTGTCTCATCTTAGCCCTTGCTCTCTAGTTTTACATTCTTGAAAAATTAATGGGTTATGTAGTCACTTGTGGTGACGTAGGTTTTTAGAAGTGAGGAAGAAGTGACCTCTCCAATTGATTCTGGAAGTCCAAATAGAATAAATTAGGAAATGTAAATTACTTACACTTAAAAATTCTCAGTATATATTAAAGAACCAGGCTTCAAGGAAGTTTCTGAAGGGTTTCACCTTCCTGTGTGAACCACAGCATCTAGGAAGAACTTAATATTTGCTCAAGTATTTGAGCTATAATAATTCTTCCATGATAATAAGCACATAAATAAAACCTCATTTGTGCATTCTGAACTTGGGCAGAAGAACCAGCAGGGTTCTTCCTGCTTAATTTCAGTAGCTCTTATTTTAAGCTCCTTTTGGATGTGGGTTTTTTTAGTTCAGTTGAATGCATCACTTAATTCCTAAGATAGGACTGATTTCCTTTCCCACAGGTTCAGCCCAACAATTACAGCACCTTCTATGATGATCAGAGGCAAAACTGGTCCATCATGTTTGAGTCAGAGAAGGCAGCAGTGGATTTCAGTAAGCAGGTAACTGCTCACCTCTGGGCCAGGCAGTTCTCAATGGCTTGTTTACAACAGGGCAAATCAAGTTTTATTTTCACTGGAGTTCAGCTTTGAGTGTCTGCATAACTGTGATGGAGACAGAGCTGAGAGGAGCCTGCCCTGAGTTTTGTTCATTAAAACAAATCTCTTCTAGGTAGGGAGCCTGTTGGTTCTCAAGTACTGTAGAGCAGAGGGTGTTTAATCAGCCAAATTCAGCACAAGGAGACGTGGAATGCCCTGGGAGTGCATTTCTAACGTGGGCTTGATCAGCACAGCAAGGAATGCATCAGAGTGATGAGTGGAACTTGTCCATTAAAGGCCAGGGCTTTCCCTCTGCAGGTCTGCATTGCCAAATGCAACAGCTCCCCAGCACTGGACTCGGTGCTGTGCCAGGACCTCCTGCTTGGAGAAGGGCAGGGAGTGGAAGGAGGAGATTCCCTGGAGGTTTCCTATACGGGATGGCTGTTCCAGAACAACGGGCTTGGACAGGTAAAGACATTTCTGCCACCTCCTAATGCTGAGTGTGACAGTCCCTGGCAGGAACCTGCACATCCAGCATCGTACTGGTGTTGATGTTAAAGGTGTATTTGGGGCATTTATGGGGTCATATGTATTGCCTATAGAATATGAAGGGATTCTGGCATATTAAAAGAAAAATTCTTCACTGAAAGGGTTGTTCAGCATTGGCACAGGCTGCCCAGGAGTCACCATCCCTGGAAGTGTTCAAAAACCATCTGCATGTGGTGCTTGAGACATGGTTTGGTGGTGAACGTGGCAGTCTGGGGGAATGGTTGGACTTGGTAATATTGGAGGTCTTTTCCAACCTTAATGTTTCTGTGATTCCATTACTGTTCAGGGGAGGTGACTGAAATGCTTTTGAACTTCCATGGGCACTCTCACACATAAATATTTAATGTTATATTTTGCTTGACCCAGTCCTGTCCTAAAGCAGGTCTGAATTCTGAGTCTCCAGTTCTCATTCACTCCATGGAACTGTACTTCAGGAAATGGACTAAAGCTCTGTCTTATGGCTGAGAATTAATTTTGGTAGTAGTGGAAGGGGAAATAGCATTTAACCAGAGGTTCTAGGAGTGTATGGGATGTGTAAAGTAGCATTCAGAATCTTGAAACAGCTGGGAAATCCATGTATTCTGTGTTCTTGTTCAACTCTGCAGGTGTTTGACTCCAATGTTAACAAAGACAAGCTGCTGAGGCTGAAGCTGGGATCTGGAAAGGTCATCAAGGTACGACTTCTGGCACTTTCATTATAATAATTGAAGTCTCAGAGCTTTGAAATACTGCAGATCTTGTTCAGGATTCATACGTGCTATTTCTGTTTCATTTATTAGCAAACACTCAGTGACTCACTCAAGCTTTTTCTTCTTAATTTGCACAACAGAGCCCAGTCTCTTTTTCAACACCAGTGTTAGACTGGAGTTGTCCTCTTTGGTAAAAAGAAAACTTCCTGTTCTCAGGAGCTGGCATTTTATTGTCTTTGTTTTTCTGAAAGTCACTTAGTCCATTCCCTTGTTCTTGGGGAACTCTATTTCTAAAGGAAATAATTTTTCATCTGGGTGGTGTGATGTTATCCCATAAAACCAGAGATGCTTTTGTTCAGGTCACCTCCATGACCTGAGTAATTCGTGTATGACCTGTTACAAGTTGTCCTTTATTGAAGATGTGCTATTTGTCTATTTTATTTATTTTATCTTGGTCTATTTTAATTATTTTATTCTGTATCTTACTAATGTTGCCTGGCTGTTAAAGCCCTCTGGTTCAGTGCTGGCATCCCTTGGGAAGTTTGCATTCCTCTGACTTCACATCCCTCGTTACAACTATTTTCTTTGAGTGCTTTCTAAATCTAACCAGAGAAATTCAGATCTCTTTGGAGTCCAGTTCTTCCCCTGGACTCACTCAGAATGCTGAGTGAGGCCAGCACTGCGTGGTGGAGCTGCATCTTTATCCTTAAGTTAACACTGAAATTTACAGCTGGCTGTCATGATTTGTGGCAAGGCAAAGGTTTAGTGCTGCACCCTGAAAAGAAACAGAATTTTGCAAGAACCTCTTTATATGTGTTTTGGAATCTTTGATCCAACTGTTGCTTTCCCTTCTGGAAACCAAAGGGCTGGGAAGAAGGAATGCTGGGCATGAAGAAAGGAGGGCGAAGGTTCCTCATCATTCCCCCAGCCTGGGCCTACGGGGCTCAGGGCGTGGCTGGTCGTGTCCCTCCAGACTCCACGCTGGTGTTTGAGGTGGAAGTCAGGCGGGTGAGTGTCTCCTGCTAAATGCTTGGTTTAAATCTCTTTTGTGACTGCAAGGTGGGAGCCTGCTGGTGGTGTGAGAACTGCGGCTCAGAAACTGTTAGAAACCTCAGCAAGATACGTATCTTTAATTAAAACAAACAAACAAACCCAAAACAGAACCCTAAACCCAGAAAATCCCTCAAGGCTGTTTGTCTCTTGTAACTGTCTTGGGATCTTTTAGTTGTCTCGTTTGTGAGTCACTTGGGAAAACAAAATACTGTGGGAGGAATGAGAGGATGTAAAGACTCAGCTTTTCCAGCTCTGAACCAACTGGCTGCTTTTCCTTGAAGTGCAGGAGCTCCACAGGGAGTGGCATCACAAATAAATTGATGAAAATTTTTACGGGAACACAGAAAAACATCTTTTTTTTGCTACCTGCTTTTTAAGGTGAAGCTGGCAAAGGAGTGCTCTGGTTCAGATGGGCTGAGTGTCAGTTCAAGGGACTCCCCTGCACCTTCTCCAGTTCCCAGCTCAGATGGCTTCTCCTCAGACACGGGTTTATTGCCTCCCTCCTCCATCCCTCCAAAGCCTGGGTAAGAAGCAGCGTGGTTTAAACAGCTTTCTGTGTTAAGGATGGTGATGCCCATCAGCACAGTGCTGCACCAACATCATTTGGCAAATGTGGGGCCTCTGTGTGCCAGCTCAGTGCCCTCCACGTGGCACAGCAGTGCTTGCTGACAGGACTTGCTGGGGTTTTTCTGCTTGAGTGCTGGCTTCCAGATTAAAGCAATTGGAATGGGCTCCAGTGGAGGAAGTCATTCCTCTCCAGCATTCCTGAGATCCAGTGGGACTGAGCTGTGTGGCTGCTGCTGTGACAGCTGTCTCATCTCAGCTGGCATTGTTGTAATCACCTTGAACCTTCTCAGTCTCTACAACTCCCTGAAAAGGGGCTGTAGCCAGGTGGGGCCGGGTTCTTTTCCCAGGTAACAAGTGACTGGGGAGAGGAAATTGCCTCTTAAGTTACTCCAGGAGAGGTTTATGTTGGATATTAGGAAAACCTTCACTGATAGAGTGGTCAGGCATTGGCACAGGATGCCCAGGGTGGAGTTACCATCCCTGGAGGTGTTCAAAAAAAGCAAATGTGGCACTTGGGGATGGGATTTAGTGGTGAACGTGCTGGTGCTGGGTTAGTGGTTGGTGACTCAACCTTAGATGTATTTCCCAACCTTAACAATTGTGTGTGCTGTTCCTTAAATTAAATGGGTCAGCCACCCTTTTTAGGGAGTCCAAGTAAGTGCTGCTCTTGTTGCCATAAGTAGTTTGTTATTTGACTTGGCTGAAATTGTAGCAGACTGTGGTCATTACAGCAATCAACAAAATCATCTTTCTATAATCAGCTGTTGCCACAGTGATGTCCTGAACATATCTACAGGTAGCACTGCAAAGAACCTCCCAGAACTGTGGGCTAAAAGAAACGCTCATGATGTAAGGAAACAGCTTTCTTAGGGAGAGGAGTACTTAACAGTGTTTATTAATCCAGAATGTTGGCTCCTGAATTTCCTCCTGGTTAATCTCCACACCCGTTTGGCTTTGCAGGGAGCCAGCTGTTCGGGCCAAGTCCAACTCCATCAGTGAGCAGCTCGCAGTGAGTGCTGGCTTTTCCTAATTTGAAGCTTGAGTGGGGAAGTTCATTTGGTTTCACCTTAGCACTGGGCACTGCTGAAGATAAAGCGAGGATCACGCAAACAAGACACTGGAATGTTCACCTTACAGCAGATTAGGGCCTTGTTTCTGAAGGAATTAAAGCTTGGACTTGATGATTAATGCTTGCACTCCATGACCTTAAAGGTCTTTTCCAATCTTAATGATTCCATGATTACCAGGACCTGAGGAATCTCAATCCCAGTTGCCACTCTGAAATGCAAAGTGACTTTGACCATGTGGATGTTCACAAGGCTACTTGTCTTTTGAGATAAATGGACAAATTTAAAATAGATAACAAAGGAATTGGGCCATTCAGGATAAGTTTATATAGCTGCATGAGAAGACTTTGTGTGTGTGCCACCAGACAGAAAAAGCTGCTAAGCAGCTTCCTGAATTCACATTTTCTTTTTGGTGTTTTGTGCAGGGATAGATTTTTCTCTGTGGTGACAGCACTGTCATCCCAGAAGGAGGATATACAAAACAAGCCAGATTAGCAAATCCTGGTGCTACCTTATGTGCTTGAAGAGTGGATTTTCACCCAGTCATTGAAAAATTGAGTCAAAATTAAGTCAGAGATTTAGAACAGTTTGTAATATCTCAAAAGCCTGGGCTGAGACTTAGGGAAAGTAACTAAATGTTTCTTTCAGAACCCAGATGTAGCAAAGGCAAAGCTGATTTCTCGGATGGCCAAAATGGGACAGCCCATGCTGCCTTTCCTTGCTGGGACAGCAGGGAGTCAGCTGGACTCCAGTGACTCGGAAATAGAGGTACCAGTCACAGCAGGGTGACTCTTTTACTGCTTTTCCTACGCTGGGGGTTGCTTAAAGTAGAATCTGCAGCAGTGGCTCTCCCCTTGTCCAGGGGAAAGTCTGCTCTGGTTCTGGGACAGAGAGGTTCCACTTGGGTTCCTGGGGTAACCCCTTGTGTCAAGTGACCCTGGGCTGTTGGCTTGTTCTTTAGTGTTTCTTGTAACGTGCAGAAATGTTTTTAGGATCCAAATACTCTGAGAGGGACAACACAGCCAGTGGCTCCAAGCAGACCCTCCCAGCCAGCTCAGGCAGTGCTGCCCACAGTGTCCACACCAGGTAAGGTGCTGGGGAGCTGCTGCCCTCCCATTCCACTCCTTGAGGGCTGTGGGAATGGGGGATTCCTTCCAGGAACTGAAATATGAGCTGAAAGCTTCTCATAAGGCTTGCTGATCCACAAACCTCTAATCCATGAAGCACAAGACAGTCCTTGGAGTGTTTCTTCACTGAGGTCTTGTGCTTGAGGAGGAGCAGCCACCGTGCCTGAGCTGTTCTGTCACTGGGCACTGAGATTTGTAGGGCGTGGGATTTGTAAATGGGATGTTAGAAATCCTTTCCCAGTGAGCAGCAGCTTTTAGGAATGGTGGAAATCCGAGTGAAGGGCAGCAGAGGGGTTGGCAGCTCTGCAGGGCTGGATGTATCTTCCCATGATGGAATGGTCACATCAGCTGCTGGTCAGCTGAGCAGCCTTCAGAGTCAGTCTGGGTCACACCTTGTGTCAATGAAGTTCAGAGCTGGCTCTGTTTGAATGAAAAGAGCTTGTTTAAATGTAGCTAGAAGTGGGATTTCTATGAAAGGTTACTCTTTTCTTGACCTATTATCACTTGCTTGACTGGATTTCATTTCACAAGGTTGCAGACAGGCTTTTGTTAAACTTACGTCTATTTAGTGGTTTGGGGTTTTTTTTGCCATTTCACACTAGGTGAATTCAATTCTCTCAAGCTTTATGGCATGCTGGATTTATTTCTTCCTTTTCAGTACCTCAAGCATCTGGTGCTGCACCTTCAGTATCTTCTGCTGCTTTAATTCCTGCAACAGTCCAGCCCCATTCAGCTCTGCCTGGAGGAGCACAGGGCTTTCAGGTACCAAAATGAGATCAAGGAGAATATTGGCACTTCTGTGCTTTCTCCTGCATCTTCTCCATTGCTGGGAGCAAGGACTTTAACATAATGATGAGAATTTTCCTGTGACTCTTTGGCTTTCTCAGGTTTTCATCTTAAAATTTATTCAAAAAGGGCTAATTTTCTATTTATGGTGGGTTCTTAAACTAAGGATGAGGCTTTGTTAATACTGGGTTTTGTAGTGGATACAATAAAAGCTTCCAAGTACTTGAGCAATGAGCAGTAAAGTTGCAATCAAGTTGTTGTGCTTTTTGAGCCCTTTTTAGGAAATAACCTTGTGTTCAAATTAGCATAACTTCAGAGGGAGCTGTTCATGTGCTGATCTCTGACTCCCACAAATGCAGGGTAACATGGTTTTGCTTAAATTTGAATGAAGATGGGAACTAACTAAGCCTCAAAAGAAGAGTATTATTTTCCTATCACAATGACTGTTGTGTATTTTGACTTTCCAACTCCTTAATTCTTGGGTTTTTTTTCTTTCCAAACATCATCCTTGCTCTTGGGCTTGAAAAAATGTGAAACTGTGAGGACATGGGGAAATAGCAGAACACATTCTAACCTATTCAACTTGTCCTGCAAGGCATATCCAGGAGTGGCATTTGCTTACCCCCAAACTGCTGCATCTGCTTCTCAGCTCCAGCCTGTGGGTCAGATGTATCCTGCTCCTTACCAAGGTATGTTTTAAAAAGTACCTGCTTCTCAGAGGGCTGCAATTCCTGCAGAAAACTGTTTGTGATGATGATTTAGTAGCTGTGGTAGCACTGTGCTGTTTCACAAATGTTTATGTTTTCATACCAAATAGGGGCAAACACTTCCCAATAAATACCCATCTCTTTCTCACCTTAAGGAGCTTCGTGCAGTGTGAAAGGGGCTGGAATTTCTGTGTCTTCCCAAGACTGGGAGTTAGTAAAGGAATTTGCTAGCTGGTGCTTCCAGTTATAAATAAAACTGTAAAGTTACCAGCTCCTACCAGCCAGGGAAAGAATTGAAGTGTAGAAGGCCCAGCTTAGGAAGGACTAAAGGCATTTAAAGAACCACTTAAGTCATCCCAGTTAGTGAAGTCTTGAGTGTAGCTGAGCCTGTTTTTTCAGGGCAGTTTCAGAAGCTGACCTTCAGTGCTGTGCTTTGATTGTGCTTCTGCTGCTCTGGTGTGTCTGGGGGCTTTGCTCTTGTTGAGCTGAGCTGTCACGAGGCTCCAGAGTTTCCTGTATCAACCTGCCTGGTGAGGTTATTTGGGAAATACCTACATTATTCATTTTCCAACTACCACCTCTCTTTCATTTCTGGGCAGAGAGTGGCATTCGTGCTGCCATGTTTTATGCTGTGCCTCTGTGCAGGTATTTCCCCTTGTTGCCATAAATCTCTCTTCTTTCCCTTCAAGCACCTGGAGATGTCACTTCCTTTTTGATGACAGAAGCTCGGCAGCACAACACCGAAATCCGACTGGCTGTGAGCAAAGTGGTGGATAAAATGGATCACCTGGCTGCCAAGGTATGGCCTGCTCAGGACACTTCTGCTCTCCAGGTGTGCTCAGAGCAGTTGGCTCTGTTTAAATGCTTGCATTAAGCTTAAGTGATACAGCAAATGAGTAAAATTCCAATATGATCACACCTTGAAGTGGCAGCAGTTCAGCTATTGTGAAAAAGCCAAGTTTAGGCTTGGGGAAAGGTGCTGTTTTACTGTCTTGAATATCTTGTGCTGCATTGTTTGGAGGGATCCCCTGCTCTGGGAGGAGTCTCATTTGATTCAGTGCCTGTTCCTGCAGCTGAGCAGAAGGAGCAGTGAAATGCCTCTTTGCATATGTCTGACTCATACCTGCACCCATAAATTCATTTCAAATGGCTTCAGAAGGGTTTATCCCTGCAGGTGGAGGAGCTGAAGAAGCAAAGCACTGCTAACAGCTCCCTGCTGCCTGGCATCTCCTCTGTCACCATGGAAGCCTCCATGATCATGAGCAATATCCAGCGCATCATCCAGGTGAGCGTGGCCAGCCTGGCCTCACCTCCCTCAGGAGCTGGGGCTCCAGCCTGGCCTCACCTCCCTCAGGAGCTGGGGCTCCAGCCTGGCCTCACCTCCCTCAGGAGCTGGGGCTCACAGTGTTGTTCCTAATGTCCATCCACCCATGGGTTCTGGTTTTGCCTGGCCAGAATGAGGATGAGACCTACAATGATTTCCATCCCTCTTTCCCCCTCCAAAAAACTCTTCTCAACACTTTGGAGTTTGGGTACTTCCTGAGCCAGGGTTGTTGGGTTTTAGTAGGCCTTAGCAAAAGGTTCACATGGGAGAAGTTCAACTTCTCAAACCATTCTGGATTTAACCCCCAGCCACCTGCAGAACAGTTTCACAGCTGAAGTACCATGTTGTGGGAACCACCTGCTTCTGGTATTCCCTACTTAATTTTATGCTTTGAAGCCTTTCTAAGCAGCAGAGTTAAAAACTTGGGAGTTGTGGGTAAAAAAGCCAACCAGACACAATATTTTGTGGAATGTGATTTGGCAGCCACTGTCCTGTGCCAGGATCTGCTGAATGTGGCACGGTGCCTTCCTGGGCTGTGGCCACAGAAGCCCCGAGCCTCACCATTGTCCTGCAGCTGTGCAGAGCAAAGGTTTAGGAACTGCTGCAAGGAAATCTGAGTCTGCTGAATATTCATGCTGAGCTGTGCTTTAGGAGAATGAGAGGCTGAAGCAGGAGATATTTGAGAAGAGCAGTCGGATTGAGGAGCAGAATGAGAAGATCAGTGAGCTGATTGAGCGCAACCAGAGGTAAGGAGTGGGAGCCTCACTGCTTTTCCAGACTCTGCACCTTACACTTGGGCATAACTGAGGGGTGTTTGTTAGGAGAGAGCCATCTTCTGATATTTTAAATTTTCTTCTAAGGTATTAAAAGTGTGGGGATTCTTCCCACCCCTTCTGTGCAGGGCTTATCCCCAAAACTCTGATTTACAGTAAACATGAAAAGGAGAACAAAATCCCTCCTGCTGTCTTTGAGCACACTTGCCCTGCTTCTGGGAGTTGCTTCATTTTTGCTGGCTTTTCAGTGAGGTGAAGAAATTGTAGGGGATGTGGTGTCCTTGGTGAAGTTCAGCTGATAGCAAGTTATCAAAACTCTTGGAACATGAGACATTTTCAGAGAGGTAAAGCACTTATCCCAGCTGATAAAACCCCTGCTGTGCCAGGCACAGCCCTCCCACCCCTCTGAGATCAGCACATCCTGCAGGATTATCTGGGACTTGCCACGAATTCCACAGGGAACCTCTGTGCTTTGAACTGTCACCTTTTCTGCCTGATCCTTTGGCTCCCAGCCCTGCATTCCCAGGAATGCTCACGGAGTCTCCCTGTGCCCAGGTACGTGGAGCAGAGTAACCTCCTGCTGGAGCAGAGGAACCACTCGCTGCAGACAACAAACGAGAGCACCCAGGCAAGAGTGTTGCATGCAGAGCAGGAGAAGGTAATGGTGGCATGAACAAAGCCAGGGCTGCTGCCTTAAAAGATGCTGAAGCCTTGTTAGTCAAGGCAGCTGCAGTTCTGAACTTTGTTTTGAGAAAAAAAATGAATGTTTTGATGGCTTTCATGACAAAATCATCACAGAGGATATAATCATTTCATGCTGTCGTAACTTTAATATTCTTATCTTGTAGGAAAGTGTCTGATTTATTGTTAACTGATAGGCATGTGGCCAGTGTGTTGAGGAATTGTGTATCACAGGGCTTTTGAGCTGCAAATACTTCAATTATTTAGTTGCACTGATAGTTCCAGAAGAGTTTATTCCTATTGAACTGACATAGAGTGAATATAGATATAAGAAAAGTTACTTCCTACTGGAGTTTCTTCATTGCACTTTTGTGCTTTTTTTTTTATTTTAATGCTAATCAAGAGCAGTTGGTTTCTCCCAGTAACACACTGTGCTTTTATGAAAGGGAAATAGCTTTAAACCAGTGCAATGCATTTCAGCATGGCTGCATATCCTGAGCCATCCCTGCAGGCCAGCCTAGCCTGGGTGTGCTGCATGGTGCCTGCTCTGCTTTCTCAAGCTCTGGCTTCTTAAATTACACCAAGTCCAGCCTTGCACTGTGCTCTTCTGCTGAGCTGTGCCTCTCTCCAGTTCAAATGTGAGGTGACAAATGCTTCCTCTGCATGAGAACCCTAACTCGGTGCACCTAAAACTGACCAAAACTGCAGCTTTCCAAGTGTGGTGAAGAGCAGAGCAGTGAATGGCTGAGGGTGGGGAGAGCAGGCAGGGAAGGGGGCTGGTTGTCCACCCCCAGTCCAGGTTGCATACCCATAATATGTAGGAGTGTGAGAGGTTCTAACCAGGAATAAGTCAGACTGAAATAATAAATGCAATTCCTTTCTCTCAGCGAGGGAAGCATCCTGCTGGTACAATAAATAACTTGGGGAGGAAGCATCTTGTGGAAGTAGAAGATCTTTAGGAGTCTTTTGGGCCTTCAGCAGGACCCCAGTTCCTGAGCAGTCACTGCCCAGGGATGATGTTGCAGGAACAGGCTGCAGGCCAGCCCTGACTTGCACTGGGAGATGCCCCCTGCTTCTGGGGGAGTACTGACTGTGAAGATAAAGGCTGGTATTCCTTCCTCCTCCCTTTGGCTAACCCAGCTTGCCCTGGGACTGCAATCACTGAATCCCAGGGACAGACAGAACCAGGGAAGAGAACTGGAAGCTGTTTTATCTGTTGTTTACACACAGATAGGGACTCAGCCTTTATTTGGTTGTACCCAGGCTCACTGAGGTGTTGGTAACTCACTGCTTTTGGGTTATGGATCTCTGGCTCTGGCAGAGCAAGGCACAGCTTTAGGTGAAGGCTTTGTGTGCCATCAGTAATTCCCCACCTCTCTGGTGCAGGTCACACCCAGGGCTGCTCCCACCTCTGGTGTGTAACATACCCTCAGGATACCTTGAGTGTCTTTCTTTTACACCAGGCTTCACTCCCTTTTCCTGCCTGAGCTTTTACAGTTCTTGGAGTAATTTAAAGGCTTCTCTGGCATGCCTTAGGCTCCTGCTATGAAGCATTTTGCTTTTCTGCTGATGAATGCCTCTGCCTTTCAAGTCGTGTTCTTAACCCTTCCTGTTTCCTGTCGCTGCTTTCTCTTCCCAGCACATGCTGCCAGTGGATCGGGGCTGGGACCAGGTGAGGCAGTGCCTGCTGACTGTGTAGGTGGTAGATGGTTGTGCCCTAGGTAGTGCCAGCCCAGCTGCCTCTCGAGCTAGAAACTGATTGGCATGAAAAGAATTGTCTCAGAGCTTGAATTAGCACGGATCCTTCTCTGGGAAAAGGGCTTTGCAACTGGCAGTGTCTCCCCACTGGCCTCCTCTTTCCTGGGGAGCCCTTTCCAAGGATTCTCTCACATTGCTGCTTGTTCCACTCCCCACGGGAGAACAGGATCACTGTCAGAGCAGGCACAGGTCACCCAGGACTCTTGGTGCCTGAAAGCTGGAGGCTGGAGCTGAGCTGGGGACATGAAGCATCCTCTGTAGAAACTTCTGTCTAGTAACACTTCCTGTCATAGGATTTCCTATTTTTGTTTTCTTTATTTGCCATCAAAGACAGAGGCCAGGGTTAAAATAACCTTTAGATGTCTTAAGCTGTGCTGTGGGGTTTGGTTTCAGCGTGCCAGGAGTTAGCAGAGCAGTGGGACATTTATGGAAACATAAGAGGAAAGCAGATCTGGTTTTGGCCACTCTCTGAAATGCTGCCTCCTCTTTAAAATGAGTGGTGTGGTATCCCAGCCCTCCAGGTCAGCACATCCTCATCCTCACCACAGCTGGAACAATTTTGCTCACAGCTCTTCTCTGCCACAAGGTGCTGGTCCTGGTGTGGAGGGAATTCTCTTAGGGGGATAAAGCAGAGAGAAAATCCAGTTCTGAACTCACCTGTTACAAGAATGTGAAAAGTCTGTTGGGAATCTCACACTGGGCAGAGGTGTGGAAGCCGTTTAGGCATTCCCTGTGCAAGTTCTGTCTTTGCAGAGCATCCTCTGAGATTTTGTGTGTCACTCAAGATGGGGAATGGGACTGTGTGTCTGCCTGGACGCCTTGAGCCCCTGCCAATATTGCTTACAAGGTGTCTGACCAGCTGTGCTAGAGCCTGGCTTTAGCTGAGTCACTGGCTCTCAGCAGTCCCAAATCCAAACAGGTCCACAAATGAGGGAGAACTGCTGGGGAATGCCAGCCTTGCCCATGGGCAGCTGAGGTGAGCTCGTGCTGTGTGCTCTGGGGACAAGGTGCTCTTTTGGCTGGGACAAGCCTGTGTTTTATGTGGCTCTTCACTGATTTGTAAGCTTATGGAAGATAATTAAATGTTGGAGCCCAGGCTTTTTATTCAAATAGATGTTTTCATAGCCTGAAAACTGAGCAGAGCCACCAGGCACTGGTACCAGGATTAAACACACTTAACCTTTCCAGGAAAGCTCCCTGGGTTGAACTGATGCAGTGGTGAGGTTGGTGGTGGCCTCGTGCAGCTTTCTACTCAGTCTGGACAAAACTGACATGGCAAAAATGCCACTGCTGCCTCTTCAGTTTGGAGATGTCTTCCCTGATAAGGCCTCCAGCCCTTTTCCAGCTCTTCCTGTGAGAACAGTTCTGCTGCTTCCTCACACTTCCCTTTTTCCCTGCTACATTTCCCTGCTCCAGGCCAAAGTTGCAGAGGAGCTGGCAGCTGCCACAGCCCAGGTTTCCCAGCTGCAGCTGGAGCTCACTGCCCACCAGAAGAAGGAGATGGACCTGAGGAAGCAGCTCTCCTGTGCCGTGCAGGATGCAGAGAGACAGGAGGCACAGCTCAACAAGCTGCAGGCACAGGTGGCAGGTGAGGCTGCTCCTGCCTGTCCCCTGAGAGCTCCTTCATGGCTCTTTTATAAGTCATAGGGTTTTCTTGTCTTCTGGAGTATCTTCCTGCTTTCCCCAGGATTAGATACAGGGGATGGAAGAAGGATATGGATGCACTGAACTGTCTGAAGGATGTGCATCCTTGTCACCACTAAAGGCACAGTGGAATAACTCAGCAAACAAAATCACCTGTTACAGGGATGCTTTTGTAGAACAATCTCTTGGCTTTTCTGTCCAGCATCCTGTAGAGCAGCCAGAGGTGTCCCAGTGGATGGGAAGTTAAAAGCTGAGGTGTTTTTTGCCCACATTCCTCTGTGCTGGGCTCTGGTGTGGCCCCACCCTCAATCCTGGGGTCACTTCTGGGCCCCACACCACAACAAAGTCATGGAGGGGCTGGAGCAATTCCAGGGAAGGGAACGGAGCTGGGGAAGGGTCTGGAGCACCAGGAACACCTGGGGGAGCTCAGCCTGGAGAAAAGGAGGCTCAGGGGGGCCCTGGTGGCTCTGCACAAGTCCCTGACAGGAGGGGGCAGCCGGGGGGGTCGGGCTCTGCTGGCAGGGAACAGGGACAGGAGGAGAGGGAACGGCCTCAGGCTGGGCCAGGGGAAATTTAGGTTGGATATGAGGGAAAATGTCTTCACAGAAATGGTTGCAAAGCGTTGGAATGGGCTGCTCTTGATAAATTCTAGTCCCAGCTGCAGGCACAAGCCCCCAGAGGTGTTCCCCTGAAATGGGGGTTGCACCCAAACCCACAGGGAAATGGGGGGTTTTGTTTGCAGAGCTCCAAGAAGCCTCTCAGGACACTCAGAGCAGGTTCAAGGCCGAGAAGCAGAGCCGCAAACAGCTGGATATGAAGATTGCAGCACTGGAGGAAGAGCTGACAGACCTGAGAGTGGAAAAGGAGACTCTGGAAAGGGTATGTCCAGTGCCAGCAGCAGAGCTGGAGCTTCCCGTTGCTCACTGAAGGTTAACCCAAGCCTAACCAAAGGTTCCTGCTTTTAAGTAAATCTTGACTCATCTGCAGGGTGGTGGATCCTTTGTGCTTATGTGGGTTTTATTTTTTTATTGAATGTCTTACCCAGTAATGTGTCAGCCTTCCTCCCCTGAGATAACCTCAGCTCAGATTGCAGGTGATGAAGTTCCCTGCCCAAAGCAGCTCTTTCTGCTTGAGGGAGAGAAGCTGCTTTGGTGCAGTCTGGCCTATTCTGTGTTGTGTTCTGTGCTGCAGAATCTTGCAGAGAGGAAGAAGAAATCCCTCTCAGAGAGAGCTCAGGCAGAGGAGGAGATGGAGGAGATCCGCAGGTCGTACCAGCAGGAGCTGGACAAGCTCCGGCAGCTCCTGAAAAAGGCCCGGACCTCGACTGACCAGGCAGCAGCAGAGCAGGTGAGGAGGCAGGGGAGCTGCTGCTCCAGGTCTGGAGGGCTTATGGGAATCTCCAGGTAGGAAATAATGTGAAAATACTCAGGTAGGGGAAGAATGAAAGCAGTAAGTGCTTGAATTCGTGGGTTAGTGTCAAACTGAGGAAAGGAGAGGCACCAAATTGAGCCTGTAGTAGAGAGAAGACTACAGAACTTCTGAGGAGTGACAGGTTGTTTAGAAATACGCCAAGAGGTCTGAAATCTGAGCCTGACCTTCTGGCCAGCCTGGGGGTTTGTGGCTGCAGCTGAACTGAGAGGTGTGGGCAGGAGCTGGTGGCACCCCCAGGGCTGCCCTCTGTGAGTGGGTGCCCAGGGCTTTCCCCTCCTGTGCAAACACAGGTGGTGTGTGTGTGTGTGTGTGTTCCTGATGGTGTCTCCCACGTCCAGGGCAGCTGTCAGTGATGCAGGCAGAGCTGGAGTCCCAGTGTGAGGCCAGATGTGAGCGTGCCCTGGCCTCAGCCAAGGAGCAGCAGGCGCGGCAGTGCCGGGAGCTGTGCGAGCAGAGGGACTCCCTGCAGCACCAGGTGGCCCAGCTGGAAGAGAAGGTAAAGGGCTGCTCTTCCTTGCTCTGATGGGTGCTAAATACCAGTAGCTGTAACCAACAGCTTCTCCCACCTAACTGGGGCTTGATTCCCTAATTTCTTGCCTGTTTGTGGAGCTTGATCTCAGCCATCTGCACGTGCAGTTGTTCTGTTGGGTTGGTGGCTCATGGAGGGAGAGCCAAGGTGCTGACAGGGCTGAACTCCAGCTACAAGATCTGCTTATCTGCACTGTCCTGAGGGGCTCTTTGTGAGCAGAGGCTCTTGGGAGTGGGTGGCACTGCCAGGGCTGTACCTGCTCTGGTTCTTGTGTTTCAGCTCACGGCTCTCAAACTCTCGAAAAAAGCAGAGGAGCAGAAATTGTCTGAGGTTCAGCAACGTTTGGAGGAACTGGAGCCTATCCAAGAGAAGGTAAAGGAACAACAGCAGCTGGATGGGAATTGGAGTGCAGGGAACACCAGCCTCAGCCTAGTCCAGAATAAATGAGGATGGGAGTTCCAGAATATGGTAGGGAAGGACAATTCCATGTGGTTTCCAGCAAACCAGAACAGGCCCAATAATGAGACCCAGCCCTCGTTTCACTGGGATCTCAGTGATGCTGCACCCACCAAGCTCCTCTTGGTGGCACTTGAGGAGCTGGTGACACAACTGTGACTCTCCCAGGCTGGGCTGGGTGTCCTTATTCTGGTGCCGTTGCTTTCAGCCAAGCCTTTTGTGACACTGTCAGAGCCCTGCTTAAAACTCCACTCAGAGTCTGTGCCCCACTGAAACCTCCCCAGGGCACCCCTGGAGGTGAGGCTGTGCTGTGAGGAGCTGCTCTGAGCCTGGGTTTCCCTGGCAGTACTCAGCCCTGCAGGCAGACGTGCTGGTGCTGAAGGCTCGCTACGAGGAACGGATCCGAGAGCTGCAGCAGGATCAGGATGGATCTTCCCCTGCAGACTTCACTGAGCAGGTGAGCTTGGCTGACTCCCCAGTACTTCTCCTTCCTAAGCAAAATTTACCTTGAATTATTTCTCTCTGAGCTGACGTAAGAAGGAAAAATATAATTTTCTCCACAAAGCACACTGTGTTTGTAGTAACAGTCCACAGAGGAAGAAAGGAAGGGATCTTATCCTGGAATTACGGTCACATAGGATGGTTTGGGTGGGAAGGGACTTTAAAGCCCATCCAGTGCCCCCCCTGCCATGGCAGGGACACCTCCCACTGCCCCAGGCTGCTCCCAGCCCCAGTGTCCAGCCTGGCCTTGGGCACTGCCAGGGATCCAGGGGCAGCCACAGCTGCTCTGGGCACCCTGGGCCAGGGCCTGCCCACCCTCCCAGGGAACAATTCCTGCCCAAAATCCCATCCAGCCCTGCCCTCTGGCAGTGGGAAGCCATTCCCTGTGTCCTGCCCCTCCAGCCCTTGTAAACAGCCTCACTCCATCTTCCTGCTGCCCACTTTGTTGCCTGACTTTTATCTCTTGTTGTTAAAACTCTAGATTTGAGGTTTAGATTTAAAAACTAAAATAAGTAAGAAGTGCCAGTCTGCCTTGGCTTTGTGCAGCCTGCCTCAGTTTGGGAGGGATGAGGTTGGTGCATGTAGAGTGGTTCTGAGTTAGGGTGGCCTGATCTTGTGAGGATTTCTGGTTTGGAAAGGGGATTATTTGAAAAACCACGTTTTTGTGTTTGGATTTCTTGTTCCTTGCCCTGGGGAAGTGCCTGATGTTGAGTGCAGTGCTTCACATGCTGATGAGTTGTATCTCTGTTTCCTGCCTTGCCCTTTTGCAGGTCAAGAAGATCATGAATGGTGTGTTTCAGTGTCTCCGGGGTGAATTTGAGCTGGATGAGATGTACAGTGGCAGGACAGTCCTGGGGCTTGTCATGAACACTATCAAGGTATGACAGGGCTGAGAGGAGAGAGAGAGCCTTGGGCTAAAACCTCCAGTCTGTGCTGTGAGACTGAAAGAACTGAAGGAGAATTTGTTGTGGGTGGCAAAGCAGCCTGGTAGGAGGAGATGATCCAGGGATCTGTGGTGGTTTGTATTTAGGGTATAACCTGAGTTCTCCCTTTTCCAGACTGTGACACTGCAGCTGCTCAACAAGCAGCAGGAGAAACCAGACCATGGCAGTGCAAATGGGGAATCTGGCCCAGGAGCAGGGAGACAGGAGGGGTCACCTGGAGCCAAGACTGAGCACGAAGAGCCCCTGCAGCACAGCCCAGCACAGAGCACTGCACCCCCAGCTGAGCCTGGGGAAGCACCCGGAGGCTCCCTGGAGTCTGAGCAGGAAGGCCAGGCTGCTCCTCACCCTGCCAGGCCCAGAGCTCCTGAGGAGGAGCAGGGCACATGGAGCAGGGGGGTGACAGAGGAAGAGAAAGTTCAGGAGGAGCTTCTCCCTCCCACAGCTGAATCCAGCCTGGATCCGGAGCAGGGGCTGGTGCCTGCAGGACAGGCTGTTCCTGGGCTGCAGCAGGGGCTGGGGAGTGTTCCCATGGGGAAAGCTGACCCAGAACACGGCCCCTCTGCAGTGCCTCTGCAGGCAGAAGCTGCAGAACCTCCCGTTCCAGAAGCCAAGCCAGGAGGAGTGGACGAGGCAGCGCTTCCAGCACACCCAGCTGTGGAGCAGGAGCCAGAGGAGGCTGTGGGAGGCTTAGAGCCTCCTCCCCTTAATGGGGAGGATGGGAGTGGCACAGACCCATGGGATGGAGCTGCCTCCGTGTCCAGCACAGCCCAGCCAGGCTCAGCTGTCCTGGGAGGAACTCCAGGATCGCAGGAGCTGGGCTCCAGCGCCAGGCACACGGATCCCAGGTGAGGGGTGCTGCTGGGCTGCCAGGGGCAGCTGGGGCTGGGCCAGGGGTGTCCCTGCTGCAGGACAGCACGGGCTGGGGGGCTGCAGCCCCCTCACGGTGCTGGCACCAGCCAGGACCTGGCACAGACCAGGCTGCCCCGGGCACATTCCACTTGGGAACAGCCTCGTGTCTGGGGGAGGCAGTGGAGGACATTCCCAGGGAGTGTGCAGCTCCTGCACGATCTGATGCTGGTGCCTGCCAGGTCCCACAAGTGCCCTGCACTGCTGAGCAGTACCTGCCACAAAGGCTCCCCTCAGTGACAAAGCTTTGCCTTCTCCCTGTGACAGAACTTGTAAAAACCAATCCCATCCTCTGAGAGCCAGCTGTTCATTCTTTATCTCCTTGCAGCCTCTTTGAAGATGATGACAACTTCTTTGAAACAGCATCTCCTAAACCACTGAAGCCTCGAGTTCCCTCTGAAGAGGAGGATGAGGAGGAAGTGGTATGTATTTGGGTGTTTGGGGCTTTGCTCTGGGGCTGTAGCTTGTCTGTAGAATCCTCCCTGTGGCCTGGCAGTGTCAGTGCTTCCCATCCATTCCCTGGGTACAGCAGGAGTGTCTGGGGCTGGTGACTGAGCTGGGAGGGGCTGCCTTGGCTGGAGCAGTGGTGACAGACTCCTGCTGGCATGAAATCAGTGGGACTTGCCAGGTTAGTTGAAGGGTGTTGGTGTCTGGCCCCTCTCCAGTCCCTTTCGGCCTGTAGGCAGCTCCTGGAATCGTAGAACCACAGAATCCTTAAGGTTGGAAAAGACCTTTAAGATGAAATCCAACCATCCATGTAGCACCATTCACCACTGAACTACGTCAAGTGCCACTTTTTGAACACCTGCAGGGATGGTGACTCCAATGTGCCAGTGCTTTACATTCCTTTCCATCACGAATTCTTCCTGGTATCTAATCTAAACCTAATCTAAACACCAGGACGTCACGTGAGAAATAAAAACTTGGGTCATGAGGCTTCTTGTTCCCAGCTCCTCACAGCGATTTCAGAGCAGTTTGTGTAGTGATTATGAAATGCCAGCAAGCTGCTGGGCCTGAGCAGTTTCCCTCTGGTGTGGCTTGCAGAGCATGAAGGGGCGTCCCCCTCCCGCGCCGCTCTTCGGTGACGATGACGACGATGACCTGGACTGGCTGGGATGAAGCTGTGGCTGCTGAGCCCTCTCCCCTGGGCACGGCCTCTTCCTGTGCTCCGAGCCCTTGGCGAGCTGCACTCGTGGGACACGGGGAATGACTGGGGACTTCCCAGCTCTTGTCCTGCAGATGGATGGGGGCTGGCAGCAGGGAGCTCTCTGTGCACTCGTGGGTGCTCAGCCCCGTTGCTCTGAGCTGCCAAACCCCCTGGGGCTGGGCTGAGTGCAGGAGCCACCCAGCCCCACAGCACGTCCCACCCCTGTCCCCCTCCCCTGAGCCCCCGATTCATGAACCTCAAACTTTATGCAAATAGGAACTTAGTGAAGAGCTTCAGCAGAGTGAGTCTGGCAGGACCCTGCAGAGGCAACAGCCTGTTAAAAAATCAGACTAAAATCTCCTTCCCTGATGAAGAACTCCTTGGAATATTTCTCTTAGTCCCCAGGGTGGCTCCCAGGGCCCTGGCACCCTCTCCCCCCTGTGTCTGAGCCATGTGCCACTGGAGATTCCCCCAGGAATCCCAGTCTGGTGTTTCTTGTGAGCCCCTGGCTCTGCACAAGCAGCGTGGGGAGCCCTGGGGGCTGAGCTGGTTCAGGTGGGCACTGACTCAGAGCGGTGGCACGAGTGCTGCTGGACCCTGGAGTGCTGCTGGACCCTGGGGCTGTTAAAGCAGGGCCTGGGCAGGGCTGTAGCAGCTGAGCTGGCTGCAAGGAGCCCTGGCCCTGCTGTGGGTTGGTCAGGCACTCCTGTCCCTGCAGTGTCCCGTGCCCAGAGCTGAGGTGGTTTTTGCTGGGCTGTGTTTCCCTGTGGGAGCAGCAGCTCTGGGATGTGCTGCTTGTTTGGGAAGCCCTTCCCCACAGCCCAGCCCCTCTCCTGTGCCTTTGGCTCTGCTGCTGTTAAGGTGTGACTGTCCCAGCACAAGTTAAACTGTAGAGAGGGGTGGGATACAAGCCCAGGCTGCACTGGGCAGTTTTGGTGGCACCCTGCACTCCGAGGGACCAGGAGGGGAAAGGAGGACAGAGCTGGGCCCACAGCCTGGGGCTCTGACAGCACTTTTATTCTCCACTCATGGGCACTAACATAATTCACCCCAGAAGTCTTTAAAACAAATAATCCCCTTCATAAAAGGAAAGGACTTAAACTAATTCTATTAATTCTATGGCTTAGTTTCTACAATTTCCTTTACACTCTCTGACTGGAATTAGATCTGTGTCCCCCTAAAGGTGATTTCTTGGGAGGAAAACACCCAAAAGAGCACTGGGTGTTCCTGTTGGGGTGTGGGGCAGGTCCCTGTGCCACAATTTGCCAACTGCAGTGGAAAGGGGGGCAGAGACCCAAGCCTGTGCCAGCCACCTGCTGCCAGGCACGGTGACCTGAGCTGGGCCTTCCTGGGAGTTACTCAGTGCTGAACATGGGCGTTTGAAACTGGATTTTCTGAGGGTCCTTGCGCTGCTCTCAGTGTCAGGGCCCTGCTGTGGCCTCTGGACCTGTCCCTGCAGTGTCCCAGGGGAGATCACTGCTTCTGCTAAGGAGTTCCACTTCTTGTTCACCGTTACCCATAGACACCCTGAGGGATTTGCATTTCACTTCTCGGAAAATAAAGTGCAATTAAACCTGTATTTTTTGCTTGCAGTGGCTTTACTTTAGTCTGGCCTGATTCCGGGTGCTGAGCTCTGCCCAGAGGTGGGTGAACCCCTGAGGATGTGCCCATGGGGCTGTTGCTGGGGGCTGGGAAGGAGAGGACCCCCTTCTCCATCCTGGCCCTGGTGCTCAGCCCCTGCCCTGCCTGCCGGGGCTCACGGACTCACAGAAAAACACCCGGACACGGTGCTGGGCCCACGTCTGGCTTTAATGTCTCGAGTCCCCGGCTGCCTCCTCCCCGTGCGGGCACCGCGCCGGGCTCTCTCCTCCCGGCCAAGGGCTTTGGGTTGCCTTGGAACAGCTTCGCCCCCAGGGCAGCACCGCGGGGCCCTTCCCGTGCCCTCCCAGCCCGGCCCGGTGCCGGCGGGGCTGCAGCGAGGCGCGGCCGGGGAAGGTTCCGCTCCCTGGGCCCCCGGCTGCGCCTCCCGCCGAGCTGAGCCGCGGGGCCGGGGGCGTTCGGGATGGAGCGTCAGCACAGCCAGACCCCGGGGGGGCGAGGAAAGAGCTGCAATAAGTTAATTTTTAAAGAGTCTGATGCCCGAGGCCGTTGTGCGGGGCAGCCGAGCGTCCTGCGGGCCCCAGGGCTGCATCCAGGCAGGTGCTGAGCCCCGGCCGTGGCCGTGCCCCTGCCCACCGAGGTGTCCGCGGCCCGAGAAGTCCCTGGCCCACCACGGGCTCCGTCCACCGGGCCGGGGTGGGATGGGAGCCCCCCCTCCGCCATCCGGACCTACTTGAGGAAGACGAGCAGGAAGAAGGTGGAGACGATGAGCACGAGGATGCCGGCGGCGAAGCCGAGGCGCAGGTTCTCCATGGAGGCCAGCGGGGGCTGCGTGTCCAGCAGCAGCCCCCGGCCCAGCAGCCCCAGCACGAAGGCGTGCGGGGCCTCGGAGCCGCGGCGGAGGCCGCAGGGGGACACCGAGCTGCTCACGGCGAACACGGGGGCGTGGGACGAGCACAGCGCGGCCGCGGAGCGCGGCGAGCCCCGGCCGGGCTCCGAGGGGGCACCGCCGCCGTTCTCCTGCGGCATCCCCGGCTCCGGTGTCGCCCCGGGAGCCGCCGGGGGCAGCTCGGGCAGCAGCGTCACCATCCTGCAGAAGGGGCAGCTGACGAAGGCCACGGTGGCGGCGCGGCACACGAGCCTGCGGAGGCAGCGCTGGCACAGCGAGTGGCGGCAGGGCAGCTGCTGCGGGCCCCCCCCGGCCCCCCAGTACGCCTCGTAGCAGATCCCGCACTCCCGGCCGGGCTCGGGCCCCGCTGCCATCGCGCTCCGCGGGCACGGCCCGGCCCGGCCGCTTTTGAAGGCGATGGCCGAGCCCGGGGAGGGCTGAGGGGCCCGGGCGGCCGCCCCCCCCTGAACTTCAGCCTGGCCCCAGGGTGCCCGGCGGGCGCTGGAGCGGCACAGGGAACGCTCCTCCTCCGGCGCAGCGCTGCTGCCCCTCAAACACCTGCTGCTCTTTCCTTCTCCCTGTCCAAATCCATTGTATTCTTAATACTGCCCAAGCACAGTTTCTATCGCTGTTAATTTGCTTCAGGACCAGGCCAGCAGTGGGTACAGCAGCCCCGTCGTGCACTCATTTCCCACCAGCCCTGGGGTCTGTGTGTCACCCGGTGCAGGGGTGGCCCTGGCCAGTGACTGGCACGGCCACCTCGGGGTTCCAGGGATGGGCAGGGAGGTTTGTGCTGAGCACAGGGCAGCTGCAGCCCCCGAATGCCCGGCCATGCTGGGGCTGGGTAGGGGCGAAGAGTGAGGATGCCTTTTTTTTTTTTTAATTTTATTTAATTATTTCCTGCAATCTCTGGAAGTGCCCAGACTCCTGGGCGATGCTCCAGCCGTTTTGTCTGACCCATGGCTGAGCTGGGTTGTCCCTGCAGCTCGTGGGGCTCTGGTGGCCCTGGCGATGAAGGGCAGCCCGGCGCTGCAGGGAAGTGCTGGCGCTGGCACCTCTTTAGGGGCACTGTCCCCGAGCGGACCTTGCCCTGAGCTCCTGTCACTCATTACCACCCCCAGCACGGCCTGGCGGTCACCGGGTGGGATGGAGGGGGCAGGGGGATGGAGGGGGTGCCCTCATTCGGGATGCCCTCTGCCAGGGCTCCCCTCCTCCATCCCAAGCACCGGCCGCTCCTTGCCCTTCCCCAGACAGGACCTGCCTGCTCAGATGTGCAGCAGCAGCAAAACGTGAGAACAAAGGCTGGAAACATCTCCAGGATGTTCCCAAGGCGCCGGCCCTGGTGCTGTGGCACGTCCCCAGGACACTGGTGGCACGGGCCACCTCCACGAGGCCACACACGTGTCCCGCAGGGATGCTCTGCACGGGGCAGCTCGTGTGAGGCAACCCAAGCGCAGGGTCCAAGGTCTCCCCTGTCTGCACATCCCTGGGGCGGCTCTGCAGTGAGCAACACCCTGGGAGAAGG
This sequence comes from Platysteira castanea, assembly GCA_013397175.1. NCBI lineage: Eukaryota > Metazoa > Chordata > Aves > Passeriformes > Platysteira > Platysteira castanea. Next base: position 317,763 of record VYXC01010870.1, read on the forward strand.
CCCAGAGCCTCAAATTCTTCTCTGTTGGACAAGGAGATGAGGAGGAGGAGGTGACACTGGGACAGCCGGGCACCTGGTGGCCCTGTCTCTGCTCCACAGCCCCGGCTTTCAGCCATCCCCCCCTGCAGAAGGAAAGAGGCAGCAAACACCCCCAGCAGAAACCAGCTGCAGTTTAATGGCTGCTCCTGGGGAAGGCTGTGGTGGGACCGGGCTCGTGGCAGCATTTTTATATTTCAAGGTCAAGAGCTGAGGTACAGACAGGGATTGTAACTAATTAATGACAATGGAGAAGTCCCCACACCCAATGCACGGAGGCACCGTGGATCTGAGCTGGGCACAGCCCCAGCCCTGTGTCAGAACTGTCCAGGGGCAGCAACACTTTCTCACCTGATTTTTGGACAAGGGATCCCACTGGGTTCTGCTGGCCAGGGCAGGTGCCTCCAGTCCTGGGGGTGCTGCAGACTCTCCCCTCCCACAGGAGCAGGAATTAGGGGCCGGGGAGCTCCTGGCTCTGCCCTGCCTGAGGCTGCAGCCCCAGCCACGCTCCTGTGGGGCTCCAGAGCAGAAGCCCCAGACCTTTGGCATGACAGAGGTGCAAGGCACTCGAAGAACAGCACGTCCTGGCCGAGCCCTCCCACGGGAAATTCCCCCACTGCTGGAAGCACTCCCCGTGTCCCTGCTGAGCCAGGGGCCTCTCGGAAGGCAAACAGCTCTACCAGACAGGAGGAGCCACGGGTGCTCCCAATTTATCACCCAGCGCTGCCAGGCACGGGGATGCTGGGCGGGCGGGCAGGCAGGAGGAGGGGATTCAGTGAAGGAGCCCCAGTTGGGTGCTGAGAAGCCATCGGGGAGGATGCTGAGGCTGCCGTGGGGCGGGCAGGGCTGGCCGGGCCGGTGAGGGGCTGTTCCAGGGCCGTGAGCAGCAGCGGGGACGCCCCGGGGCGCGGGCGGTGCCTCGGCCCGGCCTAAGCGCTGCGGAAGATGCGGAGGCGCTGCGCGATGTCCTGGCGGCACAGGGGACACGAGTGCAGCCGCTCGCAGCAGCCCTGGCAGCAGCAGACGTGGCCACAGGGCAGGAAAATCGTCTGAGGCTGGGGGAGAGACAGAGAGGGGGACACGGAGAGTGCTGCTGGCCCCCAGCACCCGTCCCAGCACGGGGGGAGCCGGGGATCAGAGCCCCGCACCCCGATCTCGGTCCGCACTGGGTGTGCGGGGCCTGGGCTGTGCCCAGCAGGAGCGCGATGGGACACGGGGAAGGACACGGAGGGGCCGAACCGAGCAGCCCCGGGAGCGCGATGGGACACGGGGAAGGACACGGAGGGGCCGAACCGAGCAGCCCCGGGAGCGCTTCCCGTGGTCGCTGCGTGGAGCTCAGCGAGCTCCTGCCCGAGCCCGCACGGAGCCCGGTCTGGCCCTGCCCTGCCCTCCCCGCTGGGTTCCCCGAGCCCGGCGGTGCCCGGGAGCTGGCGGGATGAGCACCCAGCATTGCCAGGGCCAGGCTGGGGGGACACAGACCGGGAGTGTGCTGGATCGTGCCCTCCCTCTGCCCCCTGCCGGCTCTCACCTCCTGCTCCATGCACACGACGCACTCCGACTTCTTCTCGTCCCACTGCAGCGCTGGGGCCGTGGGGCCCGGGGGCTGCTCCGGGGGAGCGCTGGGCTCTGGGGCCGCAGGCGCCTCGGTGTCCTCTGCCCTCCGCAGCTCTGCAACCACGGCCGGCTCTGAGCTCCCCGAGCGCTGCCCATGGCCCGGCCCAGCCCTCTCTGCCCTCCCTGCCTGCCCTCCTCACACACCCACGGGAGGGATCTGACCCACAGAGCTCCCTGCCGCAGGCTCAGGTGCCTGCTGTGAGTGTAAAATGGGGCAGAAATGAACTGGGGGTACCTGGGATGGTCGTGGTCACGGCCAGGATCTCCTGAGCCCGCCTGAGGATGGCACGCTGCAGACCAGCCTCTGTCACACCGAGCTGTGGGGCAAGAGGAGGGTGTTGGCCCAGAGGGGACAGGAGGCTGATGTCCCCAAGGGCACACTAAAAACTCCTGGGCAAGATGCCAAGGAAAGGCTCTCTGCCATGTTCCAGGAATTTCCCAGTGCTGTTTCTACTACAAAGAGCATCTGGAGGATGTTGGAAGATGGAGCCAGGCTGCAGCTCACCCTGCAAGTCTCTGGGAGAGCCAGTGCCCACAGGGACGGGCAGAGCAGCACAGGCACCTGTCCCTGTGGGGAGGTGACACAGCAGGGCACCAGCAAGGATCCTGTCCTGCCAGACCCGCTGGGCACAGCTGGGCTCAGGGCAGGGACAGGGACCATCCCTGCTGGTGTTGTCCCTCACCGTGGCTCTGCTGTCTCGTACCTTTTCCAGGTCACTGGCACTCATGGTGCCCAGCATTCCCAAGGATATTCGGTGGTGAGCGAAGACTGGCACGTACTGCTCAGCAGAGAGCTCCAGCAGGAGGTTCACCAGCTGCTGCTCCAAACCCTTCTCCTGCAAAACATGGAATGAGCTCCCAGACTGTGCCCCTGAGGCCGGGGTGTGCTCATCCCTGCCCGGCCCTGCTCCACGTGTTCTGCATCCCAAACACACCAAAGCCTGGAAGCCCAGCAGCTGGAGCAGCTCTGCCCTGGGTGTTTTATGAGCACGGTTCAAAATGTTGAGGCCTGGGAATCTTGTGAGCTGGAAGGGACCCACAAGGATCCTGAGTCCAGCTCCTGGCCCTGCCCAGACCCCCCAACAGCCCCGCCCTGGGCATCCCTGGCAGCGCTGCCCAAACGCCCCTGGAGCTCTGGCAGCCTCGGGGCCGTGCCCATTCCCTGGGGAGCCTGGGCAGTGCCCAGCACCCTCTGGGGGAAGAACCTTTCCCTGCTCTCAGCCTGAGCCTCCCCTGGCACAGCTCCAGCCATTCCCTGTCTCCTGTCCCTGTCCCAGGGAGCAGAGATTGGAGCTCCCCTCACATATGAAACCCCTCTGGCGATCCACTGGGGTTGGATTTGTGTGAGGGGGCTGTGCCCTGCCCCCAGCCCCAGCTCAGGGGGCTGTCCCTGCTCCCCCCAGAGCAGAGCCGAGCCACAGAGGGAGCAGGAACAGCAGCAGCACCTGGAGTTTCAGGGAGAGGGGCTTCTGGTTCAGCAGGCGCTGGTACTGGATCAGCCAGTAGTTCTCCTGTTTGGTTTCACTCTTTGCCTCCATTTCCAGCTGAAAAACAAACTCCTTCACTCAGCAGCCCGAGGGAACGTGGCCGGGGGGGTTCAGGGATGGATGTGCAGGAGGGGAACCCCCAGCCTGGGCTGTGCAGAGCCCAGCCAGGGCACTGTGGTGGGGGTGAAACAGGCATTTCTGGCTTCTGCAGGCTGGCCCTGCTTTCACCCCCTCCCACCCAGCCCAGGGCTGTGCATCCCCCTGCCCCTTCGCCCCAGACACTGTGGCCTGGATTCCTGAGGCTCAGGAGAGTCTGGAGACCTTCAGGATTGCAAGACCACAACTCCCATCCCTTGTGCTCACCCTGCTGACCACTCCCTTCCCAGCAGGGCCGCTGATGGTGACGATGGTGCCTCGTGCTGTGGTGCCCCCGGGTTTACATCTGAATTTTCTGGGGCTCAATTGGCCCCTGGATCTGGACACAGCCCTGCTCTGCTCCCCTTCACTCCCATACTGAGCCACGGACCCTCCCTGCAGCCAACCCAAACGCTTCCTCACCCACAGCACTTAACGAGGGGCTTCATTACCAGGAGTTGTTGCAGTTCTTCCTCCCTTTGCTGCTTCTCCTTGAGCAGCTCCTGCAGGAGGCAGCCGAGCGCCCGGCGCTGCTCCGTGACCGCCTCCTGCAACACGAGAGCTTTGGCAGCCACATCCCCACGCTGCTGCCACCCTGAGCCCTTCCCAGCAGAGCCCCTGCCAGACCCAAACCAGTCCCTGTGGCTCTGGAACCTCTGTGCCCCACTGCTCGGATCCTCTCCTAGCAGCTGGTGGGGCAGGACCAAGCTGAACCTGCTCCTTCCAGCCCTGCCCTGCCACTCTGAGCAGCCCCAGCCCATCCTGGCTGCAGCAGCCAAAAGTATTCATGGTCCCCCTCCTCAGAATCATGGAATCTTAGACTGGTTTGGGCTGGAAGGGACCTTAAAGCTCACTTCATTCCCACCTCCTGCCATGGGCAGGGACACCTCCCACTATCCCAGGGTGCTCCAAGCCTGGCATCAGCACCTGGACCCTGCACAGGGACAAGGCCCCTGGTTAACAGGAGCAGCTGCCTCCCCCAGGCCAAACCCACCTCCAGGTGCCCAGAGATGCTCTGCCCTGACAGAGGCAGAAGCGTCAGGACCTCCACGGAGGGGACAGGGACACCTGGTGACAAGGGGGAGCTGCTCCAGCCCCAGCAGGGACCCTTTGAGCTGCAGGGCACCAAGGGCAGGGGGAGAGCTGTGTGAGCAGGTGTTCATGCCCCGTTCCTGGGCTCCTGGTGCTGAAGCTGCAGGTGGGTGCCTGGGCAGAGCCCTGTTTCCTGCACTGCCCTGCAGCTCCTCTGCTCACCAGGGTCTCATCTGGTCTGCCCTCCATGAACTCTGGGCAATCCCTCTGCCCTCCAACACCACAGAGGAGCTGTGTGAGAGCCAAATCTTACACCTGAAGGACCCAGGACAGGGCTGGGAGGCACTGCTGCCTCAAGTCAGCACTGGCCACTGCTCTGGGTGTTTGTCACCGATTTTGGGCTGACTGAACAGCTGACCTGACCTGGCACATGGCACACGGAAGAAAACAACTCATGCCAAAGCAACACAAAACAAAATTTAAAGCCAAGCTGCCTAAGCTAAACCTGGTACTCCTCAGCGTGTGACTGCTGATGATGTCAAAACCAAAAACACAACACGATGTAAGGGGACATGCAGTGCACAGCACGCAGGTGGTTTTGGGACAGCCAACAGCTGGACTGCAAAATCCTTCCCCACCCAGCACACCTGGAACTGCCCATCCCTACCAGGGCTCCTCTGTCTCTCCTCTGAGAATGCCTGGGGGTGTTTGGGAGCAGCAGCGATGTCCCACGTTCCCAGGACACAGAGGGTTGGTGTGTCCTGTGCAGAGGGACCTCCTGACCAAACAAAACCATCTGGAAACTGCCAGGAGCAAAGGAAGCAATCCCAGAGCAGAGAGGGTGGGGGGCAGCCCCAGAGCCCCACGTACCTGCAGCGTCTCTGTGTCCAGTTCTTGCCTCTTTAACTCCAGCTGTGTCAGCTGCAATAACTCTGTTTCTATTAATTTAATCTAAACAGAAGATGAAACATTTTTTTACTGACATTTAAAATGACTTTAATTTATGCTCTTTTAAAATGAGGCCTGACTGCTGCCGTGGCAAGGGCAGCACTGCAGAGCACCCCGAGGTTTGGGGGAGCTGCTTGTGCCCTTTGGTGATGTTTGTGCTCAGGGTCCCTCCTCCTTTGCCTGAGGAGCTGTGTCCCCCCCTCCAACTGTCTCCCTGCTCTGAACACCTTCTGTTCAAGTCCAGAACCTCACTGCCATCAGTTTGTGCACCCAAACCTTTTGCAGCCACTCTGGAAAGCAGAGCCAAGGCCGTCCCAGCACCACGGCTCAAACCTCAGATTCCTGGCACAGTGCCCTGGTTTCCAGGTGCTCCAGCAGTCCCAGAACAACACCTGCTCTTGCAGGTGGGGCAACTGAGACACAGAGAGGTGAAGTGAGTTGCCCAAGGTCCCACAGCAAAGCCAAGATGAGAGCCCAGCTCACTCCTCTGCCAGGCCACCAACTGCCCCAGGCCACGCTGCTCCCGCTGACCCCAGGGCTCTGCCCCTGCCCTGCCCCTGCAGCACGGCAGGGAGGGGTCCCGAGGGTGAAAGGTCCGGCCTTTGCATCAGAAAACAAACTCCCTTTGTTCCCAGAGAGAGTGGGAGCAAACGGCAGGGCCCTTATGGGTGGAGCCAGGCAGGGATGGAGAGCTGGCAGAGTCACAGGCTCCCAGCAGAGACTGCTCCCGGGGGCACTCGGAACATCCCAGCCCTTGAGTTCATCCACCAAATCCTGACCTGAGACTTTTCTGCTGTGTCAGATCAGGAGAGGGAAGATTCTGGAGCACTGTGTGAGAAACCAGCAACCCACCCTCCTGCATCCAGCACTGCTGCCTTCCCACCCTCCTGCATCCAGCACTGCTGCATTCCTTGCATCCAGCACTGCTGCATTCCCACCTTCCTGCATCCAGCACTGCTGCCTTCCCACCCCCCTGCATCCAGCACTGCTGCATTCCCACCCCCCTGCATCCAGCACTGCTGCATTCCCTGCATCCAGCACTGCTGCCTTCCCACCCTCCTCCATCACCCACTGCCACCTTTCCATCTTCCTGCATCATCCACCACTACTTTCTCCACCAGCTCTTGCTCTTCCCCCCCAACTACATCACTGCACCTTCTGTGGAATGGAGCTCAGAAAGGCAGGCTGAGAATGGGAAAGAAAAGGTGAACTAATGGCTCAAGGTGCAGCTCTGATGTGCTGGATGGAGATGCAGCGGGCTCATGTGGAAGCAGCAGCCCTGCCAAGTACACAGCCTGAAGGAAATCAGAGGTGCCACTGCAGATCACCCCCGGAGCCAGTGCAGGTCTGTCCTCCAGTGCTTCACCCACCAGGGCTGAGGTGACAGGAGCAATGGCAGTGCCATCACCTCCAGGAACCTAAAACCTGCCTTGACACTCCCTCCCTCGGAGCCTGGGGTGTCACCAACACTGCCCAGCTCTCTGTTCCACAGCTCTCAGCAGCACCAGAGCTCTCCATGGCCTCAGTCCCTGCTCTGAGCTCACAGCACTTTGTTTCTCCTCCCAGGGTCTCATCAAACAGCAGGGTGAGCTGAGCAGCTGGTTGCTCTTTCCTCTCTTGCTGACTCACCTGGTTCCTGATCTGCCTGTGCATAAGATCCTTCTTCACCTGGAGAGCTTCAAAGGCAGCTTTCTGCATCTCAATCTAAGGGACAGGCAAAATCCTGCTTAGTGAGGTGGTTGGTGATGGGCTCAGAAGCTGCTGCCTTGCAGGGACTCAGGTCCACGTCCCTGAGTGGTGCTTGCTCTGAGCAACAGTGTCTTGAAACCACAGCAGGTAAAACCCACATTGGAGACACACAGGGAAATATTAACGTTCATCAGACATTCATCTGGAATGCTCTGTGTGAGCCCACCTCTCCTTTTCAGCAGCACTGAGCAGCCAGGCTGTGCAACAGGGCACAGCTGCCCAGCACTTCTGAGAACAAACTTTGAAAATGCTTGTCCCAAGTCCCGCAGGAAACCTGCCAAAAGACAGGACTTCTGTCTCAAAATCCCCTCTAAATCATCGTGTCAGTTTTGCTTCCCATGGTCTGTGCTTCTGTCTTTTCTGAAAATTTGCTGTCTAGGTGAAAAGTAATTTTCTTTCAGCCACCCAAGTTAGTTTGTCAGAATAGCAGATATTCTCAAAGTTTAGCATGTAGTGTTCAATAAAACAACTCCAGCATGCAGCCCAGCCCAGCCACTGCTGCTCCTGTGACCCACTCTAGATCCTGCTCTCCCTCAATCCCCCATGAGCAGTTTGCTCCTTTGCCTACCTGCTGCAAGATCTGACTGACAGCTTTGTTCTGATCCAGCTGCTGCCAAGCCAGGATTTGCTGGAACTTCTGATCCATCTCAGCTAGGCTGCAAGGAGATGGATTTGCCACGGAGTTAATGCTGGCTCTGGGACTCTTGAGGCAAACCAGAGGAAAAGCAGGAGGAGAATGGGGATTGCAGGAGAGGAAATTTCTGACTGACCAGGGGGAAGAGCCATGGCACTGCACAGCTGAAGGCCATGGATTTAACATCTCCTTCCCTACACCCAAACCAAACCTGCACCACAGGCCCCTGTGCAGCAGGTCACAGCTCACAAGGCTGTTTTTGGTCAGTGCCAGGCGTTGCCAGATTAAAATTTCTCACCTTGATGTAAACAGTGAGCAGGATGCTCTCAGGATGTACAAGCAACACTCACATACTACTTATGCACACAAAGCATCCTTGAGGGAGGGGAGGAGCTCTGGGCTACAGTTTGGCACTGAAGTGCCTCAAAAATCAGGAAGACAACTGGTCTAACTCCATCCTCCATGTTTAGCAGGATGTGTCAGGCAAAACAAGCAGTGCACAGAAGTGACAGTTCCCCCCGGGTGTGATTAACGTGCATATTGTGGTCTTGGAAGGTGGTTCATTTAAGGGAGTTTGACAGCTTAATTTGCACTGTCCTGCTGCATTCCAGCAGCTGCAGGACTCCCTGGTGTACTCATGGGAATCACACTGCTGAAGGAAAGGGATTTAACACGAGCACCAGCAGCCCCAGACACCCCCTGCACCTGGAGCAGGCCTGGCCGACGAGGTCCTGCCGACGAGACTCAGAGGTCACTTGGAGGAGCTTGTTCTTGTAGGTCTCAGCCAGCATCTGCTGCATGGCAGCTGGGGACAGAGGGGACAGAGGGGACAGAGGGGCTGTCAGTCCCTGACTGGCCTGGGTGTGCAGAGCAGGACTCACCCAGCACTGCTGCTGTGGTCACTGCACCCAACAGTGACTCCTGTCCCATCGCTGTTCCCATTTCACCGATTCCAGAGCACACCCATCCCCCTGAGAACGGTGCCTCTTTGTTGGGAAAAGAGCTGAGGAAACTCCACTCTGCCTGTGCCTGCACCTCTTCAGTGCTCAGAGGAGCCCGGTCACTGCCTACCAACCCTGAGATCACAGAATCTCCTGGGAAGTAGGAAGGGACCCACAGGAATCACCCAGTCCCAGCCCTGGCACTGCACAGACACCCCAACAACCCCACCCTGGGCATCCCTGGCAGCGCTGTCCAAACGCCCCTGGAGCTCTGGCAGCCTCGGGGCCGTGCCCATTCCCTGGGGAGCCTGGGCAGTGCCCAGCACCCTCTGGGGGAAGACCTGTCTGGACTCACAGGCCACTTCCCGCCTGCGCAGCTGCTCCGTCTCCTCCTGGGTTATTGCCATCAGCTGTTCCATCCTGATTCTGCCAACAAACAACAACATTTCAGCCACTCCTTCAAACGAGGCCTTCTCCTCCACCCACCCAGCTCAGAGTCTCAAGGCTGGGCAGGTTCACCCTGCTCAGGAAAGCTGGGCTTATCAGAGACACCAAAGCCTCGGTGATTTTTTGGTGAGGAACCTCTAAGTTTATGGGACACAACAGAAATTTTGCTCCAAACCACGGGGACAATGGCTGGGTGTGCCAGACTGGGCAGGACCAGGCACACCGAGTCCAGTGTCTTGCCTGCAACAGTGACCAGAGCCAGCTGCAGGTATGAGATGAGCCTCCCCCAGTTTAGGGTGTATTCAGACTGGTGACTCTGAAAGGAAGCTCCCAGCCCTCTTCCCAGCTTCTTGCCCCTTTTCCAGACAAGCTTATTTCAAGGGGACTCACCTCTCATTCTCCAAGGACTTCAAAATGTCTGAACTTCGTTTTTGCCTAAAAAAATAAGATAAAACAAGAGGCTTTCATCAAGCTGAGCAGGACATCCTGCTCCCCTAGAGGGCAGAATCAGAGTCACAGAATATCCTGACTTGGAGGGGACCCACAAGGATCATCCAACTCCTGGCCCTGCACAGGACAACCCCAACAATCCCTCCATGCACCAGAGAGGAAACAACTTTGCTGTCATGCACAGCAGAGCAGCTCTCAGCAGGCACCAGCCCTCACAGAGACCCAGCAGACACAGGCAGGGGCACTTTAACACTTCAAATTTGCACCTTCCACGAGGAATTAGAATTTCTCCCACAGCGCTGCAAAATCCCAACATCACACATGTGTGAAACAGGTTTTTCAAGATGCAAATTCCACGTGCTTTCAATGGGTCTTTGGCAGTCTGGGAGCTAAAGCAGCTCCTCCAGACATCGATCCTGACCAGGTCAGAAACACTCAGGGGCGAAATGAACCACTCAAAACAACGTGACAAAACAAAATCAGAGCAAGACCCGCTGGGACCCCACCTCTGGTTGTCCTCCAGCAGCTTCTGGATGCGGCTGGCAGTGCCCTGCTCTGTGTCCTTCAGCTGCTGCAGCAGCTTCAGCCTCTCCTCCTCCAAATAGCGCTGGTGCTTCGACAGCCCCTGCTCCAGCCTCTGCTGCTCCTGCCCACAGCACAGGGAAACCAGGAGAAGCTGCTGAGTTTGGGGAAGGCAGTGGATGCCCTGGAAGGGCCCTGCCCAGCACACACACCTCTCTCACTGTCTGCAGGATCTCATCCTTGTGGCTGTTGAGCTGCTGCACGAGCAGGGCCTGCTCTCGCTGCCCCACGTTCAGGCGCCGCTCAAATTCCAGCTTCTCCTGCATTTTTTTTTCCTGAGAGGAATAAGGAGAAAGATGAATGACAGGAATCTCCTTCCCAAGCAAGAACACACTCTGGCAAAAAGGTAAAGCAAGGCACAGCTGCCTCCTTGCAGAGAGGAAGGGAAGGCAAATGGCAAACAGGAGGCTTGTCTAGGGGATGGAATCGTTCTCTCCCTAGGAACCCAAAAACTGGGAAGCAGAAGCTGCTGCTCTCTTCATAAAAGTCTCCAAACTCTTTCATGTCATGAAGCTGGAGTCCCTGGGCATTGACTGATACCAAGCCAGCCAATATAAACCTGCCAAAAGGCAGGCTGGGTTCAGTTCCACGTGGCACAGGACTCCCTTGTCTGAAGGAAGCAGCCAGCTCCGAGCAGTGTGAGCCACGGGTGGTGGGGAACTGCATGGCAGGAGCTGCTGGTTCTCTCAAAGTGGGTCTTGCACAGGGGAGGAGACCAGGGAAGCAAAAAGAACAAACTAAAAGTGCAGCCAGGTGAGGGAAATGAGAAACCAAATTAAAAGATGGAAAACAAAAACCAGAAGCAGACCCATGCTGCAGACAAAGCATTTGCAGGAGTTGATCCTTACCTTCCTCTTCTCATAATCCAAGAATTTGTTCTGAAAAATAAGCAAAGCAGACATTTATTCCCAGAAGGACTTTTCTGTAGATACTATTAGCCCTCATTACATCTTCCCCTCAGAGAATACATCAACCAAAGGCACAGGAACACAGGCCCTAAGTCCAGTCACTCAGGCTTCTCTAGGGACAAAGGCACTGACTCTGCACTTGCCATAGAGCACAGGAATTAGCACAATTAACACAATTATTGGCCCAGCCTCCCCTTTCCCAGGTAGGGCTGAACATGTCTAGCACTTGGCTGGGAAGCACAAGGTTCTTCTGCAGTTTGCTGTCCCCCCAAAAATACACATCACACACTGCACACTCCATGTCCCACTGCCACCCCTGCCCCTTGGCTGCATCACTGCTTTCAAGGATGGAGACAGTTCCTTGGGATGTGTCTTCCAGGAGCCAGCGTGGTGACACCAGCCAGGAAGGAGATGAGCCACACTTGCACACACTGTGCCTGGCTGCTCCCTTGCCCCCAAAAGACACATCTCATGGAGGGGAAGGTGATGAGGGATGATGAGTCGAGTGCTGTGATGGAGCACAGAGACAAATCCCAAACCCTCTCGTGCAGGGGAGCCTCACCTGCCACTCGCTCTCCTGCTCCAGGTACTTCTCCACTGTCCTGTCCACCCCATCCACTGCAGTTCCTCCTCCATCGCTCTCCAGCGTGGGGAGCAGGTACTGTGAGGGAGGGTAGTATGCAATTCCACACTCTGGAAGGCACCAGACACAAAATAAGAACATTTGGGGCTCAAAGACCTCGTTGGCAGCGTGGCTGAAGGCTGGCTGGTGTGTGGGACTGCTCCCAGCCTTGCTCCCTCTGCCCACACACCAAGGAGTGCCTGGCAGGGCTCCTCCAGCTCAGGCAGGGTGGACAAGGAGCTCTGGGAGGAGCTGGTGCCACTCCATCCCCACCAGGACAAGGATCTGCTCAGACAGAAACACCCCCTGCACATGGGTGTGACTTCTGCAGGGCTGCAGATGTTACTGCCCACACCAAAAAAAGTTCTGACTATGCCTTGCAAAGCATTTCCCCCGCATAAAACCTCCACCAAAGCTCCCTGTCTGTACTAAACACAGTGTCTGCAAACTCACAGTAAATTTCCTTTGTTACTTGAGTTTTCCATGTGGTTTCACCATTCTCATAACACCCTCCAGGGCTCAGGTCCTTCCTCAGAGAAAATGAGGGCAGAAGGGACCTCAAGTGACTCCTGAGTCTTTCTCCTCGTCCCAAGGCAGTGACATCTGGACAATGCCTACTCCTCCCACAGGAGAAGATCCAAACAACCACAGGACAGGACAACCACTGACTTCCTACGGTCACTGAGACAGCCTGACCCAGCCACTCTGATTTCTAACAAACCATTCCACATTTCAGTGTGGCAGGGCTCAGGGAAGGACTTGTGTCGTGCTGTTTGCCAACAAAGACAGGTAACCAGGTGTGCAGGGCATCAGCAGCCACCCCGAGCAGTGCCCACACAGTGTCTGTCCTTCAGAAATGCCATCTCTGAGCACAGCACAGCTGCTCCTGCCTTACCCTTGCAGAGGAACTGCTGGATGGCCTCGGTGCCCGCACTGCAGATCTCTGGGGATGGGTAGGTCATGGAAGAGGCATCCAGGGTCAGCGTCTCCAAAAGACAACACACAGAGCTCCAGGTTATTCTGATGGCCCAGACAGAGCCCAGCTGCAGTTCTCCTTGCAGCTCCCCAAAATCTTACTGAATGTTCCCCTGAATCCTGACACAAATACAAGGCTGGATTGAATCCCTGCTGGGTGTCTGGCACCTTTCAGAGGTGACTCCACTGCCCCTTATTTGGGAGCTTCTGAGCTGGCTGCTCACTGGAACATTCCCCTCATGCAGACATTGGCACGTCATGTTTAGGTACCAGAGGTCAGAGCATTTCTCAGCTACAGACATTCCCTGCTCCGTGTCAGGGAGCTGGAGCCCTTCAGTGTGGAAGGGGGGATGATAAAAGGGTGTGAAGAGGAGTCCCACCAAGAATGAGGGGAAGGGCCAGTGTTTGTGTCCTCCTGTGGCCACCAAAAGGACCCAATGTTGCCTTTTGTAGGGAAGGACATAGCAGGAAGGCCTGGAAAGGAACCACTTTACCAAGCCCAGGGGAGAAAGCTGCACAGATCCCTCAAGGCAGGCTGTGCACAAGAGAGGTGAAGCCCAGTGCTGTGTGTGAGACAGGAGAGCATTCATTCACACCTTCCTGCTGCTGTCTGAGCCAGCCCTGCTGCCTCACACCTGCACCATTTAGTACTGACAGGTTTGGCAGCCAGAAGGTAACACATCCATAAAAATCTTGATGCTTTTCCCATTCTGAATGTGCACTTCAGGGAGCCACAAACCCATGGAAGCTGACAACGAGTTGGAGACCTGCCCGGGTGACAGAGGCACAGTTTGTGCTCTCGGAGACAGCCCTGGCAGGTAAAATCCAGGGGTTCACTCCATGGAGATCGCTTTTGTCACGATTAAATGACAAAATGATCAGAACTAAATGGCAAAATGATCAGATTAAATGGCAAAAATGATCAGAAAAGACCAGAGCAGGTACAGTTATTTTGGACAGTGTGAACAGCCCTGTTACAATCCCCTGCAGCGCATCCTGCCCAGACCCTGAACATTCCCCTCCTGGGCTGGATTTCTTCCCAGCTGAGGGGAGCAGGCTGGGAAGGGATGGAGCTGGGGCTGGCTACCTGCAGGGTACGGACGTGGGCCAGCACCCGCGGCAGCTCCCGCAGCACATTCCCACTGACATCCAGAGCCCGCAGGCTCCGCAGGCCGCTCACGCTCCCGGGCAGCTCCCTCAGCTTGTTCCCTACAGAGACAGAAAAGCCAGTTAAAACCATGGAACCTGCCCAAAACAGGAGCCAGGAGGCTCATCTGCTCCAACACCAACCCACAACCACATGCGCGGCTCATTTCCACAGGGACGGGGCTGTCCCAGGTCACACAGGGACTCAAAGGATGTCACTGCCCACCAAGGGCAATTTGGGATCCAAATCTTCTTCTCAGCTGAGGTCACTGCTGCAGGCTGGATCTGTGCTCTCTCTGAGGTATTTGTAACATGGAGTTTTCTCCCGGTGGGTGTAAAGTCCCAGGGATGGGAGGAAGGGGACTGAGTGGGACTGCACACCCAGGGCTCAGAGCCCAGCTGCCCTTCCAAGTTCCTCATCCTCCATTCCCTTCCTCGTTTCATCAACAGCTCCACGTAACTAAATCTCCTTTTTCTCCCAGATTTATGGCACTGCATAGCTGGAAAATGCCCAGGAGTCTGGAAAAGAGGTATGACCTTTGTGCTTGGGCTGTGCCAACCTGGTGGGGATGCACAGGCTCACAGGACCCAGCTCTGGGTGCTGGGGGACCCAGCTGTAATTTGGTTTATCTGGCTAAGTGCTTGGCTTGATTTACTGGAGGCTTGAGGCTGACACATTTTCTGCTTAGATAATTTCTCCTGCCTTGCCAACTATTTGAATTCCAACCCTTCTTGTGTTCTTCCTCAGCTTTCAGAGTGTAAACCACGTGGTGCTTGCCTTGGTTGAAAGGAATAATTGCTAATGAAGCTCAACATGACCAGATAATAAATGTGCTTTGCCCAGAGCAATCCCATTCCATACCTTTCACATTGAGGACCTGGAGCTGGGCAAGGTCTCCTATAGATTGTGGAAGGCTTTTTAAAAGATTCCTTTCAAGATTTAGGACCTAAGGTATTAACAGAAAAAATATTCAAGATATTCATCCAAGTCTCATGTCTTCTACACATCTGTGCTGCTGGGACTTTCAGGCCCAGAAGGACAACTTGAAATTGGTTTTAAACAATACTTTCTGGGTTAAAAAAATGTATTTTCCACTAGCCCTGGATAAAGGGTATGCCAGGCTACCAGGGGCAGTGAAAAACCCTGCTCACCACCAACATCTGATGCTGGATCCAGATCCAGGAACTGGGAACTGGAGTGTCCAGGGCAGCACTCCCCAACTCCACCTCCCACAGGCTGAACCTAAAGCTGCCCCCTGAGCAGAGAGACCCTCGGTGTGCCCTGAGACACTGCTCTGGGTTCTCAACATAACCACACCAGGGACAGTGGCAAAACCTGAATGTTTTGGGATATGAACAGACTCTGCTTGCTCAGAGCATCTGCTTGGCCATGGGAGCCACTTGGGCTGCACCAAGCTGGGAGAACATAACCAAGCCTGGCTTTTCCTGCTCTTCTCCTGCTCCTTTCCTCCTCTTTTCCTGCTCTCCCTGCAAGCAGCCAGTTCAACAGCAACAGTCAGGGGGATGTGATAGATCTGACAACACAGCACCATCGTGGAAGTGGTGATTAATTATAAACCAGTAATCCCTCATCCCTGTTGACCCCAAACATGCCCTGTACAGGCACCTGGGATGCAGCTGCAAATCTTTTACCTGAAGAGCTGTCAGCTGACCAATATCAGCAGGAAGTGATGCCAGCTGGTTGTCGTGCAGGTCTAGAACCTGGAAAAGCAGATGATGTCACCAAACAAGGTTGGGAACAAAAGACATGAATTATCTCACAGTGACAATTACTTTGCTTCCAGTGGGGCTTTGAAAAGCAGCCCACGTTTTCCAGGGCATGTGGGTACTTAATTCTTGGAGGTCTTTTGGAAACTCAAGCATCAGTAACAAACAAAATAGGCTGCAGTTGAACTGTTAAGAATCACAATTACCTTCACAGTTATGAGACTCAGGAGGCTGCAGGACTTTGGAACTAAAGATGTCAGATTATTTGTATGAATAATCAGCACCTGGGGAGGAAAAATCTCACTGATGCATAAACACAAGAGACACCAGGACAAGCACTTCTGTTGAGATTGAACTGGGGAGGATGCATAAGAGCTCAGTATCTTATTCAGTATCATATAAAATATTAAAGTAGGAAATGGATTGTCAGAGAGGTCAGACATTTTACATGAGATCTAAACCAGAGCCCAGTTCCTCACATGAGAAATACCCTTAGATAGGCTAAGACAGGAACAACCACCTCATCTTTCCTGGCAGGAGTTAACTTTAAAGAACACAGACAGGATTAATCTGACTCAAACTGCTCTCTGTGTAGTATCACACATAAAACAACCACACACGGTCATTTCAAACACAAGAATAATAGTTCAGCATAATAATAGAATCATTTAATAATTTCTGATTGCAACATTACCTTTTTTTGCAAGACCTTGCAAGTTGCAAAGGCCCCATAAGGAACCTAAAAACAAATAAAAAATGATCATGTCAGACTTCTCTTGCAAGCAGGTCTACACTGTCCACCTGTAAAGTGTGAACAGCTCCACTGAAAATAGAAGTGATGCTTAAAATTACTGCCCCCGATTTTGGCCCAGTACTTCCCAGGGAGCTTCCATTTAAACAGCTTCCAGTGGCTCTCCATGACACAACAGTGCCACAGAACAGGCTGAGGCTTAGGCAGGAGTTCAAGCCTTGTGTGATTTAATATTCATTGTGCAGATGAGTTCAGGCAAAGGTTCAGTTTAGTCACCACAGAAATGCATTCTGTGGTTTGGCAACCTCACAACCACAGTGCAGTGTGCTGAGAGAGAAAGGTGAGCACCAGGCAGGGCAGAGTGTCCCTGATGTGCCAGGAGAGGGGCAGGCACAAAAAGGAGATGCCAGTTCAGCCCTTGCCAGGCACAGCTGGGTGCTGTGACCTTCAGCAGCAGCCAAACTCCTGTCCACGGTTAATTTTAAAATCAAACTGATGTTTCACTTCATTTAGTGAAACAACGATGGCTAAAATCAAACAGCAAGAGTTTTATGGATGGTCCCAAATCTTCCCCACAAGAGCCTGCTTGGCAAGGGCGTCCTGTATTCAGGATCAACATTTTACAAGCATGAGACAAGGAATAAAAATTGAAAGTGAGATAGAAATGGGTTTCTGCCTGAGGCTGGCCTGGCTGGCAGCAGGAAAAGCTGTGTCTGGGTGCCTGGCACTCTGTCACTGCCTGCCCACACACCAGCAGACAGACTGTTTCTCATTTAGTTGGCTGCCATAAAAGAAGCCAAGCTGGGAGTGAGATTTCCATCCTTAATCAGCAGCTTGGAAGCAGGATTGGGATTTTCACTTCCACAGAAAAACAACCATGAGTGGCAGAATGTGTAGCTCTAAGATCAGAAATACTCAGCCTTTGGCAAACCAATTCCCTCAGGACCAGCAAAATTAAGCCATGAGGTCCCAACCTAGGGTCAAACAAGGTACTGGTGGAGGGTATGAGACCACCCAGCCCTTCTCACCTTGTCAAACTAAAAGATTCCCAGGACAGAAATGGTGTTGAAGCATAAGGTGGGACATGCAAAGTCCCACCAATAAAACAGAGCTGAAGCCTCCAGCTGAAAGCCAGAGCTCAGGAGACAGAGGAGGAGGTGGACCAGCAACAATTTCTGTCTCAAGGCTCACAGGCACAGGAGTAAATCTGACAGTTTTGACTGGCAAGAAGCAGACAGAGAACCAGAGCAGTGAGTGAAGGCTGGAAGTTGTTGAGGACATACCTCTGAGAGCTCGCATTTGGATATGTCAAGGGTGTCATCAGCACCAGCTTCTTTTGCCTGGAGAGGTCAGAAACACATCCAGAGAATCAGAACTTGCAGAAATACAGCACCTCCTGCTGCATCTTGCCCAGAGAGGTCGTGGACTCCCCTGGATCCCTGGAAGTGTCCAAGGCCAGGTTGGATGGGGCTTGAAGCATCCTGGAATAGCGGAAGGTGTCCTTGCCCACGGCAGGGGTGGCACTGGATGGGCTTTAAGGCTGTCCCCTCCTGCCAGGGAGTTGTGCAGAGCCAGAAGATCCCCCCTGAGACTCCTTTTTTCCAGGCTGAGCCTCCCTGCTCCTTCAGCCTCTCCTCATCCCTTCTCCAGGAGATTCCCTGTGCCAGCACTGCTCCACAGCTCCCACGGCAGAGAAGGTGAAACGACCCAAAAGCAGATTTCTGTCAGAAGCCAACTGTAAACCTGTGGCTGCTTTGGACAGACACTCAGGACAGAAATGACCCTGGCAGTGCTTACCAGGCACATTTGGTACTCAAGGCGCTTCCGAGCATCATCGCTGGGTTTCTTCTTCCTGGAGAAGAGAGGCATCCTCAGTCCTGACTCTGGCTCTGTCCAGGGGCACGGATGGTCAGTGCAGAGAAAGGCTGAGGGATCCTGGGGTCTGTGTTTGCTGGGGAGCCTGGGCTGCAGAACTGGGACCTAATAAGTGTGGGGGGGAAATTAAAAAGAAAATAATTGTGTCAGTAGTTGTTTTTGTTTCGCTGGATCACACAGGCAGGTCCCAGCAGTTCTGTGGAAGGAGGCAGAGACATCCTGAGGCACTGTCCTGCTGTCACACCACTCACTGGAACAAGCCATGGGCCACAAACGCATCTCCAGCAGTTCTGTGGCTCTTTCCCTGCCATCCCAATTTCTGCCTTTTTTAGCCAGCTCAGATTATTGAACCACTGCCCAGACCCAGCTCCCACGAGGTGAGGTAAGAGCCAGAACTCAAAGGATTGAGCAAGAAGGGAAGCTGACTGTCAGGAGCTGCAGCAGGGAAATGCAGGACAGCAATCAAGGGCAAGAGATCAGAGGCAGAAACAAAAGATTTCAAGATGAGAAAGCTGAAGGACAAGGTGCCTGCAGCAAGATATCCTTGAATTGATGGCCATGTTCACCTCTTTGCTGAGCTCTTCTGCATCCCCTTGTCCCAGCTCACCTCTCTCTATTCCAGCCAGATCTCACTGGTCATGGGGAGAGTGGGGAACCATTGGTTTTCACCCAAGAAAACAGATAAAGACAGGAAGGCTGAAGGGCAGACAGTGAACAGGAAAAGAATCCTACCAGGGGTTAGAAGATGAAG
The DNA here is from genome assembly GCA_013397175.1 of Platysteira castanea. Lineage (NCBI taxonomy): Eukaryota > Metazoa > Chordata > Aves > Passeriformes > Platysteira > Platysteira castanea. Next base: position 336,574 of record VYXC01010870.1, read on the forward strand.
GATCCATTTGTTAAACAGATTGAACAGCTTTCAAAAGTGGAAATTTGCTTTAGTGAGGACACATCGAACTCAGCAGCCAGGAATGAGAAAGGCCTTTGGCATTCGACCACTGCATGATGTCATTTTTATTTATTAAATTACTGAAAGAACTGTCTGCAAGTGCCCAGCACCCACCCTGCAGGCACCGAGCACCCATGGACCCCAAATCCTGCATCCCCACTGCTCCCTGCAGCCACTGAGCACCCAGGGACCCCAAATCCTGCATCCCCACTGCTCCCTGCAGCCACTGAGCACCCAGGGACCCCAAATCCTGCATCCCCACTGCTCCCTGCAG
>VYXC01010870.1:343531-366943 GCA_013397175.1 Platysteira castanea
GTGCCGTGCTGTGCCTTACCGGGCTTTACCGAGCCGCTCCGGGGCCATGCTGGGGCCATACTGAGGCCGTGCCGGGGCCTTACCGAGCAGTGCCGTGCAGTCCCGGGGCCGTGCCGGGCCGCACCGTGCAGTCCCGGCCCTTGCCGAGCCGTGCCGTGCTCTCCGGGGCCGTGCCGGGCCGTGCGGCCGCGCTGACCGGGCTCTCGCTGTGTTGCAGACCAAGTACACGCTGATTGACGAGCAGGACATCCCGCTGGTGGAGAGCTACTCCTTCGAGGTGAGGGGCCCCCGCCCGCTGCCCGCGCTCCCCTCGCGTTATTTTACCCGGTTTTGTGACCCCCTCCCCGCCCGGGGCTGCCCCGGCCCCGCCGCCGCTCCCCGCGCCCTCCCGGGGCCGGCGGTGACCGGGCTCCCGCTGGAGCTTCGGCTTTTTGCTTTCCTTGTGCCCCGCTCCAAGCGAACCGCTCGTGGAAGTGCTGTGCCTGCAGCTCCCCTGATTGGGGGAAAAAGAAACAGTTCTAAGTTACTGAAGTCCCATCGTGGAGGCTTCCAAGCAGGAAAAGTTCTGGGTTTTCCTTTTACTTTTCTTTTTAAATTCGACGAACACTGGTCTAAAACACGTATTCACTAACTTATTAGATATTTTTTTGTTTTAATACTCTTTATATGCTTTCGGTGAACTGATAATTTGTCCTCCCAATGGTTTGGCAAACATTAAAAACGTTCACTCTGCACAAAGTCCTGGATGAGAAAAACCTGTATTATTGTAACTGATTATGGGCCTAAAAAATGTGTTTCCTCTCAAGATCCACTGGAAGAGGGTAAGTGGGTTCCAGCAAGGCTTTGAAAGTGAAAGAAAATTATTACAAAATCCTCAACAAATAAGGCATTTTTTGGAGGAGGCACCATCATTTGCTAAATTCCTGCAGTGCAGCGGATGTTTTGGGGCTGTTGTTAGGAATTTTAGGAGTTGTGGCAGTGCTGCTGCCAGAACACTCCCTGTTTGTCCATTCCTCCCCTGTGGCAGCCCCTGTGAGTGTCTCTGTCACTGGTAACACACTGTGACTGTCCCACATGTATGGAGTTCTTGCTGCACTCTGAGCTTTGGCACCAGCAGAACCTTGTGGAGTGCAGGAAAAGCGCCAGGCTCCTCACCCTGGTGAGGTGTGGGTGTAGGGGCAGTGCTCCAAGCAAAGCCCTGCTGGCTGCACAGGGACAGAGTGCAGATCCTGACCTGAATCCCAGCCCTGCAGCTGGGTTCCTGCTGGTCTTTACCCAGGCAGGCCCCTCAGCTCCTCCCTGCCCTCTCCCAGCCAGGCTGGTGGGGTCTCCTTGGGGGTTTGAGACAGCTCAGATCGCACCGAGCTCCAGTGAGCTGCAGGGACGAGGCTGAAATGTTGGGTCCATCCCCATCCCGGTGGAGCAGGGGCTCTGCTGCCCTGTGTGGGGTGATCTCATGGCCTTTCCCTTCCCTCCAGGCTCGGATGGAGGTGGATGCTGATGGAAATGGTGCTAAAATCTTCGCTTATGCCTTCGACAAGAACCGAGGCCGGGGCTCGGGCCGCCTCCTGCACGAGCTGCTCTGGTGGGTACTGGGGAGAGGAAAACCAGGCTTCCCCACAATTTGCTGCCACCAACTTGTGGGGGATGATTGCTCTGCCTGGAGCAGCTGAACTCCCCTCGGGAGGGTGGGAAACCCAGCACAGGGTGCTCACAGGACTTGGGTTTGCAGAGTGCTCACACGGCACAGCCAGTGACACATTCCAGGCAGGGAAGGCAGAGAGAGGTGAGTGTGGTTCCTGGAGACCCTGCTTACACCTGAGAAATGCTGCTCAGACTTCAGCTGGGGGGGAAAAACAGGACCTGCACCATTGAATAGGTGAAGACAAAGCTTTGAACCTTGTTGTGGGGTTTTTGTCCTCTGAGAATTTGCAGAGCATGGGAAAGAGGGAGCTTCTGATACTTAAAAGTTGGAGGTGTTTTTTATGGCTGGCTGCAGAGCTGCCTGAAGTGATGCTGCTGATGGTTCATATCAGCTGCTGCATTTTATTTTCCATACTCTACAAATCCTTGAAGTCCTTCATAGGATTAACATTAAGTGTCGGGGGCCAACTTCCTCATTTGTGAGAGCAGCTCACCCTCTGAGCTGATCTCTTGCTCTTTCTAGATGTTGATGGGTTTGTAAAAAAGGTGGGATCTGCTGAAGAAACTTTATTTCCTTCAAAAGCCTTTTCAGAAGAATTAAGCATATTTTCTATTCAGTTCCATATCCTTGGAAGTCACAGTGCCCAGATGCCCTTTATTATTCCAGGTTACCTTTTATTGCCCAGAACCAGGCTCTGCACAAGAGGAAGGAAACAGGAAGAATATCAGACTATTATTATTATTATTATTTCCAATCTGCTTATTAAATATGGATTTTAACCTGCATCTGTTAATGTTTAATCTTATTGCACATAGAACTTCTGTTGAAATTATGAAGTTGGCTGCAGTGTGTGGAGCAAATCACTGACAGCTGCTGCTAACTGTGAACCTCAGACAGTCATAATTATTATCTGTAAGGAGCATTAAACAGCACCTGAAAATTATTCAGGTCATTTGTTGAAGGCTGTGCAAATGATGATAGCCCAGCTATTTGTTTATGACACAGCCCAGCCATTGCCTCTTCTGGCTTGTTTTACTCAAATTAGGAAGTAATTTGAGCGTATTCAGTTAGGAAATTCAAATTGTGTCACTCGAGCATGGGCTGGGGTGAAAAACCAGAGGTTGTGTGTCATGGGGATTTTGGAGAGGCACAGAGGGGGGTGCCAGCTGCCAGGCAAGCAGAGCTGCAGGTCTGGAGTTGCAAAGGCAGATTTTGGGATTAGAAAATATAAAATCTCTCTGCTGTTGCTGTGAATTCCTTGTGGTGCTGAAGGAGTTCGTGTTGCTGATCTGCCACTGCAGGTCAGGGGCTGAGTCTCTGGTGGCTTTGGCTGCAGGGGCTGTGCTGCTCCTGCCCCTCCTGAACAGGGCAGTTTGGGGCTGCTCTGAGCACAAACCAGGGCTGGGGAGCAGGGGCAGGTCCTTCCCGTGGTGAGGAGGAGCAGTGGTGGAGGTTTGGAGCCTGTGAGAGCCAGGAGAGCTGTTTTGCACTGATTGCACTTCCCAGTGCCAGCCTGAGTCCCTGGATGAATGAAAACCAAAGAAAACATGGATTATTGCAGGTGTAGGTGTGTAATTCAGTTGTTCTCTGCAAATGAACCCCCAAAAACATGAAAACCTGACCCAGTTGTTTGTTTCTGGTTTAAGATACAGTGAGTGGCATGGGGTAGATACAAGTAAAACAGATTTTTGAATTTTTCTTTTCTTTTTTAGTTAAGCAGGTATCTTTGTTCGTGTCATGAGGCCCTTGGCATAGAAAGCCTGGAGCTGCAGCAGTGACAGGGACCTTCTCCCAGAGCCCTCCTGCTGCCCTGTGCACAGAACTGTGGGATCAAAAGGCAACCAAGAGCTGAAAATTCCCCACATGAGCTGCAAAAATGCTTACAGGAGGAACTTCCTGATGGTTCTTCAGCCTCTCTGGTGCTTGCTGTGATTTCCACATGGAGTTTTGGCCCCCCCAGAGCAGGGTTTGGATGTCTCTGCAGAATCCCCGTGGAGCAATCCCAGCTCGCTGAGTTCTGCTGGGTGCAGAGATGTTCCCTGGGGAACAGCAGCAGCAGGGGATTAGTCATAACCATCACCAACTGCATGTTCAAAAAGACATCCAAGACCTGATTTCTGGGGGTTTTTAGGGTTTTTTTTAGAGCACTAACCATCTTGCTGCCTGTAACAGGCTCAGTTGTGGATCCAGGTGTCTGGAATTGCTGTGTCTGCACTTGTGTTCCAGCCCGGGGTTCTGAGCTGCTGAAACACCAGGAGAGCAGAATCCAGAGAATTCCCTGAAAAGCCTTGCTGGAAGGGTTTTGCCTGGCATCTTGTAGGAGTGCAGGGAGAGGCAGAAGCCCCAGCTCTGCAGGAGTTTTGGCTGCATTACTGATGTTTCTCTGTCCCTTCTGCGAGGGGCAAGGCAGGTTCCCCACAGCCTGTGCTGAGTTTGGATGAGCTGGGGTGGCCCAGGGTCCAGACTGAGTCAGACTGAGGCCTGGGGAGGATGCTCATGCATTCAAAGCTTCCTTCCTGACGTGTGGAGAGAGGAGATCACCCCGAATTTGGCATTGCCAGCTCTGGCACCTCAGTGCAGTGATGTTTAACACTCACTGCTCAGCAGCAAGGCCCAACTTCCACCTTTACTTAGGCCTTTGTCACTTGAGCTCACAGAAAAGCTGGCAGTGACGTAGATAAATGTGGTTTCATACAAGGAGGGAAAGACTGGCTCAGTGTGGGAGGGGGTTTGGTCAGAATTTGCTTTTTGGGGTGGTGGGTGCAGATCTGGGCTGTGGAGGAGCAGGGGTAGCTGTGTGCCACTCTGCTGTGACCTCCCAGTGCCAGGGACAATCTCTCATAATCCTCTCTCTCTTCCCAACTCCAACAGTTTCTAAACTCTCATCTAATCAAATTAAAAATTATTTCTTAACTTAGTCTTGGAATCCCCTTCCCTTTCCCCCCTGCACAGTTTGTTTTACTCTGAATTTCTGTCTCCTCCTCCCAGATTCCTCGCTCCTATCTGTCCCATCTCTCCAGCTGGCACTTTGTCCCAGGCTCCTTCTAAGAACCTTAACCCCTTCCCTGTCTCCATATCTGACTGATGTGCACCTTCAGCAGTTCACCAGCTCCTGGGTTCCCACTTGGAGCCCTCAGGATTCCTGATTCCCTTTGCCAGACCCTCTGCTGGCCTTCTACAGCTCAAAAGCAGCTTTTCCTCTGATGGCTTCCCACTGCCAGAGGGCAGGGATGGATGGGATTTTGGGCAGGAATTGGTCCCTGGGAGGCCCAGAGCAGCTGTGGCTGCCCCTGGATCCCTGGCAGTGCCCAAGGCCAGGCTGGACACTGGGGCTGGGAGCAGCCTGGGACAGTGGGAGGTGTCCCTGCCATGGCAGGGAATGAGCTGAATTTTAAAGTCCCTTCCCACCCAAATCAAGCTGGGATTCCTCCTTTAGGGCACTTCAGCACACTCCTTACCATAGTTTGTTTGCTTTTTTGTGTGTAGTTTGGTTTCTTTTTCCCCAAAAGAAGGGTTTTACTTGTTTTACCTTCAAAGGGAAGAACTTTTCCCTGTTCCACGGAGGCCCAGCAGATGCCCTGGCAGGAGGCTCCAGGCTCTGTTTGTGCAGGGCTGTCCCTCCAGGAATTACCTCGTGGGAGCTGGAGCACAGTCTGTGTGTAGGTGCTGCTTGTAGCCTCTCCAAGGGGATTCTGCTCATTAAATTCTAGGAAATTCTGGGGCATTTGTGAATTGCAAGAGTTTTTCTTAACCCCCAAGGTATATAACTTACCCATATCTGGATGGATCTTGACCAAGAAAACAAAATCCTGCATTTTTCATTGCCAGTCACACTGAAATGAGTTTCCTGTTCTGCTGAGCTTTGTAAAGGTTAAAAAAAGTGGGATTTTTTAAACTCAGGCTAATAACTCTTGAAAATGAAATGAACTGTTTGAGCTGAAATGTTAAGTAAAGGCTGAGCAGGACTCAGTGTCCAGGCTGGGTTTGGGAGAAGCTGTGGGAAGCTGCTGGAAGCTCTCCAGGGAGGAGGGGCTGGGTTACCCTCAGTGAGTGCTGTCAGCTCTGCTTGGTCCTTGTTCTCTGTGCTGGGAAGTTCCTCGTGGCAGAACAAACACAGGCACCCAGCCTCCTGTCCAAGCCTTGCATTTCAGCTGGGATGGGGATTCCTGCAAGAAGTGATCCAGAAACTTTTCCAGGCATGAGGGTGTGGGACAGTGAACTTGATGAAACAGAGAAAGGAGGGGTGAAAAGAAGGGGGAGGGAAAAATGAGAACTCTTAGTAGGCAGTAGGGAAGATTCCCCCTGCAGCCATCCTGGCTTAGTCCTGCTCTGGGTTTTGGGCAAGTTTCAGGTGTCCCTTGGTCAATTGTGGAGTCATTTCAGACTTTCAGTGTGTAACACCCAATTAAAGTCTAAAAAGCAGTTGCATGATCTACAAAACTGTCCTGTGGCTGTTCAGGGATGTTTCTTCATAGAGAACAAGCTCTGTGACTCCACAGCAGTGCCAAACTTGCACAAATGCATCTGATAGAATTTCCTATGAAAATAATAAGCCAGGCACCTTTCAAGGAACACTGGAATTCCATGGATCTCTAGCAGTAACTGGAGGAATAGACTGTGGAACTAAGCAATATGCTCTAAATTACTCTATACTCTGAGCATCTTTTGATTCAACTAATTTATAATTGAAATCTCCTGCTGGGAAAAGGCACTTTCTCCTGGGAGTTGCCCTGTCTGAAGCAGCCCCTGGAGTCTGCTGGCAGCCCAGTGCCAGCAGCTCCCAACTCACATTGCCTCTGGAATTGGTGGAATCCTTTGCTTTTTAGCTACTCTTGTTCCTCACTGACCTCCAGGCTGGTTTTGTCTCCTGCAGGGAGAGGCACCGGGGAGGGATTGCTCCTGGCTTCCAGGTGGTGCACCTGAACTCGGTGACCGTGGACAATCGCCTGGACAACCTGCGCCTCGTGCCCTGGGGCTGGAAGCCCAAGGCTGAGGAAATCTCCAGCAAACAAAGGTATGGCAGCACCTGGCAGGGGCAACGAAGATCCCTTCAAGTGTTGTCTCCTTCTTTTAGTGATTGTTGCCGTGGCAGAGCCTTTTTTGATGTGACCTTTACACGGCTCTGTGTCCTGGCTCCCTCACCTGGGGCACAGCCTGGGCTCCCATCTCTGCTGTGCAGGGAGCATCTCACCCTCGGGGCTGTGCCAGGTGGAGCAGGAAGCCTCTGTGCCACCTACCTGGCAGCCTCTGTGCCCTCCCAGCTGAGCAGAGGCTCGGGGAAATGTGCACATCTCACTGCCCTCTGCCTCTCAGGCACCGAAATTCCAGCGTGATCTGCGGGAACAGGGAACTGCAAAATGCTCCTGGTGGGAGTTGTGAGCTGGGGTTGGACTCACCCCGTGTGAATTCTGGGCTCAGCTTCCAGCAGCTCTCACCAGCAGCTCGTGGGAGCTTCCCAGGGGCTGGGTTTCACTGGTGCTGCTCAGCACAAACTCTTGGTGCCAGGATGGAGCTGGGTAATCAGTGATGTGACACAATGGGAGACCCACAGACTTCACATCCCACTCTTCTCCTGAAACACTTGCAGCATCTTTAAGATCGGGATGTTCGGAGCTTATTAAACTGATTTTGAGAAGTTGTAGTGAGTTACAAATGCTCCATGTGATTTTGGGAGTTCAAGAGCAAGAAACAGACTTCAAGCCAGAGATAAATTTTGACTCGGTGTGAATAATTTTGCACAGAAATAATTTTGCTCTGTGTAAATGTTTCTTGATTGGTACTTTTAAGCTTTTGAGTGTTGCACTTGGGCTAAAATAACCCTAAAAAAACCCAATATATGAGCAGTATGTGCAGTCTGAGGCTAAATACAATATTAACCTTATTTATTAATAAATTTGGAATCAGTTTCTCTGTATGATCGTTATGAATTGATGTACCAAGTCTGTACCTGTATTTTTTCCAGGGAACAAAGTCTGTACTGGCTGGCAATCCAACAGCTTCCTACAGACCCCATAGAGGAGCAGTTTCCTGTCCTGAATGTAACCAGATATTACAATGCTAACGGCGACGTGGTGGAGGAGGAAGAGAACTCCTGCACTTATTATGAATGTCACTACCCTCCCTGCACAATGATTGAAAAACAGGTGGGTTCAGAGAGCTGGGAGTGAGCAGGGAGTGCCTTGGCCTAATGGTGTGTCCAGGGATTTATTTGTTATTTAAAATGTAGAGCTTTGTGTGAGCCATTCAGTGGCTAAAAGCAAGCATTTTCTTCCACTCAGGTTTTCTTTGGCCTGAACCTCCAGTCCCTGTGATAATTCTCAGTGGGAGGGAATGTGGGTTTGAACTGGAGGAGTGGATGTTACTGGGCTGCTGGGAGGAGGGTGATTTCTGCAGAGTGCACAAAAAGCCAGGTGGAAGCTTTCCTCCAGGGAGCAGAGCTGGGATGAGTGAGCAGCTGTGTGAGACAGCAGGAAGCATTGTAAGAGGGTTTGGGCAGTCGTGGAATCAAAAAAATAACCTGGTTACCATTTCCTGAGCAGAAGGTGAATGGGAGTGGCCTTCATTCAGGGGAGAGCTGGGGGGAAAGGTTCTGCTGGAGGAAGATAAAGCAACATCAGGAGTTGGAGAATGAGCTGTGCAAGGGCTGTGCCTCTGTCACACAGATGCCTTATCTGCAGACAAGGGCTTTTCTTGTGATAGCAGGTGCTGAGTAGGCTGAACCCATTGTGTTCCACTTTCTGCTTTGGGGAAGGGAACGTTTGCAAAAATGATCTAAAATGCCCTGTGTTTGAAACAGAGGGAGCTGTGCCTTTTATTTGGGTCTGTGCCCAAAAGCTCCCTGGATAACAGTAACTTTGGCAATGGCTGAGCTTGTGCAGCCCTCCTGATAATTTCTGAATTTCAGGTGTTTGTAGTTGAAAACAGAACTTAAGTTGGCAAAACTGGTTTGGGTTGGAAAAAATGTGCAATGCTCCAGTATTTTGTCTGTTAAGCCCATTTTACAAGAGCAGCTGTGAAACCCTGCAAATGTAGTTCACTTCAAACCCTTCTGATTCTCTGACACTCATGGTGGGATGTTCATGTTTCATAGAATCCCAGAATTCCAGACTGGTTTGGGTTGGAAAGGACCTTAAAATTCATCTCATTCCATGGGCAGGGACCCCTCCCACTGTCCCAGGCTGCTCCCAGCCCCAGTGTCCAGCCCGGCCCTGGGCACTGCCAGGGATGCAGGGGCAGCCACAGCTGCTCTGGGCACCCTGTGCCAGGGCCTCAGAGGGAAGGATTTCTTCCCAATACCCCATCCAACCCTGCCCTCCTTCAGCTTAAGGCTGTTCATCCTTGCCCTGTTGCATTTGTGACAGGCGTGAGGCACCTGATCATGGAGCTCCTTGGGAATGCTGCTGGGTTCTCTTGGGAATGCTGCTGGGTTCTCTTGGGAATGCTGCTGGGCAGCGATGCTGAGGCTCTCCTGGGCCCCGAGCAGCCCCTCTAATGCCATCTTTTGTTGCCAGCTACGTGAATTCAACATCTGTGGGCGCTGCCAGGTGGCGCGGTACTGCGGCTCGCAGTGCCAGCAGAAGGACTGGCCTGCCCACAAGAAACACTGTCGGGAGAAGAAAAGGACCTTCCAGCAGGAGCTCGGACCAGAACGATGACCGGGTGGCAGAGGCCTCTCAGCAGCAGGATTCCTTCCCAAAGGCATTGGACTCTTGCTTTTGCACAGTATGACAGACTGCTTATCGAAGCCAGAGGCACTGAAGAAAATCCCTGTGATGCTTGAGCAGAACGGCTGACTGGACTAAGCCAGCTCTGACTGGTGCTGTGGAAAGGGATCGGGTCTGCCCTTCCAGTATTATATTCTCAAGCAAAAAGACTACTGTGGAGGCTCCAGGCAGGAAGCTTCTCATTATTTATATGTTAATACGTTTGTAAACTCATGTACAGTTTTTGTTAGGAATTCTTGATAGCACTCATTAACTGTAATGTTCAGACGAGAACATGTTGTTGGCCTAAAAGTTTAAAAAAAAAAAGAAAAAAAGTCATGTAGCAAAAGCTTTTCCTCCCATGTGGCAGAAGTGTCTGTGGCAGTGCCAAGGCCGGCGGGGCAGGCTCTGGCATCAGCACTTACTCTGGAGAACTCTGCATGGAAGCTCTGTTGAAAAAAAATACAAAAAAAAAAAAAGAGCAAACAAAGTAAAGGTTGGAATGAATCCATGTCTGCTCTCTGCCTTTTTCCCTTCCCTTCCAGCTGCCTTCAGAGCTCAGTCACCCCTGGATGCTGAAGTCCCTGCAGGGTAGGAGCAGTGCCCCAGGGGCTGGCATGGGCTGTAGGGACCCTCTGGGATCTGTGTCCAGGCACTGCAGCCTCGGAGGGGCTGCTGGAGATGGGCCTTGGAGCAGCCAGGATTTTTGGGAGGCTGGATCAGCTTTCTGTTCCAAAGCCCTGGTACAGAAGGCAGTGGTAGGGGAGCTCAGGTAGCAGCTGGGTGTGGATGTGGTTGCCCTCGTGGCTTCCCCGTAGCATAGCAAACACTCCAGTCATGTGCAGAGATGTTTAAATATCTAATATTGGGTAATTAGAATTATTTATTCACTTTTTTCAAGAGTTGTCATCAATCCAAGAATCACTTTTTCATTTTTTTTAATGTAGTAATGAGTAAAAGTAGTATGGGAGGAGGATTGCCCTTGCAGAGCACATGCCTATTTTTCTTTTCACGAATAAACATTTTCTTACTCATTTTTGCCTTAGAAGTGTAAGGAACATCAGTTGAGTTTCCTGAAGAACTAAATGGATAATTTAGTGCCAGGTGTTAGTCTTGCTTCACAGTAGAAGAATGTGAGTTGCTGAGTGCTTAATGCAGAGCCTTTCTTGGAGTGCTTAGTGACAATTTTTTTGTAAAAGCCGTTCGGAATTTTGATTTTTCAGTCAGGATTCACTTTGGCACTTCACGTTGCAATGTTGGTCTTGCTTGTATTCAGTTTGTTACAAAATTGATCTGCTGTGGACTTCCAATATTATATTCTGTTTCTAATATCTGCACAGGAAGTTCTGAATTATTAACATTTGGGTGGGTTTTCATCCTTTGGCTTTAAGCATCTTGGGAAATAGCAAAGAACTTTGAAACTTCCTGCTGGAAGTTCACTTGAAGGCCTTGATCAAGTTGCCACTCTTAAACCATGGTTGTGCTGTAATCTTTCTGTTCAGGCAGCCCAAAGTGCCCTTCAGTGTGAAAAAATCAAATGGGACCTAATCAAATTCTCCTGTAATGGATAATCTTTTTTTTGAAAGGAAACCTTTAATTCTTTCCTTGAAATGAACTGCACAGTTTTTGATGAATATAAAATGGGACAATGGGACACAAGGAATACTTTATTATTATTTAAGGTAATCCATTGAACAGGGCAGAAATAGTGACTTTTTTTCCCCTTGCCTGTTTAAAAGGCTGCTCTTTGTCCTGCCAATTTTCCATTTTATTACCAGGAATCATGTTTATCAAAACAAAGTGCAGTCTTAGAGCCCTTAAACCCTCGAGCAGCAGCGAGCAGGGAAAAGTTGGTGCTGATGTTTGTAAAGCTGGGGCAGTGAGGACAAGGACAGGCTGCAGACCAAGGCCTGGGGGGGCAATGGGGAAATTCCTCTGAGGGAGTGAGGGAAAGGTGGGACAAAGCCAGGATGGAAGGTGCTTGGGGAAATCCTGAGCCCAGGGAATGTGGGAGGGAAGGGGCTGGGAGGATGGGGTGCAGCAGCTGGGGAGGGGAGATGCTCACGGGGTTAAAGGGCTGTGAGACCAGCCCAGGTGGGAAGAAAGTGCCCAGACATCCTGGAAAAGCTCGGGGAGGTAACAGGTTCTGACCTGGCTGAGGGACTGAAATGCTTACGGGGGCATGGAGATGGTGTAAGACACCACATGGGCCAGGAGCAAAGCTTCAGCACCCAGCAAAACAGCACCGAGGGCAAAAGGGGGCTGGTGTGGTTAAACAGGAGCATGGGGGATACTCGGTAAGAAGAAATCTTTTGTGAATTGAACTTGTGTTCAAATCTAAGAGATGGAAAGAATAACACTTGGCAGGTGAAATGCAGAAAAAGAAAAAGCAAGCAAACAAACCCACCCAGCAAAATAATGCAAAGAAAAATGGAATAGGAAAAATGTTCAAGTCATAAAACTGGCAGGAGTCGTTTTGAAAACATCAGGAGCAGAGGGGGCTGCTGAAGCCAGCAGAGACTGATGACAGCAAAGGGAAGGGCTGACCTGAAGATGAAAGTCTCAGGAGAAGAAAATCCAATGAATTGTTTGCAAACGTGTTCCCTGTGAAAGAGCTGGTGCAGTTCACACAGGAATACTTCCATATGGAGAGCTCCACAGAGAATCTGTTCGGAACAGAAGTGCTTTTAGGAGAGATTAAAGTGCAGCTGAAATGAGCAGCAGCAAATTGCCAGGACCAGACGGTGCCACCTACGGCTCTGAGGGAGCTCAGGGATGAATAAGCCGAGCTCCCAGCTGGGATGGTGACCTCTCCCTTGGTACAATGTCACAGCAGCTTCTAGAAGGAATTTCAAACTACAGCCACTTTGCGAATTCATGGGGCTAAATACCGAGGAGGAGTCTGTGTGTTTTCTGTACAGGGAAATTGTGCTTCAAAACTCTACTGGAATTACTTCAATTCCAGGATTGGTTGGGATTTGGTTGGGACAGTCTGAACTTTCAAAATCCACTTAATGATGACTTTGCTTAAGGCACTTAAGGAAGAAAAGCTGCTGATCAGAAAGGGAAATGTTGTCACATAGACAACTGTTAAAAAGACAGGAAAGGAAGAGTAGAAGGGAGTGGGGTTTTGGTGGTAGGAAGGAAACAGTTGGATGCCCAATATATAAAAAAATAATTTAGAAAAAAGGTAATGAATAACAAAGCTGACAACATCCACTGATGAGGTTATTCAGTGTAATAATATAATAAACGCTGAGTGAATTGTAGAAAGATGTGATGAGAGAGTGGGAGATGAAATCCAGTGTCAATAAATGTAGGGTTGGTTATGGGAAAACACCAGAGGGCGAGGCCTTGACTGTTCTCTCAGCAACGAGACCTCTGGGTCTGCAGGATTTCCTCCCGGGGAGCAGCGGCAATCCAGGCTCCAGGGGAGCGCCGGGAGCAGCACCGCGGTGGGAACGGGCGCGGGATGCATCCCGAGTGTGCAGGACTCGCCCTCCGGCTGGGAAAGGACTGAGGGGAAAGGGACAGGCTCAGGCCAGGCACCAGGATCGCTCCGAAGCCCGGAACAGCTGCGCAGGGACAGCGGTGCCAGCCCGCGTCTCCTCGGGAAGCGCCGGGGTGGGAAAGGTCTCTAAGCGAGGCGCCGGGAAGATGCCGAAGGAAGGCGGATCCCGGTTTTCTCTCGCGAGCAGCTGCCGGGTTAGGGCAGGGTTCCCTTCCCGGGCGGGCGCTGGAGCCGCAGCCCCTTCCCTCGGGCAGGACGCGTAGGGAGGGGGCTCGGACAAGCGAGCGGAGCCCTNTGGACACGGAGTTCAGCGCGGACGCGGTGGAGTGGTGCCCGGTGGAGGGCTGGCACAGCATCCTGGCCTGCGGCACCTACCACCTGCGCCCGCCCGACCAGGTGAGCCCGGCCCCGCTCCGGGGCGAGCCCCCATCCACGTCTCCATTCCCGCCCCCATCCCCAGCTCTGCCCGGCACCGCACCAGGGCGAGCCCCCCTCCCCGCTTGGCCCCACTCCGGAACGAGCCCCGTCCCCATCCCCGGTCCTGCCGGTCCTGCCTTGTCCCGGCTGGGTGGCTCGAGGTGGGGTAGAGAGGCCGCTCTGGTGACCGTGGCTGGCCCCGATGGGGGCTTTCATCCCTGAGGGCTGGGACTGGAGAATTGGGAGCCTCAGCCCTGCTCCCCGCTCCCAGCAGGATCTCGGCTGCGGAGGCAGAAGCGCGGCTGAGCCTGCCCTTTCCCATGTTTTCCACAGAGCGATTCCCGAGGGAGCAATGGGGCCTGTGACCGGACCGGGAGGCTCTACCTGTACCACTACAACGAGGAGCAGCCGTACATGCCGCTGACCGAGATCCAGCGCATCGACACGGCCGCCATCCTGGACATCAAATGGTAACGCCGGCCCGGCCAGGCTCGGTGCCACAGCAGCGGGCTCTGCTCCTCTGGGCATCCTTCTTTGGCATGGCAGCAACAGCAGTAGTTACCAATGGAACAGTTCCTGACTTCTTGGAGGGAAATACTTTCCGGTTTGTTCCAATGAGCAAAGACTGCCTTGTTTCTGTTTTACACTTTCTGCTCACTTGTGAGTGGCTGGTCGTGACTCTGTCCCTCATTTATTTATATAATAACAGATAGTAGATCTCCCTTGTACAGAATTCCCTCCTCACAGGTGTGTGGAAACTTGAGGAGCCTTAGATTTTCTGAATGTGAGATTTTTTTGGTCACATACCTTCTCCTTGTGTGTGTTGGAATGACAGTTATGGCTTTGCTCTCTTCAAGAAAGATGGACATTGGAGATCTGTTTAACTTGATCTTTTAGGTGCCACATTCCCGTTGCAGAACATCCCATGGTTGGCATCGCAAACTCCTCAGGTGCCGTGGAATTTTGCCACCTGACTGGAAGTGAGGTGGGTGGATGCAGTGCCTGCTGCTGCTGAAGCTGGTTTTAACCCATGTTTGATACATCTCTGCATTTACTAGCAGTGTGCATAGGCTTGCAGGAAAGCTGGGTGGTTTCCACGGCTTCCTCACCATGCTTAAGCCTTTTTAATGCTTCTTTGGTCTTCTGATAATGTTTGACATAAATTCTATGAACTTGTTTGTGGCACCAGAGAGTTGGGCTGGGCTCTGCCCACCTGCAAAGTTGGGGAGGAGAGGTAGGAGGGGAGCAGAAGCAAACCCTGGAAACAAGTGTGAACTAACTGGGAAATATCAGAAGGCGCAAGGCTGGTAAAAGCAGGAGGATTTTTGGAGTGGGGTTTCTTTTGGTGGTGAGAGAAGAGAGTGATCAGAGCCATTCTCACAGAGGAAAAAAAGCAGAGGCCAGTCTGTAAAGAAGTTCAGCAGTCAGGTCATCACTTTGCACTTCATTGCTCCTGAGAGGAAGCGGAGTTTAAGGGAAGTTTGGTGGGAGATGAGCAGCAGAAGGGTGAGATTCTGTGTGTGCACATTTGCTCCTCAGCCAGCACTGGGCGTGTACAGTGCTGTGGGATATTTCATTGCTTCTTTCTTGTGGGACCCTCTTTTGCTCATCACTCTCTGGAAAACCTGCCGTGGGAGGCAGTGCACCTGTTGTTATGTGCCTGCTGCCTCCCCAGTCTTAATCCATTCCTTTTGTTTCCAGTAGAAGAACAGCTGCATGTTGGAGCCACGCTTCAGGGTGGATCTCGGGGCACAGCGCCTGGCCTTGTCCTTGGACTGGTCCACTGGACGAGAGCAATGGTGAGGATGGGAGATGGAGGCTGGGGGCCAGTGTGTGTGGGACAGCTTTCAGGAGAAGCTGAGGACTTGGATGAAGGAGTCTTTAGGGGTTTTGAGTTTGTTGATCCCAGCTGTCTCCCTGGCCCTGCTCCAGAAGCTGCTGTTTCCAGAGTAAAGATAACAGGAACACAAACACTGTGGCCACTGGAACAGGAGCAGAGACTAAACCTACAACAAATGTGAGGTTGTGTTCTGGAGAGTGGCAGCAGGTGAGCCAGGGATGTGTCTTCTGCTGCCTTTGTTAAAGAACGGGATGCAGATGGAGCCGCTGGTTCCAACTCTGCTCTTAGAACAGCTGAAATTTTAGTGTGAAGTTCTCCTTAGGAATTGCTAATAATAGCACGTGTAGGAAGTTTAATCATGGGTTAGTGAGAAACAGGAGAGAATTGGTTTGGAAGTGGCTCCTTCCTCTCTCAAGCTCTAATATGTGAGATTTCAGAAATGGCATTGCTGCATGAAATAACCTGAATTAGCTGTACCTTGAAAGAGGAGGGTCAGTGTGTTCTGTAGGTGCAGATGAAGAGTGGTGCCTTTGGTGTGAGGCTGGAAACCAGGGGGATCAGGCAGTCATTACTTAATGCTGTAGGGCAAATTTGCTAATTAAAGCTGTTTCTGTGCATGCTGTTTAATGAGTAAGTAGAATTGCCAGTTAGACTTTCTGCTTACATTCCTGCTTCTTGTCTCTGTCCTTCCCGATAAAGATTGTTGCCATGATGAAAAGCCCCTTTAAAGCCTGTCATTGTTGTCAGTCGAGAGACCAGTAACTTCTCCTAGAAGCCAAATGTACATCGTTCACATCTCTGCAGGAAGGGGGTGGCCCTGTATCTCTTATGTGGGAATTTGGGAGATTGAGTGTGGCTGAATAATTTGATGGAGAACTGGAAAGCCCCAGGCCACCAAAGCAGTGCCTGCAGTTGCAGGTAACCAAACAGAAGGGACCTAGTTCATGTCAGGGAATGTCAGAAAATCTGTGCACTGGAAATTGCAAAACATTTGCCAGTGCTCCAAGGTCATTGTGTCTAGAAACTGTAACTGTGTTGTGGCACAGGAAGAGAGCAGGAACGGTCAGGATCAGCCAGTGCTTTGGGTTTCAGTGATAGCAAGGAAATAAAACATCTCTTTGTACTCCAGAAGAGGGAAGAGGCTCTGAAAGGGCATTGTCAGTCTGACTTGGAGGGAAAAAAACAAATGTCTTTTCAAATGGAATTTGTTTATTGATGTAATGTGAAGCATGTAAGAAGTCAAGTTTTGCATCTCTGAGAAAGACAAGAGCCAGGGGTGGTTCTTTCCCTGACGTGGGTGTGAGTGGTTGCTCCCTGTGAGAACAGGGAGTGGTGGTCACTGGGCAGGTGATTTAAGATGGGATGGGCTGAAGCTGAAAAGAATTGTATGAATGTGTCATTCCTGCCACCATGCTGCCAGTCTCTGTCAGTGTTTAGTTGAATCAAAATATTTGATTGTTGCAGTAATTCTCGATGTTCTCTGTGTACCCCGCTGTAGTGGATGTCCTTTGAGAGTGATCAGCAGTGATTCAGAGGGGAAGCTGAATCTTTTCTCCATAGATGAATCTGCTCCTTCTGTGCATGTCCTGAACCAGTGGGAAGCTCACAAATTTGAGGCCTGGATTGCTGCTTTTAATTACTGGGACACTGACATTGTGTATTCAGGTCTGTATGGGCTGTGAATCTCCTTTGGGGCTGTTGGGGAAGGGGCCCCTTGTTTAGGGATGTGTTCCTTAGGATTTTACTTTCCAGGGTTGGGTATGCTGCTTGCATCACCTCTTGAAAGAGTTGGGGCCTCTGTTTTGGGGTGAAAAGCTTCTTGATGGTGGGAAGTGGTTGGAGTTAATTAGGAGAAGCTGTACCCTGTAAACTGTACTTTGGGTGGCTATTGGCAGAAAAGATGATAATCTCTTGCAGTATACCAAGAGCCAGGGAGCTGTTTGAGTCCAGTCTTTATGGCTTATCATATTTTTCTTACCCAAGTGAGGGTATTGATAATACACGTGTTTTCTGTGGTGATGGGTATTGCAAGCCTCAATGTGATTTTTGGTGTGTCTTTTAAATTCTGTGAGATCCCAGGGCTGGAAAGCATCAGCTCTGTATCACAGAGTGCCCTGAGCAGGAAGGGACCACCAGGATCATCAATCCAGCCCCTGGCCCTGCCCAGACAACCCAACACCCCCACCCTGGGCATCCCTGGCAGCATCTCCTGGAGCTCTGGCAGCCTCGGGGCCGTGCCCATTCCCTGGGGAGCCTGGGCAGTGCCCAGCACCCTCTGGGGGAAGAACCTTTCCCTGCTCTCAGCCTGAGCCTGCCCTGACACAGCTCCAGCCGCTCCATGGGTCCTGTCCCTGTCCCAGAGGGCAGAGATTGGAGCTGCCCCTCGGGAGGAGGCTGCAGACTCTGCACTGTTTGCCCACGCTCAGGGCTGGTGCTGAGGTCAGTGTTTTGTCCCTGGGCAGGAGGGGATGACAGCCTGCTCAAGGGCTGGGACACCAGGTGCAGTCCGGAGGCTCCAGTCTTCACCAGCAGGAGGTAAGCGAGCCGTGTCCACACCCAGCCCTCCAGCAGCGGGATGGGAACACCCCTGTTGCTGTGCCCCTTCCCAAGCCACTGAATTCGGGGATGTGCAGTGACAGAGGATCCTGGTTCTGCCTCCCTTGGGAAATGGAGGCATCCATTAGTTTTTTTCATCAGGCCAACTTCAGGTTGAAACTTTCTTCTCCATGTCCTTTAACACTAAACCAAGTGCTTACTTGCACATGTGAAGAGGGTGGTAGTTTCTTTCTAAAAAAGGTTCCTGATTTACACTTTTTATTTTGGCAGGTTTTGTGTGTGTTAAATTTGGATATATTATTATGGAATGTTTTTTGAAAATATTTTATTCTCCACTGTTTAGTTATTTGAAGTGATCTCTTTTTGTATCTTATTTTAAAATACGGTTAAGACAATATACATAGCTCTCCAGTGAAATTCTAAATGTAAACCTAAATTACACTGGGGACTATTGCAATGGAAATATTAATTCTGGGAGTAAAGTCTCCTGGGAATGGAGTTGTTCTGCTGGAATTCTAGGGCCTTCCAGCAGCAGTTTATGGGGTAAATATTAGTACAAAATACTTGTGCTCGAGTGGGGGGTGAGTAGAAGTTTTGTCCCTGGGAAGGCTGTTGGACTGTGTTGATGGAACTCTGCCCGAGTGGGGGGCTGAAATTTTGAGCTTACCTCTCCCGAGACACCTTGATGAAATAATGTGGACTCAAAATCCTTGAAATTGAAGGAGCCCTTCTCGAATCGCTGTCTCTTCCCTCTGCAGACATTCCATGGGCGTGTGCAGCATTCAGTGCAGTCCCCACCGGGAGAATCTCCTGGCCACAGGCAGGTGAGTTCCTTCCAGCCGCTCTCCCATGGTGTGACCAACCTCCTCTGTTACCTGAACGTGCTGCTCCTCTTCAGAAATTCCACGTGGTGCAGAGCACATGGCCTTTCCTACCTTTCCTCTGTGCCCTGACTCAGCTGTGCTGCTTTTCTGTGTGTGTTGTGTCCCCAGCTACGACGAGCACGTGCTGCTGTGGGACACCAGGAACATGAAGCAGCCGCTGGCTGACACCCACGTGGAAGGTGGGGTTTGGAGGCTGAAGTGGCACCCCACGTGTGATTTCGTGCTCTTGGCAGCCTGCATGCAGAGTGGCTTCAAGATCCTCGACTGCCGCGGGAGCCTGGGTGAGTGTCCAGGGAACAGAGGTGCTCCGGGGCTGCTCTGCTGCTCTCCTTTGCTGCCTCCAGGTTACTGGGGAGCTCCAGCTCTGACCCTGCTGGAAGGATTGAGATGGTGTTAATAGCCATAGACTTCTGTTCCAGTTTGAGGTAACTCTTCCAGTTTTTCCATGTCTGTGCACTCCGTTGGCCTGCCCAGTTGTGCCGAGGCCCTGTCACTATTTGTGTGTAAATCTCTCATAACTTCCTTTCACGGGAGGAAAGCCTTTGTTGTGAGGGCACAAACCATTCTGGGTTTGTGTTGTGATGGTTCAGAGAGGTTCTTCTGACTGTCAGGTGGTGCTTTCCTGTTAGCAGGAGTTATTGACCTGCTGGGGAATCGGTTATTGCCTCAGGAAGGAAGTGCTTTGCAGCCTGGTGAATCCAGAATAACATGAATAAGCCCTTCATGTGAATCACGAGGCACTTCCATGGTGGAAAAGCTGTTTGCATTCACATCACAAGTGCAGTCTGACAGAGGATGGTTGGCTTCCTGGGTTCTCCAGACCTTGGGCAGATCCACAGCTTAGGAAATCAGGGTAGCATTTCTCCTGTGTGGGGAAGGAAGGAACTTGATGTCCACTTACTGTCAAAGTCAAATGCTGAAAGCTGACAGGAAGAACATCTGCAGTGTATTAATAACCAGGACCTGGTAATCCCCCAGGTGTGTTCATGGGTCAGTGAAGGTTGTGGTGTGATCAGTCTGTCTTGAGCCTTTGTAGGTACTTTGAATAATGAGGCTTTTAAACCTTATGCATGTTAAACCCTCTTCTCATCTGCTGCTGGCCCAGGGACAATCAAGGCCATTGAGAGGTGGCTGAAAAATGTTCAGTATCTCATCCCTCCTGGAATGCTTCACTCTGTGGTGAAAAAGGCAATAACCAGAGAACTCTTCCCATGGGACACAGCCAGTGCTGGAATGGCTGCTGAGCACTCTGCCACAACCCACAACTTGGTTTCTAAGTCATTTATCTTTTTTTTTTTAAGCGGAAAACACAGAGGAATGCATCATCCTGTCATCCTATGTCCTGCACAATTCCTTGGCCTATGGGGCTGACTGGTCAAGGCTCTGTCCAAAGGATTCCTTGCCTGCAACCCAAGACCTTGCTGCTGTGTGCCAGCCTTCGGAGGAGCTTGTGGGAGCATCAGGGGAAGGAGACGAGAGGCTGAATCTGCAGGTCCAGAACCTGAAGATAATTTATGAGTCTCCTACAGCTACTTTCGATGTAATCCTGGATGAGGAGAGTGAAAGCCCTGCTGTGGCACTCGCAGCAGGGGCAGGGCCAAAGCTGGCTGGGGATCCTGGACTGGTCAGGGGCTCTGGTTTAAAGGGAAGTTTAGATTTGGCTGCCCAAGGGGCAGATTCTGGGTCAGCCAGCAGTTCTGACTCAGGAGCCAAGCGACCCAATGGAATAGGCCTGGACAGAGGCAGTGGCTCAGCCAGGTCTCCAGACAGCCCCAAAGAAATGAGCATTGTAGCCACTTGTTCTTTCTATGACAACATCCTCCATGTCTGGAAGTGGGAGATGAGCCTGGTGACCCCTCCAGATGTGCCAAGTCCTAGATCTCCATCTGAAAGAACAGCTGAAAGTTTGCATTGACCAGTCCCAAGGGAAGAGGGAGGAAAACTGAACTGAAAGTGACAGGTGAACTTAATGCCCTAACTTCTGCTGGGCTTTCCCAGTCTTACTGCTGAGCTTGGGAGTCCCTCAAGGCCAACACTGATGGAATTCCTGGTGTTTTATTTTCAGCAGAGGGAAGCCTTTGCTTAAAGGCTATGGTCATGCCTAGACAGGTTTATTTAGTTTTTCCCTTAATGTCCTAGTTCCAAGTGGAACAGCCCTCCTCTCACAGGCTGCTGCTTTGTACCTCAGATTTGAATCCTTTCAAGGCTGGTTTGCATTTCACAATGCATCTGTTAAGCCCGTTCTCCTCCTTCCCTCACAAACCAGGCTTGGCAGTGCTGCTGTGCAAACCCAGTAAGTGATCAGAAGGTTTCCTGAATGTCTCAGAAAAGCCCCCGAGCAGGGGCTTGGCTGTGTGATGTGTGTGTGTCCCTGGAGAAGAGCTCAGACAGGCCAGATGCAGTGCAATGTGTTCACAGTGATATTTAGTAGAAGTTCTGGTTCAGAAGGAAGTGCAGACTGCCTGGTGTGATGGGAAGTGCTGTGGGATCCTCCTTGTGAGCACCCTGGTACAGTTCCATCATTTTCCATCAGACTCATCACCTGATTGCAGACTCCTTCATCATTCCCAGCTGAGCACACCCTGGTTCAGATAAATCCTGTAGTGACCCCACCATGTTTTAGTGCCACTCAACCACCCCGACATGGCCTCTCAGTATCCAGCTCATGTTTTCTGCTCTCCACAGAGCCACGTTTAGGTCCAAAGTCAAGCTCAGTTTTTAAAAGGTGAACAGCTTTAAGATCAAAACCTCCAAAAAGTATAAGCGGTGTTTCCTGACATCTTTTTAAGTTTAAAATAAGAACAGAAACCAAAATCTTAACAGCATTGCCCTAACTACCTCCAGGAATGGCTGCAGGATTTCTCATGGTTGCTCCATTAGTGCTCTTTTTTTCACTGTGAAATATCAGCAACACACCCTTTCTGGAACATTTTCTCTATGCCTAGAAACAAAAAACCAGCTTAAGCTAGATGAGCAACTTTTAGCCTGCATGGTTTGTCTTTGAGGGTCCTAAAGAATGAGTTATCTGGAGGGAAAGAAACACCAGCAACAGGTCTCTGTGTAACAGTGCTGCAGCCAAACGAGGTCCAGCAGATGAGAACTTTGCTGCTTTGAAACCCCCTTCTCAAGGGTGAATGTGTATTTTGGCAAACATTCTTGAGCACTGTTACATGAAGATTCATATTAGTAATGAAAATAAGAGCTTTTGCTAAAGAAAAAACATGCTATTTTTGGATGTTTCTAAAATAAAACGAATATAAGTGATTTATCTTTTTTTGGTTGTTTTGAGTTTATCCAACCAAATGACTTGGCAGTCCTCATGAGGACCTCCTGCCCTGGCCTGGGATGGCTCAGGCTCCAAGGGGTGAATGTTCTTTGGGAGTCAGAGTACACAATCCAGTTTCCTGGGAACACCAAGGGTGTGTCGCTGTATCTGCCGGTGACTGTTTTAAAGGTTGTAATGCCTTTTATTGCCCTGTGAGATCGGCAGGAAACAGCCCGAGGGCAGCGAAGCTGGAGTGGTGTCACCGACTGGGACCAGCCTGGTTTAGGCTTTAGGCCAGTCCTTGTTTTGCTCAGAGAAGTGAGGAGAGCCAGTTATTATCTGCCTTCACATGGGCCGTGAGGCTAAAGCCGAAGTGATTTTTTTTGGCCTTTTTTCTTTTATGTATTCTCTGTATTCTTTACACATTTAAAAATCAATTCAGCATCATGGCAAGTGATGTGGTCAAGACCAAGCTGGAATTGGCATCATCGGGCACAGGCTCTCCTTCTGTGATTCGGGGGTGCAGCACCCCCACTCCATCACAGCCCTGCCCAGCCCCCAAAATGTGGGGGGCTTTAACCACCACCTTCAGGACTCATCTGTCAGCCCTTATTAGAGACTAAACTAAGTGCTCACAGACCACCCACTAAACATGCTTCCTTTTTCCCAAAGTGAACGTTTTCTATCTTAATTTAATTCTCAAAGTTTATTTCTTAAACTGTGTATTTAGAAACGTCATGGACCCCTCACCCTTAGAAACCCCAGAGGGCTGTGCTCTCCGGGCACAACTGTCTCCCAGAGGAATTACCAGTCATGCATGGGAAATCAAACCGCAGATTTCCCCCCAGGATTTAAATTAGATATTACAGAAGAACAAGGTAGAAGGATGTGCTTTAATGTTCAGTGGCAGAGCCTGTCCCGCGTTGGTCGGTGGTATCACTGCCCGCTCCCTACCGCACGTAGTTCTTGGGGAAGAGCTGGAAGAGTTTGCCCTCTTGCGTGGGCTCGAAGCCGTACTTCTCCAGGTTGTTGGGGTCGAATGTCCCATCCTTCACGTCCTTCTCGATGCGCGGAGCCACCAGCTCGTCGAAGAGCTGCTTGGCCGTCATGGGCGGCTCGGAGCCCTCGGGGGCGCGGTACGACACGTAGGGCCGCAGCTTGAAGCCCGTCAGGTCGGGCACGACGAACTCGGGCACCATCTCCTTGACGAGGAGGAACTTCTTGTTGCGGGTGAGCACGCCCAGCTTCTTGGCGCCGCGGCCCTTGTTGTGGCTCCGGGGGCCGCGCTTGCTGGTGAACGGCGACACGCGGTCGGCGCCGCGCACCAGCCCGCGGACCAGCTGGGTCAGCAGCCCCATGCCGGGCACCGAGCAATCAGCGAAGCCGGAGCGAGGCCCGCAGAGCACCCGGGGGGGCTCAGCGGAGGCGCAGCCGGTCCCGGAGCGCACCGAGGACGCCCCGAACCGCGCCGGGGCCGGATCCCCCTCACAACGCGGAGCAGCGCCGCCGCTCTCCCGCCTCCGCACACCCCAACAGCGCCCGCTCCCATTGGCCGGGCCGCGCCAGCCAATCCGCGGTGGCGATGCTGTCC
>VYXC01010870.1:367323-396403 GCA_013397175.1 Platysteira castanea
ACCCGGGGCTGGCCGGGGGGTGGCCGGGGCTGCCCGGAGCCGCAGCCCGGAGCGGTCGGTGCCCGGTCCCTGCCTGGGCGGTGTCGCTGCTGTCCCCCGGGCAGTGCCCGTCCCGCGGTGCCATCCCGGGCTCTGCTTTCCTTGGAGCAGGGATGGGTCTGGCTGTGCCACCGGGCTGTGGAGGCTCCCGGGGAGTTTGTGTTTAGGCTCCCGGGGAGTTTGTGTTTAAACTCCCGTGGCTGTGGAGAAGTTTCTTCAGAAGTCCCGTCCGGGGAAGTCCCGTCCCCCAGCGCTTCACTGCTGGGTTTTGTTGCTCGGCGCAGAGACAAAGGGATGATAAAGTTAAAAAATTATTGTTCCCCTTGCGTTGTTCAAGAGTTTGGATGGGAAGCTGCGGTCATCTCTTAACTCAGTCTGCTCTCTTTGTTTTTGTCTTTGCTCCTGCTGCACCTCCAGACATGGATGAAGGAGACAACAGCACCAGCCTTGAGGTACAATGTGTTTTGCTCGTACTTTTGGACATATTTATTTCCCTGTGAGTGTTTCCAGAAGCCAAAAGCAGCTGTACCTAAGTTGATAACATTGGGACAATGCCTTTAGATGCTTTTCCTGTAAAAGAGCCTTTCCTGCTGGAAGTTTTATCCTTTCAAAGTTTTAAGGATTGGTCCCATGTTATTATGTGTATTTTTTTATTTCTTGCAAACCGTTCATGCTCTGCTTCATATTCTAAACTGTTTCAATAACGCTGTGATTGAAATACTTTCCTTTTTAGCCTAAAGAAGGAGGAGTTGCAGAATTCCAGAAGACTGCTCTGCTTGCGTTTGTTTTTAATCATAAACGTGAAACTCACAGGCCAGCAAGGCACGTGGTGCTTTCCACAGTCAAAAAAACGAACCCGTGAGAGGAAATAGTTCTCAGAANATGGATGAAGGAGACAACAGCACCAGCCTTGAGGTACAATATGTTTTGCTCTTACTTTTGGACATATTTATTTCCCTGTGAGTGTTTCCAGAAGCTGAAAGCAACTGTACCTAAGTTGATAACACTGGGACAGTGCCTTTAGATATTTTTCCTGTGAAAGAGCCTTTCCTGCTTGGAGTTTTGTCCTTTCAAACTTATAAGGATTGGTCCCATTTTATTCTGTCTGTTTTTTATTTCTTGCAAACTATTCATGCTCTGCTTCATATTCTAAACTGTTTCAGTAACGCTGTGATTGAAATACTTTCCTTTATAGCCTAAAGAAGGAGGAGTTGCAGAATTCCAGCAGACTGCTCTGCTTGCATTTGTTTTTAATCATAAACGTGAAACTCACAGACCAGCAAGGCACGTGGTGCTTTCCACAGTCAAAAAAACAAACCCGTGAGAGGAAATAGTTCTCAGAACTGAAAAACACACAGAGTGTACTTGTACACAGTTAAAAATGTTTTGTGAAAATCCAGGTTCTCTAGTCAAAACAAGGCACGTGCCTCTGAGCTATGAGGAAGCCTTGTGTTTTGGGCTAATCCCAATTTTAAGTCCCCGTTTTCAGGGCTGATAAGCCTTTCCCAGCCCTGCCTGGATGGGGAATGTCTCAGTGTTTGCCTTGGACGGGGAGGAATTGTTGGACTCTCAGCAGAGCCGAGTGTTGGGTGCCTGTACTCTGGATGGGTGTGAGCTGCAGTGGTGAGGCTGCATATTTATGCTGATGGCTGTTAAATCTCAATTCCTTAAGGAAACTTCACCATCAGGAAGCAGAGAAATGCTCTTTCTGCTAATCCACACTCTTGGCAGGCCGCTGTTTTCGTTTTCAAGTGCAGTGAGGGGCCTTGCAGGGTGGTCCCCAGGTGTTGTGGGTCTGGGGGTTCTTTGGGGCTGTGTGAGGGAAGCCCTTGGACTTGGGCACTGACCACAGCCCTCTGCAGAGAGGAGCTGCCCTGGTGACTTGGCTGTGACCTCATTCCTGCCCCAGGAGCTGTCACAGCAGTCACTGACATGTCTCGGGTGTCTGCACAGCTCAGCCTGGGTGCTTTGCTTCCTCTGCTTGTCCAGGAGGATTGTCCATGCTGGAGAAGATCCCCGCCGAGTCTGAGCAGGGCAATATCATGTTTTCACTGGTGAAAACCTTGCAAGAACCTCTCAGTGGTTCTTGGAGCTCTGCATTTCTTCTTTCCCTTGTTGCTTTTCTGCACTGAGGCCTCAGCCTGGGCATGTTTGTGTTTTGTTCTTTTCCCCGTGGATTTGTTTCTCCTCCTGCAGCAGCAATGTGAGTGTCAGTTGGCAATTACTATTTTTGGTGTTATTTGAGATCATCCAGGCCTGGGGAGCAGCAGAACTGTCCATGTCCCAGTGTCCCTGACACTGTCAAGGGGAAATAAATGCATTAAGTGACCACAACAGGCTTCCACCAGGAGCTCTGTGTCACCAGGTGTTGTACCTGTTGCTGACACAGCTTCAGCTTTTTATTTCTTCAAAATCTTGTGACTTTTCACTACAATCCCATGAGTAATAGGCTGATAACAATAGTGACAGAGCTAGTTTGACTCATGGAAGATAAACATTAAAGTGCTAAAGGGACCTGAGGAGGCAAAGTGAGCACAGGGATGTGCGTGAGGTGACTGGTCTGGCAGGAGTTTCATTTGTGCTGTAAAACTGGAATGAATTTCATGAGAGAGACCAGTTGGGTGACTTGGTGTACACTTCATTCTTCTCTTGGTGGCAAAGCTAAGTTCAGATGTCCTCCAGATCTGGAACCAAGGGCAGGAATGGGACCTGGACTGTGTGTGGTGCTTAATTCAAATACTTTTAAGGTTCAGGACTTAGAGGGGGATGTATCTGTCCTTGTACTTATATTATTATTTTCCCTTGTTCCTGAGAGTTGTTTTACCTTTCTCTCCCTTTCTCTTAAGTTTTGGGTTGGCATTTGTGAGACTGTTTTAAGTGCCAGATTTTATTCCTGAGTGGCACTGGTGGGCTCAGGTCCCAGGACAGCACACCTGAGCTCAGGGCTTCTGCTCATGGGCATCCTGTGCTTTTTATGATGACTTTAATGTGCTGGTTTGTGACTTGTGTTCTCACCCTCATAAAGTCCTTTACATTCCATTCTCATCCTTGTTGCTCTGAATTTTTGTCCTGTTTTTTGCTAAGCCTTCTGTTTTAACCTTGGAGTCAAAGAATTTTCACCGGTTCATGTAAACAATGGCCAATGTTTATTTAACTGTCTTTTCTGTTTTTCATGCCTTTTGTGATAAGAGAAAGTTTGATGAGCATCCTTTTTCTCCAGTGGGATTGAGGAGGAAGTGACATGTCCTCCACTCCCTTGTGGAGTTGAGAATCCTATAAAGTATGATGAATGTAAATAGTTTCTCTTTTCCCTCCTTTCTGCTGAACCTAGCAGGTGTGAGAGTGTCCTTTATTGTGCTTTTACTGGCACACTGGATAAGATAGAATGATTTTTAAAAGTGTTCATCTCACTGTTTGACCCTGGTTTAGGACTGTTTAGGAATGCACTGAGCTGACAGCAGCACAAAACTCCCCCACTGACCCCTCTCCACTGAATGTTCCTGATTGCAAAGTGGGCTATAAGTCAAAGAAAAACACAATCCAGTCGAGATGTTTTTATGAAGGCTTTTTCCCAGTTGTGGGAAACTAATTTCACCTTCCTTTTGGTGCCAGGCTGTGCCAGGAGGTGGGACCCCCATCCTGCAGTTTGTGGAGGACAGGATCCAGACCACCATGGTAAAGTACAGCTGCAGTGAGCTGCCTGAAGGGTGGGGGTGCATCCAGAGCAGCTTCTCCTGAGCTGCAGGAGCTCTTTGTTTCTTTGCTGTCACTGTGCATGAGGCTGGAATTAATTCCTGTTATTTAGAATCCCAGGCTGGCTTGGGTTGGAAGGCACCTTAAAGCCCACCCAGTGCCACCCCTGCCATGGCAGGGACACCTCCCACTGTCCCAGGCTGCTCCAAGCCCCATCCAGCCTGGCCTTGGGCACTGCCAGGGATCCAGGGGCAGCCACAGCTGCTCTGGGCACCCTGTGCCAGGGCCTGCCCACCCTCCCAGGGAACAATTCCTGCCCAAAATCCCATCTAACCCTGCCCTCCTTCATCTTAAGGCCATTCCCCCTTATCCTGGCACTCCATGCCCTCATGCACCTCCTGTACATTCAGTTATTCAGCTCCCAGGTCTTTGGGAAGAAAAACATGGAATATTTTGCATGTGAGCTTAGCACTGGTCACTGATGCAGTTTGAACTTCTTGCATATGAGATGTTTGAATTAAAAATTAAGTATTTATGAATGTGCTTGACTTTTAGACATCTCACTGAGCTGAGTGTTCTTCAGCCCTTCAAAAAGTATGGAGTAACTTCTGAAGTTGAAAATTAATAACTTCTTTCTCCCTGCATTCCCCTCCCAGCTGACTGGAATTGCAATTGGAGCTGCAGTTGCACTGCTGCTTATAGCAGTTGTTGTGTTTGTCGTGTACAGAAGAGTGAGACAGTCTAGTAAGTACTTGATAACTATGTAAGTTTTAAAACCAGTTTCCCCATCAATCTCGAGGCTTTCTGTAATTTCCTGTGGAAGCTTTTGCTGCAGAGGTGTGGTTCTTGCAGGACAGGAGCTTTAAGGGGTGAAGGACTTGTGCTGATTCACTTTCCCAGGTCTGAACCCAGCAGTGCCCGTGCAGGACCTGCGGGGTTTTATTCCTTTGGGGGCTGAGCAGGATCAGCCTCAGGATCAGCTGGGAGTGATGCAAAGGATTCCAACCCTGCTGTGATTTCACTGCCACAGAAAGGAGAAAGGATTGAACTGGAGGTTTCCTTCAGGAGCCTAAAACCACCCAACCCTTCTGTCTGTTTGGAGAGCCCTTGATCTCCTCTGGGGCCGAGGTAGAACCCCAAGGCAGCCCTGCCTTGGTCTGGCTGGGCCAGGGCTGGGGCATGAGGGATCCCAGGGAGGTTCAAATTCCAAACGCTGCCCACAGGAGCTGTTCTGGAGGCAGCAAAGTCACCAGGCTGGGCTCAGGTGTTTTCCCAGCTGCTGAAGGTGGTTTCTGATGTGCTGCTTCTGTGTTTCAGAGCAACTGCAGCCACACGTGCCTCAGTACAGGTTTCGCAAGAGGGACAAGGTGATGTTCTACGGGAGGAAGATCATGAGGAAGGTGAGGGCACCTGGTAAAATCCAGCTTGGGAGGTGTAAAACGTGCAATACTTCACTTGCTGAGCCTGGCCCTGGGCCTTCAACCCATAAAATCTCACTGGGATTTTGTGGAGGCTCCTGGCATCCTGACTGGATTGCTGATGGAGCAGCAGTAGCTTCTCCTTCTGGCCAAACCTTTCCTCTTCGAAAAGGAACACTTCCTCCTGTGAACTGCCCCAGCCTCTGCCTCCCACACTTCAATGAGCTGAATTCAGTTCACTTGGACTTAATTAGACACTGGTGGGTTTAATATTCAGTTCTAGAGCTTTGTTTCATTGTGGAGGAGGTGGTTACTCCCTGAATCTTGCATGACAGGTCAGCCTTTAAGGAGAACTTGGCCAAAAAAGCCCGCAATGAGAGGAAGTTTTGTATGTGCAACTTCATAATTTTAATATTCTTCATAATTTCCATGTGCAACTTAATCATTTGAATAATTTTTAACCAAGCTGTTCATATGCAGCTCACTTAAGTAAAGAATACTTAGAATTCCACATGGGAAAATAATTTCAGGTAGTTTTTTGTTTGAGTTTTAGACCTTACTTTTTGCTTTTCTTCCTGAGTAAGGCATAGAACATTACACCCAAACTGCTGTGGGTTGTACTTTGTGGATTTTTGATAACATACCAAGATTTTACTTTCAAAAAAAATCCCTCCAAACGAATTAAAGATTCCTTTTGTTACAGAAATTTTTTAGGGATTCAACTCTGTGGGCAATAAATGGAGAACTGTTTGGGAAGTAACTAATGAGGAGTTTTCTTGGCGTAGCAGTTGTGGTGTTTCTCCAGAGGGTGGCACCTGGGAACTGGGAAAAGCTTTGGTTTGTCACCACCTCAGCCAGATAGAACCATGGAATATCCTCAGTGGGACGGGACCCACCAGGATCACCCAGCCCAGACCCCCCAACAACCCCACCCTGGGCATCCCTGGCAGCGCTGCCCAAACGCCCCTGGAGCTCTGGCAGCCTCGGGGCCGTGCCCATTCCCTGGGGAGCCTGGGCAGTGCCCAGCACCCTCTGGGGGAAGAACCTTTCCTGATAATCCTGACCCTCCCCTGGCCCAGCTCCAGCTCCAGCCGTTCCCTGGGTGCTGTCCCTGTCCCAGAGAGCAGAGATTGGTGCCTTACTTCTCTTCCTCTTGCTCCTGAGTGAGAACCACAGCTGAGAACCTTTCCCCTCTGCCATCCATGAGCACTGTAGGAGTTGATGAGTAAAATCAGAATATGCTCTACTTGCTTTATAGAAAGGAAATGATCTGTAGTAGATATTCCAATCCTCCAAGGTCTTACGTGAGCTCTTCCCTCTGCTCACACTTTAATGGCTGGTAAATGTGTTGGTGCCTCAGCAGGGTTGGAATTAGTGGGTTGGTTTTTTTGGTTTGGGGTTTTTGTGACTTTTTGTTTCCATTATTTCCTTCTAGGTTACAACTCTCCCAAACTCTCTGGTTGGGAACACGGTCCCTCGCCAAAGGATGCGCAAACGGGCAAAGGTTTTATCTCTGGCTAAAAGGTACTTGGGACTTTGGGGAGGGCAAAATTTGTGTCGTGGAGGCTGGTTTGGGGTTTTTGTTTGTGGTGTGGAACTTATCCCTAGCAGAGCACTCTTCTGTAGCTGTTGGTTTTTCCCAGTCATGTCAGCTGTGGATCAGCTGGGAAGTTGGCTGAACTGGGATGGTTTTGGTGAGGAAAAGCAGGAGGGTGGAATGTTTTAGCTAACTGATAATGTGTAGCTTGGAATGGTGAATTTTAGTATTTACTATATACTTACTTAACATTTCCTATTAGTACAAATTTAATATTTATTATCAGTACAAATGAGGGAACATCCTGAACTTACATTTTCCTTTGCAGGATCCTGCGTATTAAGAAGGAATGCCCAACTCTGCAGAGGAAAGAACCTCCTCCCTCTTTGCTGGAGGCAGATCTGACTGAATTTGATGTCAAGAATTCCCATTTGCCATCAGAAGTCCTGTACATGCTGAAAAATGTCAGGTAATGTTAAATGGAAAGAGAAGTTTGGAGTTGGGTTTCGATGGATGTTCAAGTGATGTAAATATTTGACATCTTGTGTCAAACCTCAGATTTTATGATTGCATGGTCAGAATCCTGAGGGAGTTGACTGAAATTCATCTGAGCATGAGGACAGAACAAATGACTTTGTATTTTCTAGAAACATTAGGAAAATAGTTGAGTTTGGGGGGGAAAAAAGGAAGTGGGTTAGTTGCCTCAGTTTGGGAATAATGCTAACAAAGATGTTCTAATGTGAACAGATTTAGTGCATCTTAAAACTCCTGTTTAGGCTGTATCAGACAATTTTTTTTTGTACAGAAAAGCATCATAATTGGTAAATGTTAATTGGATACCATATTGACAGCTCCCTGGGCTGCAGAATCTTTTACTTCTCTGCCTGAAAAGGTTGCAAATAAATCAAAGTCAGCTTAATCCCCACAGCTCTTTGACAGACTAAGAAGAAGTGATGGTCTTTGTGCCCCTTCAGCAAGGGGTTCAATTTGCTGACACGGCAAAGAGGAGGAGATCTTCCAGTCTGTAATTTTGGTTTTGCTTGTGGATGTTCATTTTTCCTCCCAGCTGTCATATAATTTAGTCCTGAAGGTCATACATTTTCAAATAAAAATGCTATTTAAGTCATCTGAACCTGCTGCTGTGGAATTATGATCTCCTATGACTAATTCATGTTGCAGTAGGATTTGATGGATTGATCCTGATAAATGTGAGCTGTTGGAGCTCTGTGCAGAGTGATCAGGTGTAAGACCCCTATTTCTCTCTGCCTGGCAGTGACTGACTGGAGCCCAGGTGCACGTTAGCAGGAGATGGAATATTCCAAACTTGCAGTTGTGTGCAGATGTCAGGGGCTTTCCCCTCTGTTTGCAGTGTCCTCCAGGGCAGCTGCACTGAAAGGGGAAGTTCCATGGGGTAACTTCTCTCACGGACTGTGTGAATCTGGCAGGTTTTTATTTTCATTCCCCTCCAGAGGCCGTGCTGGTGTTTGCTGGAGGAAGTTTGGCTGCACTTCTTTCTGAGCCTGCATTCCTTGGAGGGCTCCTCCAAAGGAGCCCCAGCATTTACAATTCTGTGTTTCCTGCTGCTCTTGCTCCTTTATTTTGGGGAGCTCTTTGAGGCTCCTTCCCTGCAGCCTGGGCTTCCTCTGCTCCTCATGCCTGGGGCTCTGCTAATTTAGGAAGGATTTTCCGAGGACTGTGGCGATTTTAGGTTTTCCCTTTTGCATTTTCTTTGCTGCAGGGTCCTTGGGCACTTTGAGAAGCCCCTGTTCCTGGAGCTGTGCAAGCACATGTTCTTCGTGCAGCTGCACGAGGGCGAGTACATCTTCCGTCCCGGGCAGCTGGACAACAGCATCTACGTGGTGCAGGATGGAAAGCTGGAAGTTTGCATCCAAGAAAGTGTAAGAACCCCCTGCTCTGCACTTCCTGAGAGAAATCTGTTGGCACAGCAGATAGGCTGGCACGGATCATTAGGCATTGATTAAATTCAGACAGGTGAATCACGGTGGTTTAGCAGCGATTAATCCCAGCTCTTTGGGGCCATGGTGTTTGTAAAGATCAAGGTTTGGAGCTCTGGTCCCTCGTGTCTCTGATGAGAGAGCAGAGCACAGAGCTGATGAGGCAGCTGGAAATATCCTCACACAGGAGATGCAGGAGTTATTGAGGGAGGACAGGGTGCAAGGTGGGCTTGGAAGCATTCACCTTTGGAAAGGTGGTTACAGAAAGTATTTGAGCACAGGAGAAACCAAGCTCACCTCAGAATAGCCCAGCAGGAGTCACGGGGTTTTTCTGGGAGGTGGAAGAGTCAGATTCACTTTTGGGTAGACAGGGGAGAAAAAATGATGGTTTGTTTTCCATGTGAGTCGTAAAATGTTGAGCACCAGCCCTTGTGATCCCTTCTGCTAAGTTAAATTTTTAATTTTTACCTTCTTCCTGACTGAGCTTTGAGTTTAACTTTAGGATGTGAACAGTTTTCCACTTCTGAAAATTTAGTGGGCTTGGAAATTATATCAAAATTGCTGATTTCTGTGTATTTTTGCATTCTCCTGCTGCTGTTTTGTACAAGCTCTTGACAGGCAACCCCTCAATAAAGGAGCTCATTCTGCCTCTGGGTGAAGGAAGCTTTGATTTGTTGGTGGTTACATAGCAGAGACAAGCAGGTCACAACATCCCTGGACAAAGCTGGCTTGTAGTTTCTTTTAATTTATCACTTTGAGAACACTGGTTTAAACCTCTGTGGTTGGCATTAGCACGTTTCCATCAGAGCAGAGAGAAAAGAAGCATCCAAGCTTTCTGAAATGCCCCAAATTGGCCAAAATGCAGCTGTGAGCCTGCAGTAATGCTGTGTGTGTGCTTGCAGGATGGAACAGAGGTGGTGGTGAAGGAGGTGCTGGCAGGAGACAGCGTCCACAGCCTTCTGAGCATCCTCGATGTCATCACGGTGAGTCCTGGCAGCTGCAGGTTCCTGCTGGGTCCCACAGAGCCTGGCAGGGAACCGGGCCTTGAACGTTCCTAGGAAGGGATCAGAATGCAGAATGGTTTTTTTTTTGGTGAATTCTCCCCCTCCCAGGCCTTCACAGGTGTGAACTGAGCTCTGTGGTGTGGAGGTTGGTTGTGAAATGTGTGCTTGACTGGCTGCTTCTGGTTAGCAGGAGGATTTGAGTGTCTGGATTGTCGGATGGTTCGAATGTCCTTTATGTCTGGAAAACTGAGATTACAGTTTGATTTGCTCAAATCACAGCTCAGGCAGGAGCAGGACCAGGCTGGGGCTCAGCAGTCCAGGCTTTCACCTGTTTGATGGGCTGCTTAATGAATTTGTTTTCATTTAGTCTGATGAAAATAAATCTGACAGTTGTTATTGCTGTAATTATACAGTGAAACCAGTGGATGGATTTATTTTGTTTTGTAACATCAGTGGTGCTGGTGGCCAGCTGAGGGCTGTGCTCTTTGGCAGGGGCCAGGATGAGCTGGATGCTGCTCCTATGGAGTGCAAAATTGGTGGAGTTTGTTTCAGTTGGAATTAGACTGCTGGTTTTGCTGGAATCACCACAGGGCATCTCTTTAGGAATGCCTGAACGGGAGGTGTTGAATTCAACATCTTTGATAGCACCCTCAGGGCTTGGGTGTTATCTTGAAGGATTTGGGTAGGATGAGATTTGAGAGGATGAAGATAAATCTAATCAATAATTTGCTCATGTTTGACCTTGTGTTGTGTTTCTGTTGTGCTTGGCTGTCTCTGTTCATCAGAAGGTGCCATTGCTCTGTGTGGGAGTGTTAAAGGATTCTCTGAAATGTTCTTTGCCACTTCCAAAGCCAAGCCCACACCTCTATATCCACATTACCTGTGTGTCTATATTGTGTGTATCTGTAGTTCCCATAAAAGCTATTGACATTTTTAACCTTGGTCACAGTTTTGTCTGTAGAAAGTGAATAATTTGGGCTGTACAAGCCTAGTTCTTGCTGTCAAATTCATAATATCTTTGTAAATTCATATTAGTACCTTTGGCCTTGTTACTTCCACCATGAAATTTTCTTCATGACAATATTCTAAAGAGCAGGGGCATCCTAAAGGAACAGGAATACCAGTCATGTTCTTGCTTGCTCAAAAGGAGTACAAGAAAAGAAATCCTTGTATAGCAGTGCTTTATGGCTTTGTTTTTTAAAAAAGTGGTTGCCATTCATTTTGTGTCTTGTTGGGTTTTTTTTTTTAATTTTTAATTCTCATTCTGTCTTTTTTTCCTCTTTCTCATTAGTTATGCCACTGGTGAGTAAAAAAATAAAAATGATTGAAAGTGTGTTGAACAGAGTCAGCAGCCTGCAGAAGAATCTGTAATGAAAAAAACTTGAAATATTTTTTGCTAAACTTGTTCTCATTTATTTTTACAACTCTTTTGTTTCTCACTTCGCAGCTTCGTGAACTGCTTGTCTCATTGCTGTTCTTCCTCTTCCTTATGTTCCTTGCAGACTTCAGGTAGAGGAGTAGCATGAAAAGAGGCAAGGAGGGAGGAAGTAGCACTGGATCAAAATAGAGGAGACCCCTCTGTGTCATCCCAAATCAGTGAATGGGTTCTAGAACACCCTGCAGATACCATAACCTGAATTAGATTTCACTGCACTGTTGCTGTGTCCCGCAGTGGTAGGGAGGAGAAGAGAGAGGCAGCAGGCAGGATTCCAGCAGCAAGATTGATTTATTTAATTATTTTAAAACTCTTCTTATAGACTTTTGCTTCATGGTGTAATTGGTCAGAGGATCAGCCACCCCTTAGGGGGATTGGCTGAAGTCCTACAACATCCATTTGTCAAAGTATTTTTCTACTTTACTATAAACGAGTCTTAGCAAGGTTACAGGTGTCTGTAGCTTACAAAACTCTACTGATAGCTTCTGTGAGAAAGAAGTCTCTCACAGGATTAGAAAGAAGCAAGAGAAGTTCTTGTTAGCAGCGTATTTGTATCCACCCAGCACCTGGCTCTGACATGAAGGAAGGGTGAACTCGGACAGGATTTCAGTTGTCTGAGCTGGATTTGTGATTCTTTGACTGATTTTGCAGCAGGTGCTGTCAGGCTGGTCCCTCACTTAGTTGAGAGTTGTGCAAGAAAGTTGAGGCTGCTGTGAGAAATGGCGAGATCTTCTTGTTGGACCTAAAAGTAAGGTCACACCAGAGGTGCTTTTCTAATTGAATCTTTCAGTTTTTAAACTGAAAAGCTCCTTTAGCTCTGCTACATACGAAGGTAGCAGCTGTGACAAGAGCCTTCACTTGTTCTGAGAACAGATCAATGCTGCTTTCTCCAAACTCTGAGGAGAAGCTGGAAGCTTTTGAATCCAAGTAGCTGCAGGCCCTTTCCTGGTACTGTGGAACAGTTCTGAGGTGCAGTTAATGACTCTGAATTGATACTGCCTCACACAGCAAAGAAATCTCTGAGCTGAGCCTTGTTGATGTCTCTGCTTTCAGCAGCTCTTTCTGAGAGCTCTGTGTGTGCAGCCAGAGCTTTTCCCAGAACAGTCAATGTCCATCCAGGCTGAGCTGCTCCAGCAGAGCTGTGATGCTGATTGCTGGAACTTTGGGGTTCACTCTTCTCTTGGCCTCCACGTGGAGATGGTCTTAGGAAAACTGGGTCCAGGTGGCAAAGTTGGAAGAAGAAAGTTGGGAAAAGAAAGAGCTGGGAGGGATATTGATCAAATGGCAGTGATTGAGGGGGGGATAAAAATGAAAGTCAGGATTAAAAGAACACTGGAAAAACACTTGGATAAAGGTGAGCCTGCAGGGCTGACAAGATAGATGAGGTTATAAAGAGGTGATTGATGGCTGCAAGAGCTTTGGGTGCAGCAGTGTTGGTGTAGAGGATGCCAGGAAGGAGCAGAGGAAGACAAAATCCAGCCATGGAAACGAGGAGAACATCCCAGATTTTTGGGTCCAAAAAGGAGCTACCACTGCAGGTGGGAGAATGTGAAGCATCTGTGTCTCTTGCAGCAGATTTCTTGACCAAACTTGATTGGATTTGGCCATCAGCTGTCACCTGGGTTTAGCTGCTGCTTGGAGGTGATGTCTCACAGCCTCTAGAAGTAAATAGTTACCCGCCCTGAGAACAAAAAGTTCTCTGTTGAAAAAAACCCTGTTTCATAACTGATTATAACTTAACTGCTCTTGTCACCTCAGTGTGTGATTGCAAAATAGTATAATTTGAACGTGGTATTCTCCCTGTGCTGCTCATAACGTTCTATCTGAGAGAAGTGACAATTATGGAACATTTCTTCCTCACGCTCCTCTGACAGCTCTGAGCATGTTCCAGCCCCATTGGCCACGGTGTTGGCCCTTTCAGGAGAGCTGCTCTCATGCAGGGATTTCAAAGAGGCAAAATTACATGCTGGAAACTTGGAGGAATGGGCTGGTTTCTGCAGAAAAAGGCTTCTGCATTGTTATCTGTTATTATCCTAAGGCTGTTTCTCTGAGATTGTCAGCACCGGCCTCTCCTCTCACCAGCACTTTGCAGAAAAACCCAAATGCTTTACTGGGCAGACTGGAGACCAGAGTTCTGGGATACCCAGGGCTCAGCTGGCTCTTTGGAATGACTCTTGTGAAACACCGTTAAACTTGATGCTTATCCTTGTCCAGCAGCTAAAGTTCTAATGATTTCCTTGTTTTTTTTTACTACATATTTGCTGTAGAGATTAGTAGGAAATACAGTTGATGGCAAATGAAGTGCTTAAAAGCAGACTATATACATATTCTTTCATATATAAGTATAAGTCCAAATTAATTCTTCATCTAAAGCCAGACTTCAAACTGGCCTGTAAAAGAGGATTGTTGCATTTATTTTTGGGTGCAGTCGAAGCACAGAAACGTTATTTGTTAATTTCTGTACTTAATTAAAAGAAACTTGGGAAAACTGAGGACACTGGCAGCTTTGCACTGTAGGTCAAAGAGATGTTTAAAATTTCAGATCCCTCAGGAACTTGAAAATCAAGGCTATTAATATCATCCCCAGATTTTATAAAAAGGTCAGCTGAAGTTGGTGTAATTAAGAAATCGGTTCCAATTAATTTAATTTAATTTCAGAATCTGCTTCGTGGTGCCTACCAGACCAGCAGGCAGACAGAGCTGCAGCTTTATTTTCCAGAGTGATTAGAGAAAGTCTCTTGTTTGGTTTTGCTGGGTTCTTTAGGCAGGAATTCCTCAAAGTGCTTGTGTTGAATTGTCTGATATCTTTGCAGGCAGTTTGGTTTGTAATCAGCATTTAACATCTGCGTGTCAGTGCTGGGAAAAAGGTGCCTTCTGTTGCTCAGGAGGGGGAAAGCTTCCAGAGCTGTGAGGTGCTGTTAAAATAGAAACTCCATTTCTTCCTTTGCCCCTGCTCTGTGCTGCAAAAAGGCTCATTTTACCTTATAAGTACTGTGTAAATCAATATCTGATGGATTAGTAAATTAATTTATGAGTTAAAGATGTTGTTTCCAGCATTTATTAACTGCTTAAAAGAGGCATTGTCTGTCTGGAGTTTTTTATCCAAGAGTTTGGCAGTAGATTTTTGTTAAAATCTGTTCTCATTTGAGGGGGAAAATCCAAAACCAGAGGCTTGCCTTCTTCCAGTGTGAAAAAAATCTCTGTATTCTACCCACTTTTCATTTGTTTGTTCATTCTCCATCTGTTTTTTAGCAGGATGGTCTAGACCCACTTTGTCTCAAGTAAGGAGAAGCTGTTTGGCTTTGTCATGTGGAATATTTCATATATATATGAAAACATAAATATATATTGAAACACAAGAAGTCTGCCTGTCTTTTGTCTTACTCCATTATGTCTGTAATCACTGTACAGTTTTGTTGTGATTTTACTGTTTGTGTGAGTCTGGGGTTGTTTTTGCAGCAAATGGCTTGGTTGTCAGCACAGATAATAAAATCAACAAACCCTCTTTTCTCTGCAGCCTTGGCTAGCTGGGATTTCAAATGCTTCTGGAGGCTGGCTCTGTAATAAAACTGTCAGAGCTGAGAGCCTGGCACTTCCCTCAACCTGATC
Organism: Platysteira castanea; assembly: GCA_013397175.1. Classification (NCBI taxonomy): domain Eukaryota; kingdom Metazoa; phylum Chordata; class Aves; order Passeriformes; genus Platysteira; species Platysteira castanea. The sequence goes on from VYXC01010870.1 coordinate 382,014, forward strand.
CACATCCCTGGAGCTCTTATTTCCCTGCCCCTGTCTCTAATGCAGGTGTGAATTCACCCAAATTACACCCCCCGTGGTCATGGAGCACAAGCTCAAGGCTTTTTCTGGACAGATGATGTGTGTGAGACACAGGCAGCAGCAGAGCAGGAATTTGGGAAGAATTGGATTGGATAATTGATGGATTAACCCTGTGTCTCTGGAACTTTCTCTCAGGGTCACCCTGCTCCCTATAAAACCGTCTCGGCCCGAGCAGCCACTCCATCCACCATACTGAGACTCCCAGCCAGTGCCTTCCAGGATGTGTTCCAGAAATACCCTGAAACCCTCGTGAGAGTGGTGCAGGTAGGTGCAACTGAGGGGGAAGGGGGAACCACTCTAAATATCCTCCTGCGACCTGGAAATGAGAGGCTCAGCAAGCTCATCCTCCTTTGGTAGACGTGGAGCTGCTCAGCACAGCTTATCAAGATTTGGACTTGTTCTGCTGTTCCCCCTGGCTGTTGAGCCCTAGACTTAATAATCCAGCATTACCACAAACAGGAAAAAATAATTTATGTATCTGTGTATCTCCATTAATTGGGTTTCTACCCTGATCAGTCAGCCAGACCTGCAGTGAGTTTGGTGGTCCTTGGGGAGTGGAAGGTGCTAGCATGGGCTCTGCAGCTTGGGGTGCACCAGGAGGGCTCCAGAATGGCTGGGAGTCATGAACAGACTGTGACATGTCCTGAAACAGGGCTGCAGGACGCTCAGGAGCTGTTTGGTGAGGGCTGATGCTTTGTAAGAGTCACAAAATTCAGACTGACGTGGGAATTTCCACGTGAGAAGCCTCTGTCAGCACCTGAGGAAGGAGAGGTGCTTTGTGTCAGTGCTGTGTTCACCTTCTGTTGCTTTGCAGGGACTCAGTTCTTGGGTGAGGGCTGAGATCAGGCTTGTACCTCCTGCAGGTGGGAGGTGGTGCAGGGGTCAGGACTGAGGATTTCCAGGAGTGGTGCCTTGTCCCACGGGTGTGGCAGCCCAAGGGTGACTCCACGAGTCACTCGGGGCTGTCCTTTTGCTTTGCTATCACTTCTCAATTTGTTTGTCCTTGCAAACTGTGCTGGTCTCTGGGTGATTTATGAGCAACACAGGAACCTGCTCACACTGATGGCTGAAGGAGAACAGATCATTAACACCAAGTTAATTTGCTCTGTGAGAGCTGATACAAAAGAGAGGATGGCTCAGGAGTGGGAATTAGCTGGCAGGGCAGAGGAAGGTGCCACTGATTCCAGTGTTATTGAGTGCTTGTGGAGCAGTGGGACAGGCTCTGTGTGGGGAGAGCTGGAATAATTTTTTTTAATGAGAGGGGGGAAATTGGAAGCAAGTGCTTCTATTTCAAGGCACTTTTATTATTGATGTTTATAGAAAACAAAAAGCATTTGGTGTTTGGGAGTGAGACTTTGCATTCCCGTGCCATCAAATGATTGTGAAGTCATTGGTAAATCATTTGAATCTATCTCTGTCTCGATTTATCAGCTGCTAGAAAGGAATTTCAGCTGAGGGTACAGCCTGTATTTTATAGAATGCTTTCAGGTACTCTGGTGCATGAGTGTATCTAAATGCCAGAACGAGTGTGGGAGAATGCCAAATCCCTTGCAATTGCTTCTTTATTCCTGTTTGCAGATCATCATGGTGAGGCTGCAGAGGGTGACATTCCTGGCCTTGCACAACTACCTGGGGCTGACCACGGAGCTCTTCAGCTGTGTGAGTTTGGGAGGCAGGCCCTCAGCTCTCCTGCCAGGGCACTGAGAGGTTTTCCTTCTCGCAGAAGGTCATAAAGCAAATGGCACATATTAATTTCATAATGATAGTGCTTGAGGACTGAGGCACTTGTATAACCAGCCCATAAAATCCATCTTACGCTGATGCCTGGGGAATGAGTGGGGAGGCTTAAACTTCCCAAGTGCATCATTCCAGAGTGATGTGTGTGCTTCAGCAGCTCTGATGTTTGCTGATTAAGTCCCCTCTGCCTGTAGCAGTGAGAAAAATACTGCACCCGTGGTGGCAGAGGGTCAGGGAATGCTCAATCCAAGTCTCAAACTGTGAGTCCCCGGGCCCCGGTGGGGTGCACGGAGGGAACTGCACATCCCAGGGCAAGCCACCCTTGGGGATCTGGGGTTGATCAGCACAACCTGAGTGGTACCTGGGGGTCAGTGCAGGCTGCAGGGCGTGGAACTGGTGTCAGGGGGTGGTTTATGTTTGCTTGTCCCCCTGCTGCTCCCAGCAGAGCCAGGCCATCCCACTGATCTCCGTGAGCAGCGTCACCGCCGGCGGCAGCGCCGGCAAAGCAGGCAAGAGACAAGTGACCAATGCTTTGGAGGAAGATCGTGGAGAGAAGTTTGAAAAGTCTGGGGAAGCACTGGAAATGGGTAATGCTTCTGGAAACCTGGAGGATCTGTCCTCTGTGACCCTCTTTAGCTGTTGTAGTATTCATTGAATCCCAAAATGTTTGGGGTTGGGAGGGACCTTAAAGCTCACCCAGTGCCACCCCACCTCCCACTGTCCCAAGGTGCTCCAAGCCCCGTCCAGCCTGGCCTTGGGCACTGCCAGGGATCCAGGGGCAGCCACAGCTGCTCTGGGCACCCTGTGCCAGGGCCTCACTTCCCTTCACAGTAAAGAATTTCCTCCCCAAATCCAGTCTAACCCTGCTGTCCTTCAGCTTGAGGCCATTCCCCTCTGTCCTTTAACTACCTTTGCTCTACTGTTGGTATCACTGCTATTGATCAGAGGATTTTTATTTTATCAGAGTGGTTAAGGAGTGTCTGAGATCAATTTCAGGTTTGAAGCCTTTGGATAGCCCTTAGCTTCAATGGGGAAATATTACTATGTTTTTAAGGATATTGAGGGATGAAGGAAAGGGGAAAAATAAATTACTCCGAATTTTGAATGCAGAGGGGAAGTTGGGAAAATTCAGCACTCCAGATAGCAGCAGCAGAATTGCTGGATATGTGTCTTTTCAAGCTAAAGACTTAGCACTGAAGGTAAAGCCAGGAAAATAGATGGAGTTGAATTTTGCCTCTGCAGATGGAAAAAAATTAATTAAATCAAAACCAGGAAAAAGGTTTAAACAATATTTTATGTCAGTGTTTCAAAATCTTTAAATCAGCCTTTAATAAGTGGGTAGTTAAAGGTTCTTGTTAGTGAAACTTAACTTACTAGGGGGTACCTTGTGTTTACAACATTTGTTTTTAAATTTCAGATACGCTGAGGATTTCTGGTGCAGAACACTCTGAGCATGTTTTCAGAAGGAGCCTTTCATCACCCCCCTATGCAGGGTCTACAGAGGCTTCTAGTAAGTAGTGCTTGGCAAAATTGTGGGCAATATGTAATATATCTAATCCTGGGGGGAAACCACATCATCTCTGGCATGCTGGGTTAGATAATTCTCCTGTTTGTGGTGGATAATCATCTTGCAGTCCTGTTCATGGCAGATAATCATCTTGCAGTGGTGCTGCTTCCCAACTCATTTGTCAAAAAATTATTTGGTAACAAATGGACTATTATCCAGGAGAGCATTCCCTTGCTGTCATTATCAGCAATGGGGAACATCATTTGGCTACCAAGACCTGCAAATGAAGAGCTTTATTAATTGATATTACTGAAACCAACTGAATTATGGTGATAGGCCATCATCTTTCACATAAAAGATGACACACGTTTCTTGCTTGGCTGATTGTCCCAAAAAGCACATTACATGGCTTTGCTGCTTTTAGAGGAATGTTCTTTAGAGTGGATAATAAAGGTGATTGATCATGGGATGCTCTGAGGAGACATTTATGAGGCTGGGCTGGGCTGATGCTGCAGTATCATTTTGGGGAGCTTTAGTTCCTCCACTGTAGACATTTTCCTCTGGGCCTGGTGTTTGGGGCAGCTTTGTGTTCCAAGGTGGAGAAACTGGAGTTCTTGTGAGAAACACAGAACACGGGCATCTGTCTCTGTTAGATGAGTCCTAAATTAAGCACTGTGAGGGGATTCTAAGGTCATGCTCAGGTACTGTTAAAAGAGAAATGTTTAATCAGTGGAATAAAGGTGCCCTGGGTACTTTAGAAGATGCTTTTATTGCTCACCTTGGCTATTAAATGACTTAGGAGAAAGGAACATAGAGTGAGGGGTTGAAGAACGTGGGGACGTGGAGGATGGAGGGAGCCAGGCTGAGGGAGCCCTCAGCACTGAGAGCTTTCCTCAAGGTGAGCTTTGTGTCACTTGCTGCTGCCACGTGAAGTTGCTGGTGTGCACAGAGGAGAGCAATTCCTTCAGGGTAATTCCTTCAGTTTTAACACTGGGGGGCTGATTTGTTTCCTCTTCAGTTCCTGCTGGGCAAGAGTAAAGGGTCCCACTCAGATTTTTTCCATGTTGCTGTCCAGAGGCATGGATGTGATGAAGTAGGATTTTGGCTGGGATCATCTTTCTGAGCCAGGGAGACAAATTAAAGGAAAATATGACTGACCCACACAAGACTTGGCTTGATTTTCACACGCATGAGATTGTTTTACACTGGGACTTACAAAATGTACCAGCAGACTTGATTCAGTGATAAATTAAATAATCCTTGCCCTGAACACAGCCCCTTCCTCCAGGTAAATGAGGGAGTTCAGGGAGCTCTGCCTCTGCAGCCCTGTGATATTCTAAGGGACAGTCCTTGTGTGTTCTTAGGAGTTTATTATGGAAGGGTCCCTGCAAACCTCTCAGTGGGTATGTCCATTTGTCCTTCCGTTCTCCTTTTATGTGGCATAAAAGTTTTATCAGGGTACACAGAGCTCAGCAGAGAGAGAAAATTAATTTTTACTGACAGAAGGAGCGTATCTAATTGAGTAATTATGATTTGCCTCAGTTAACAGAGCTGATTTCTTCTCACTGTTGAGCTTGCACCAAAAGTCTCTTGATGTCTGTAATGAAAAGATGAAGATCTTGCTTCAGATTCTATTCCACTGCTTACTGTGTGTTCAGACTCCATGGAATATTGATTATGTTTATTATTAATTCAGAGAGGAGAAAACTGTCTTAGAGCCATACAAGTGCTGTTATCTCAACATCTCCTTGATTTGCTTGTTGTTAGAATTAATAAACACCGCTAAAAATTGCTTTGGGAGAAAACACTTTTGTCTCAGGTGCTCCTGGGGCTGGGTGTAATTTGTTCTTCTGGTTTTTTTGTGTAGTTATCTGACTTGAAACATAGCAGTTGTGTAGGTAGGGAATAGGATCCTGCCAGCTCAGGCTATTCTGCTTTGTAAGTGTGCTAACTCTGTGTGGAGAAAGATGGAATTAATTCCTGTGGAGCATCTGGGCTGGAGGACAGAGGAATCAGAAGGCAGAAATAAAACAGCGGGGCCTTTTGGATGTAACAGCTTCACCCCTTTGTTATCCCTGGAAGTAACTCTTCCTAACTCTACTTTTAAGGTTAAACAGCAGCTGTCTTTTATTGTTTTGATGGGGTTTTCTTCCCCAAACATTAGACAAGCTGCTTTTCCCCCAAAACCCTGAGGTGGGGCACACGTGGGACCGGCAGAGCCTGGCAGGGAGGAGGCTGGGAATGCTGCCAGGCACTGTGCAGGTTTTCAGTGTTTGTGCAGTGCCTTCCATCCCAGCAGTTTGTGGGGGACACTGTGTGCTCCTCAGGTAAGATCCAGCCCGTCCTGCTGGCTCCCACCTTGCTCCCCTTTGAGCAGTGAGACACTTTAATTAATCACCGTGTGGGCACCACGGCTGAGGGGAAGGCTTCTGCTTTGAGTAGCAGTTGAGTAGACAGAAGCTTTCGTTCTTAGAATTCCTCCTGCTTCTCCTCTGCCCGGGTTTTCGAGGTGCAGGGCTGGGTAGGAGGTGCTTTCCCTGCCTGCGGGGCCAAAATCAAAGTGTTTGGGTTGCACCTGAGAAATGCACGTTCGGATTGAAAATGCACTTGGTGTTCTGGGCCTCAGGAGTTTGGCTGACCCTGGGGTTTGGGGAGATTGGCAGGGAGTCAGATCAGCCCTCGTGGAGCTGCTCCTTCTACAACAAACCTTCAAATAATGATTGTGCTCTGTACAAGAGTGGCTGTGGGAATTCTGGGATGTGTTGTAGACCTGATTTCAGACGGGAAGATTTAAAGTTCCGGGTCAAAAGGAACTGGGAAATCAACAGGAATATGAAGATGCCATTTGTTAAAGGTAACACATTCGGTGTGTTATCTGCTGTTTCTGAGAAACTGCAACACAGGAGGTGCTCAAACCCAGATTTGTGCATTGCTTGCAGACAATTCCAGCGGTGCCAAGTCCGACATGGACATGGCCTACGAGAGGGCCAGGGTGCACCTCGTCCCCGAGGACGCCGCCGGCAGCCCCGCCGTGGCCAAGGTGGGTCTGCTCATCCCCTCAGAGTCCAGCCTGCCCTCTGCTTCCTTACTTCCTTCTGCTTGGAGTCATTGAAATGTTTTCTTCCTTCGAAGCGCTGCCCTTGCAGCTTGGTACGAGTTGGGATGTTTGGTTTTACAGAATCCCCAAGTGGTTTGTGTTGGAAGGGACCTTTGAGCTGGTCCAACCCCCCTGCCATGGCCATGAGCAGGGACACCTTCCTCTAGACCATCCAGCCTGGCCTTGAATGTTTTTTGTATTATTGTTTTTTAGCTTACAGGTGTTTCAGTAGATTTTTAGTGGCTGTCAAGTCATTTTACTGCACGTCTTGAAGCTCTGTGGAGATTCCCTTGGTGAGCAATGGGAAACCACTGCTGCAACTTTTTATGTATTTTCTTTCCCTGAGTCATGAAATTGATTATTTGGGTTTGTCAGACCATGCTTTATTTGTGAGAGGTACCTTACAGCAAAGAATTAAAAACTTATATCAGCTGTAGGTTTCCAGTCATTATTTATAAATCTGTTTTTATTTTTGTGGGCTGCTTTTTACAAATACTGACCTGGAGGTTGAGCCCAAGAACACTCTTGAATTATAAAACTGCAACCCAAAATCTGGAATGAAACTCACTGTGACCTTGATGTTTTATCTCTTCCTCCATCTTTGTGTACAGGGTTGATAAAGTTTTAGGTCCATCAAGCTGGCAGCAGCCCAGTTTCTGAGAAGTCTCTTGTTCTTCCCTTTCACAAGCTGTGATGAGTAACTTTGTTTGACTTGAGTGTCAGGCTGTGCAGAAAAACACAGGGATAATGAAGTTAGCAAGCTGTTGCTTTTTTGGAAACTTAGATTTCTTTTTTGCAGACCACCAGTTGTGGTGGGTAGAGAACGCAGATGATAAAGGCAAATTTTGGCCAGGTAGGTGCCAATTTTGGTGTTTAAAAACTGATCCTTGATGTGTTTCTTCTCTTTGCAGTCGATATTGAAGAAGACAGTGACAGTGACAGAAACTCCTTCAGCAGTTTTCCATTACAGTGCTGTGCAGGATTCCTGTAACAGCAAACACATTGATGCCATCGTGGAAGCAGCAAAGAAAGACCTCTCAACCCTGATGAAACTTGATGTGAGTTATTGCAAAGGGAACTGGCTTTGCTTCTGCTTTTCATCTCCTTCTGCCAGGAGCTGAGAAGTGGATCTGTCTCCTCAGTGTGCTGGAGATGGGCTGGGTGTTTTATTCAATAGCCTGTTGAAGTCGTTGGAAGTGCTGGAATAAATTTGAATTATTCTGCCATTTCAACAAGCCACGCTGGAATGCAGTGCATGAATCTTCCCTGTCTGTGAGCAGGGTGAGCCCTGCACACGTGCAGTTCCTGCCACCTCACTCTGTGCTCTCACTGAGTGTGGGAAGTTACCTGAAGGTTCAGCTGATTGCTGAATCCATCAATCCTGCTGGCACTGCATCCCAGGGCGTTGTTTGGGCTTGGAATTGTGTCCCTGTACTTGCCCAGTGGCACTGGCAGCATCTCCCAGCTGGGTCCTGTGCCCGTGGGAGGGGCTGTGCCTGATCCCTCCTGAGCTCAGCCCCTGCTGAGCCCCTTGGTGTTGTCAGAAGGATTGAAAATGATTGTTTTCATCATTCCAGTCATTCCAGCTGCATTTCATTACGGAGGTGTGTCTGTTCATGTGAATAATCAGACAATTTGGGGAAGCTCTGCATCTGTCTCAGTCAGCCAGAGACATCCTTGGTTTATTCCAGCCTGTACTGCAATAATTGCAGTCTGCTGGTGCTGCCAGAGGCTGGGCACAGCTCCTCCCCTGCCTTCAGAGCTGTCACCAAACAACACTTGCTAAAACTTAAAAGGTTTTACTTTCAGATTTTAGCATTCCCTCCTGACTTCCAAAATTATTCCCCTTGCAGCTTCAGAATCTCAGTCAGGGTCTTTCAGCTCCCAGTTGTGAGGCTCGAGGTGCCTGTTCCACATCACCACTGATCTGAGGTCTCTCAGTCTGCAGGAGCCTTACCTGTCTCACTGTGTTAATTTCCAGGTTTTTTCAGGAATTTATATCCCCGTGAAAGGCTACAGACTCTCCTAGAAAAAAATCTTGTTGCAGGAGTAAAGTAGGACTGGGAACCTTCATCTGTTCTGTTCTTGATCCAACTTTCAGATCACAAGCAGAAATTCCAAGATTACTGAAGCTCCTGATTACAGCACTTTTAATCTAGAATAAATTTCTCAGTAATTAACAAGCAGCAGTTTAGAGATAATTGCAACAGTATCCTTAAAAGGAAGAGCCTAAGGCACTGTTTGTAACATGAAGGTCTAAATAATGGTGAAATAAGGTAGGATTTTCAAGCACCTTAGTTTTTCACAAGCAAATCAGAATCTGGTGGGATGTAGCCAAATGCCAGAAATGCCATTGAAAGCTCAATTTTTTTTTTTTTTTCCATGTAGGAGTAGCAAAAGTTGCTTCTTCTACAGGCAATGCAAGAAGAATCTTACTGTGCACAAAATCTTTGTGTTCAGTGCTGGTTACGTGAAAGAAAATGAATTCTTGTAAGCTCTTCTCTTTAAAAAAAAAAGATTTTTCTTTCTTAGCTGGATGGAAGCATTTTAAGTTGTCATTTTTTCAGAATAGCCAATCAGAGTGGATAAAATCAAGATGTTTTGATGGCAGGTGGTAGATTTGGGGTTGTTTGGTTGTTGGGTTTTTTTCCTGTGACAGAGAGAGGGGTAAATGTCTCTAGGAGAGAGTCATTATTTCAAGTAGCCTTTAGGTATCTGACTTCAGAATTCAAGTTTTCTTTCTTTTTATTTTAAGTAACTTGAATTCCTTGGATCTCTGTCATGAGTGGTTTTCAGTCTCATACAGTTTTTGTGTGTTTTCAGCTTTATCTGCAGTTATGATGTTAAGCAGTGTTGCAGGGCATCTCTTCTGTGTGAGTTATAAGGGAATTTCCTTTGACGGAAGATTTCTTTGTCCCAGTTAATTATTGCTTTATTTTAATTGTTTATAGTTGGTTTGTGTTTTCACTTCTGTACCATAAACCCCCGCTAATTTGTTACCCAGAAATAACATCTGTTGTTTCTTATATCTGTAATTGTAATCAAATTTGTTGGGTTTCCTGCTGCAGTCATTTGTTGCAGTCATGGAAAGAAAGTCACTGGGAAATGGAGTTTCTTGGGGTAATGACTTTTCTTTTTCCCTAAAAGCTCGGGGCTGGCTGGAGGGGATGAGTGTGGGGTTTTAGCCTAAACCCTGTAACTGTGCAATGCTGAATTTGGGTTTGCTGGTCTCACCCATTTGAGAGAGACAGAATGGATTTTATTTGTCAGCTCTTTTCTTGCTCAATGGGGCAGTCATAGCACAGCAAAGGAGGGTCCCAAGGTCTGCTTGGAGGTCACTCAGTCCTTTCCCATGCCTGAGGCAGAATCAGATATTGCTAAGTCATTTCTGGCAGGTTTTTGGCTAAGCTGTGCTTAAAGATCTCCAATGATGAGGCTTTCACAGCTCTGAGTACAATCTATCCCAATACTTAAGTAGTCTTAGACACGAAGAAAATCTTTGCAGCAATTTTTCTTGGAGCTAATGCAGCCTGAAAATGCTTTTGATAAGTAGAGCTCATGGGGGAGCTTGTATTCCCCTACTGAGAGGTGTTTTCAGAGTTACAACTTTGGCTTTAAGAATAGATAATATATATACAACCATGAATGTCTAAATATAGAAAAAACATTATAGAAATTAGTTGAGTTGCTGTTGCTGAACTGAAATATTTTGACAGGTGCCTGTCAGGTTCTCTGCATTGGATATGTTCCCATGAAACAGATTGGCTTTATTAAAACTATTTTTGACGAAAATATGTTCTTTTATCAACAGTAGGTGTAAGGAATAATTGTGATTATTTCGCTTGCACTATTTTTTTTCTCAACCCCAAATGGAGAAATTCCAAGCTGGCAGAACAATTACGCTGGTGGAGTGTTTACATCTCTGCTGTGCTGGTTTCCTGCTGGAATGGAGTTAATGACAGGGCTCACACTCTGCTCTGCTCTCGTGCTCAGTTGGTTCTTCCTGTGAGTGCAGCTTTCAGTGCTTCTGCCTCTGGGGCACAGCCTGGGCACAGCCGAATACCCAGGGCAGCTGTGGGAGCCAGGGCTGAGCTGCCTCTCTGCAGCCCAGCGTGTGAACTCATAACTGAGCTTTGTTTTCTGCCCCAGCCCATTCAGGGCTGGTGATGAAATGCTGAACTTCTGAGGATTCATAAGAAGAGGAGAGGAGGAGGAGAGGGGCTGTGGTCATGGAGTGACAGGACAAGGGGGAATGGCCTTAAGCTGACAGGAGTGCAGGCTTCCATTAGGTATTAGGAAGAAATTCTTTATTTGAAGCATGGGGAGGCCCTGGCACAGTGTGCCAGAGAAGCTGTGGCTGCCCCTGGATCCCTGGCAGTGCCCAAGGCCAGGCTTGGAGCAGCCTGGGGTGGTGGAAGGTGTCCCTGCCTGGACTGGGTGGGCTTTATGGTCCCAGTCTGTGGCTCTGTGATTTGCTGGTTTGGGTGAAAGTTATACCAAAGCAAGGGTGGCTTGAAGCATTCGGGTTTGATCCTGACTGCACACGGGACCCCAAATTTTGTGGGCAGCTCTTTGAGATGGGAAGAAGAGTCTCTTGGTGTGTGTTTGGTTGTCTGTTATGCACTCAGGGTTATGGTGGTGAAAGCTGTGTTTGGATCAAAGGAGTTTTTGGGCTCAGCCAGCTCAGCTCCTTGACACTGCAAGGGATTGGGGCCCAAATTGAGGGGGGCTTTTGGGAAGAGCCTTTCCTCCCATGTGTTTTTCAGTTTAGGAGGGAAATTCCCACTTTTCTCTGCCTGAGCACAGGAGTTCATGAGCTTGGGGAAGCTTTTGTTGTCCAGTGTGTATGAAAAGCTGCTCTGCAGGCCCAGCACAGCTGAGCTGTGTGCCCATGGCTGGGCTGGGACAAAGCCAGTGCTGGATCATCTTGTCCAGTTACTCCATGATGTAGAGAGTCTCCTCTAGTTTCACCTTCCTTTCAAAATAACTTCATATTTCATGGTTTTCATGCCAGCTGATATTGGTCTCTTCTCATTGTAGACCCTTTAAAGAGTCTGGGAGGAAAATTGACAAATAGAAAGTCTTTAAGAATCCAAACGTGATCAATTAAAATGGATCAAACCTTTTTTCCTCTTCTGGCAGAAACGTCTGCTGGGTAGAGAAATATAAAAAGAGGTGCCATATTTTAAAGACATTCAACTACTTGTTGCATAGTCTTAACTGTTATTCTTACTTGCTTTATTTGGGTGCTTCCTCACATTCTGGCATCCTTCCCTGTGCACAGAGCAGTAAATTGTACCCCCCACCCCTCTCTCCTCCAGAACCCTGCCTTGCTGAACGGCAAAGTGACGCTGCACCAGGTCACAGCTGGCACCGTGCTGTCCAGGCAGGGAGATCAGGTGAGTCTGCCTCAGTCCGTGCCCCCTCCAGGAGGTGTTTGGTGAGTCTGCCTCAGTCTGTGCCCCCTCCAGGAGGTGTTTGTACACGTGGATGGGACATCAAACATTCCCACCTGTCCCCTCCCAAGGTAAAGCCCCCCCAGCTCTGGGCCTTCCTGCACACGGGGACTGGTGCTGCAGCCAGAGCAGGAATCTGGTGCCTGTGTGTTGTCAGCTGTGATGGAGCTCGTGGGGAGGTGTGGAAGGTCCCACCTGCAGCATTCCTCAGGAGCTGTGGGCACTGGGAAGCCTCTTCTCACACCCTGCACTTGGGGCTTTTGGTGATGTCACTCGGTTGCAGTAAAGCCCTGACACAAAACCAATCCAGCATTATTCATTTATAGCAAGTGTCTTCAGGATGTAACAAGCTTCATTTATAATAATCCTGCTTAAATAGAGGAGCTTAAGCAAAGCAGATGATGGGCAGCTCCAGTTCCAGTGCTGGGTTCTGCCCTACTGACCTGCCATGCCCCTCGTCCTGCTGCTGTGATTCCCCATGATCTCCTCCACCCCCAGTTCTGTTGTTATTCCTTGATATCTCAAAGATGCAGCCTTCACTTTTTATAACAACCCAAAGAGAAACGCATTTTTCAATATTGTGCCTGCTTAGTTTTAAATATTCATAACCTGCTTTTAATAATTCACTATTGTGTCTTATTTTACCACCTAATTGTTCCAAAGCTGTAGGGAGCTTTCTGGGAAACAGATCGCTCGTGATAGCGCTGTCACTGGGATAATTGCTTTTAAAATCTTGGGGGGTTTTTATTGAGCTCTTTTTTTTTTCCCTCTCCCCCTTTTGCTCCAGGATGTCAATGTTTGCTTTGTAGTCTCGGGCATGCTGCACGTGTACCAGAGGAAGATTGACTCTGAGGAGGACACCTGCCTCTTCATCACCCACCCCGGGGAGCTCGTGGGGCAGCTCGCTGTCCTCACTGGGGAGCCGCTGATCTTCACCATCAAGGCCAACAGAGACTGCAGCTTCCTGTCCATCTCCAAGTCCCATTTCTATGAGTGAGTTCTGCCGTTCAAACATACGTTGATTTGGGGGTTTTAAAGTATTTTTTAGAATTTTTTTAATGACTCTTTTGAGCAAAGGACCAGGGCAGTGGCTGTCCCCTTGTGCTGGGTGCTGGTGGGGCCACTCATCAAATCCTGGGTTTGATTTTGGGCTCCTCACTGCAAGAAAGACATTGAGGGGTCTGAAGCATGTCCAGAGAAGGGAATGGAGCTGGGGAAGGGGCTGGAGCCCCAGGAGAGGCTGAGGGCGCTGGGGAAGGGGCTCAGCCTGGAGCAAAGGAGGCTCAGGGGGGCCCTGGTGGCTCTGCACAAGTCCCTGACAGGAGGGGGCAGCCAGGGGAGTCGGGCTCTGCTCGCAGGGAAGAGGGACAGGAGGAGATGGAGCAGCCAGGGGAGGTTCAGCCTGGATTTTAGGGAAAATTCCTTCACTGAGAGGGTGGTCAGACATCTGAACAGGCTGCTCAGGCACTGGTGGAGTCACCATCCCTGGAGGTGTTCAAAAAACATGTGAACACCTGAGATGTGGCACTTTGTGATACGGTTTAGTGGCCCTGGGGGTGTTCAGTTCAAGCTTGGACTTGATGATCTTGGAGGTCTTTTCCAGCTGTAACGATTCCACGATTTTAAATCCAGGTGTTGGATATCTGTGCTGCTGCAGGTGCATCCCACAGCAAGCCGTGCACTTTCTGGGGTGGGTTTAGGTGCCTGGGTGAGCTGTGATCCCTCTACCAGGTGGTTTAACTCCAGCAAGAAGCAATTCAGGGAACGTGGGAATATTAAATGGTGACATCTTCGTTCAAGGCCTGTAGAGCACTTAACCCCAGTGGGGTGGGAACTGTGGCCCACAATTCAAATACTTCATAGTCCAAATAAGAAAGTCTGCCCAGAGCCTGCACTTTGCTGGGTTAATTGCTCCTTTTCCAGGCTCTTTTTCTTGGATTCGTTATTCCTTTTTTCTGGAAAACCTCCCCAGTTCTGTTCCCAGTCAGAACCAGGGTGCTGAGTGTGTTGTGAGTGATCAGTCTGGGTGTAACTGTGGGTTTTTAGTGCTCACTAATAGAACAGGTTAAAGAATAATTCCCCTGTGCCAGACAGGTTCCTTCTCGGACCTTGGAAGTAGCACCTGACAAAGGACTTAATGCTTAAAGGGGAATATAGGTAATTAAAAATCCAGTATGATGACTGTGGTTAGCCTTGTTGCCAATAATGGTGATTAATGCCCTTGATTTATGCTGTGATCGTGTCATTTAGAGTTAGAATTAGTTCACACACATAATCTGTGTCTAATACACAATTTCCTTTCATAAACTCCTTTTCCAGCTTCTGGAATGTGCCGTGAGTCCTGAGTTACATAGAGGACTGCTGGAGCTTGTTGTGTTTTCCAGGCCACTATGATCTTGTCCATCTCTGTGCACTCCCTGCTTTCTAAATAATTGGAATTTTTTGTATTCCCAGCCTGCTGTACCCCCAAACCCTGGCTGTGGGTGATGCCTTAGGTTTTGATTTCTATATTTTT
>VYXC01010870.1:396426-426959 GCA_013397175.1 Platysteira castanea
GGCTGTGGGGCTGAGCCTGCTGTGCTCAGCAGCTGCTGCTTGATGAGCTCTGTTTTTCCCAGGCTGTGAGGAGGTTGTCAACTCCTTGGCCTAATTTCTGAGAGATGCTTCCCACTTGTGCCATTCCGTGTGGTACCAGGCTATTTCTTCTGAACGGCTGCTTTTTCTCTCTGTCTTTTCCTGCTGTTGTTTTCCTACCTCAGATTTCATTATGTTGTCCCAGCCAGCCAGGCAGATTTTACCTTTTCCTCATTTTTTTTTTGTTTTTTTTAATACTCAGAGCTGGATTCTCTCTCATTTACTGAAGCTCATTTTCCTGAGATTTCTCTTCTCTCTCAAGAACTGAATTACCTCTTGTTTATTCCAGCTAACCTTCCTGCTTCCATTAACCCCTTACCAGTCAGGGATCAGGACCCATCAATGTATCACCTCATCATCATTTTTGGGTCCTTTCCAAATTTTTCTTTTTCCCCTTTAAAGTCTATTATCTGTTCTCTCCATTTTGCAAGCTCTCTGATATTCCAGCATTTTGTCTTCACAATTTGTCCTGAACCCCAGGCTTTATGGCACTTCTGACTCCTGTGCCCATATTTAAAAATGACATTGGAGAAAGGCTTTGAAAAGCATCACACTTCTTCTAGTTGGTTCATTTTTGCTTTGAACTCTGTGAGAAAGAAAAACTTGCTAATAAAATAAGATGTAGTTCTATTTTCCATTTTTATGGAAATTCTATGCTCATAGTCCTACAATGTTCAGCTTTCTCCTTTGCCTGGAATCTCAGAGGAATTATTTTTGTCTTAATTTGTGTGTTTTTCTGTTAGCTTACAGACTAAGTGAAATTCGACAAGAACTCCTATTACTCTCCAAAATTTCGTCCTGCCTTTCTTGTCATGTGTGTTTCCTCTTTTCCTCTGTGCTGCCCTGGAGCACTTGATATGTTTTTCCTCAATAATTAATGAGAGGGTGAAGCAGAAAGCACAGGGTTGTCATGAGGCAAAGAGCCTGGGGTGGAGAATCAAGGATTGGATGTTGGATTAGATCCTTCCCACTGGAACTTCAGGGCAGGAGCCTTTTTGGTGGTGCTGCCATGAGTAAATGACTGTCTGTAGATGCAGAGTGCAGGTCCAGGGCTGGCACAAGCTGAAGATGTGGAGAATCCAGGGGTAATTCCATGGAATATGCCTGCAGTGCTGGGTGAGCTGCCACTCCTGGCATGCAGCTCCTGGAAAACGAGAGTCAAGTTGTCACGAGGATCTCCTGAGGGAATAAATTCAGGATCTGTGCTACCAGTGGCTCTCTCACATCTTCTGCTTCAGTAAATTTCACAGTTTGGAGGCTTAATCATGTGCACTTGCCAGAGAAGCAGGAATGCTTTGGTTTTTATTTGGTCTTGCCAGCTAAGCTGAAAATCCCTTCGCAGCCACATCCCCAAGAATATCTGCAGAAGTTCCAGGCGTTCCCAGAAACCACTTAGCCCTTTCATTGTTCCAGCTGGTGAGCTTTCTAGTAAAGAATCCTCAAAGTCCCTTCAGAAACCTCTGTAGTACAGAGCTTTGGATTTTCATTTTCCCAGCGCCAGGCATGTGCCAAGCAGGAGGATGTAAATGCCCATGTGAGAGGAAGGAAAGTGGGCTGATAATGGGGAGGAAAAACCTCTTTTCTCCTGCATAAGGGTGGGTCTTATGCTCTTGTAGAAGCTGCATGGCACTGAGGGATGTGAGAGAGCTGCAAGTGGAAATGAAAGAAGCCTGTCAGTAGTTTGCATTTTTGAATGCATTAACTATTAAGATCTATACTGTGAGGGAGGAAAAGAATAAATGGCTTTTATTGATGACAGCAGACAGGCTGTGTGAGGGGAGACTGAGGGCTAAATGAACAAGTGGAGTAAAAGCAATGAGCTGAACCATTCAGGAATTTTTAGGGGCTTTATTTAACTTTTGAATCAGCTGAGAAGTGGGGATAGGGCTGGGTGTTTTCCATGTGTCTGTAGGGATCTTGGTCAGGGTGGTGGGATGGCAGGGGAAAATCTGGGTGAGGGAAGAGGGTCAGGAGAGAGGAGCTGTGCTGCTTTTTGGTGATGGTGTTTGCTGGCTGGATTTTTATGTGTCCTAAATGGGTGGGCAGCAGGGGAGGGGGGTTCTGCCCCTGTGCCCAGGTCAGACCCCACCTGCAGAGCTGCCCCAGCCCTGGGCCCAGCACAGGAGGACCTGGAGCTGCTGGAGAGAGCCCAGAGGAGGCACCAGGGGATCAGAGGGATGGAGCAGCTCTGCTGGGAGGGAAGGCTGGGAGAGCTGGGGGTGTTCACCTGGAGAGGAGAAGCTTTGGGGTGACCTCAGTGTGGCCCTGCAGGGCCTGAAGGGGCTGAGAGAAAACATGGAGAGAGACAATTTACAGGGGTCTGGAGGGACAGGACACAGGGAATGGCTTCCACTGCCAGAGGGCAGGGCTGGGTGGGATCTTGGGCAGGAATTGTTCCCTGGGAGGGTGGGCAGGCCCTGGCACAGGGTGCCCAGAGCAGCTGTGGCTGCCCCTGGATCCCTGGCAGTGCCCAAGGCCAGGGCTGGGAGCAGCCTGCTTGTCCATGAGCAGATTTTGTGCAATTTTCTTACCTTTCTGTGTGCACCTCTCATGCTGGGGCTGCAGACACGAGTCTGCTTCTGTGTGAATTGTTATTTCTCTTGTGAAATAACCACTTTTTCGTAGTCTGCTCTTGGTGCTGTGCAGGAACAGGAAGGAGAAGCTGCCCTTACAGGTAGAGCAACCTGACACGTGTGTGATCCATTCACTCCTGGGAGTGCTTCAGGAGCTATCCGAGTGCTCATCCCTCAGTGACAGGGTGCAGTGATCTTCAGTGTAAAAAGAACAAGAAATCAGACATTCCTGAGCTATTCCCAGGTGTCTGTGAGAGTGATTTTTGCTAGGCCTCACAGTCAGTGTGGAGTTTGAAGTTGTCCTGGCAGAACCTTCTCAAAGTTTTTCAGTTTGAGGAACATACTGAATTACATGGTGTCTTTATTATTAGAGACTTCTAAGCATGGCTAAAAACATTCAGTGTGAAGATTGGGAGCTTTATTAGGAGATATTTCACTTCTTTGTGGTCTTTGCAACAGGGAAGAGGAAATATTTGAAATGCAGAGCAGGTCTTTTATTTTTAAGAGCATCAGACTTTACATATAAAAAGATTCTGATGTGATATGTGGGGGGAAACTGAGCACGAGCAAGAGACTGAGATGAGGGAAGATCCTGGAGACAGGATGAACATTTTCCTGAGTCATGAGAGAGCTGTGTGAGGGGGAAATGAGCAGGGTGGCTCATACACAAGAGCTTACATGGCTCCTGTCCATCCTGCTGCCCTGGGAGAAGGGAATTGGGCTGGCATCCTGCTTGTAGGGCAGTGCCAGCTCTGTTTAGTTTGGGCTGGGTTGGAAGCTGGGCAGCCCCGTGTTTTGTCAGAGTGCCTGGTGAGAGTGGTGGTGGCAGGAGTGGCTTGGGAGTTACTCCCCAGCTGTGCTGGGATATGGTGCCTGTGGGCACCTGTTCATGTTTTGGGGGGGTGGTTTGATATTGTCCTTTTTTTTGCTAACCTTCTGATAATTTACATTTTTGGAGTCAGATATTCTCACGGAGTCAGATGTTCTCACACTTTCATGTAAATAATAGACAATGTTTACTTAACTGTCCTTTTTGTTTACATTCTTGTACTATGAGAGAATTTTTGATGAGCATCCTTTTTCTCCAGTGGGATTGAAGAGGAAGTGACATGTCCTCGTGGAATTGAGAAACCTATAAGAAATAAAAATAAACTTTCTCCTTTTCCTCTTTCTGCTCAACCTGGCAAGAGTCCATCTCTTTTCTCGTGTCCTGTAGCAACAGTTGAGTAACACTTCCCTTTCTCCTCAGGATTATGCGGGAGCAGCCCAGTGTGGTGCTGGGGGTGGCCCACACGGTGGTGAAGAGAATGTCCCCCTTTGTCAGGCAGATTGACTTCGCCCTGGACTGGATGGAGGTGGAGGCTGGACGAGCTGTGTACAGGTGAATGTTTGGTGGAATTTTCCTGCTTCGTGAGCTGTGCTCCCTTGGGGATGTGTGAAATCAGAACCTCAGAATATTTATCAACTATTCCATCGGCTTTATCTGTTGGCCTATTTTGAGATTATTTTCTTTCTGCAGTACCCTCACCATTGCTTCAGTCTCTTGTCTCCACGTGTTGCTAAATTATTTCCTACTATTCCTCATCTTTTCTGTTGTCTTGGCAAGCTTTTTAAGTGATATAATTGATTAATACAGTTCTGTGTTCTGGTGGTAGTTTCTGCATTGTTGAGGGCACGAACATCTATTGCTCAGAGGTTTTCAGCCTTTCTGAAATAAACAGCAAAACTCAAAGGTAATTCAGTTAGGCTTATTCAGTAGTAAATTAAAAACAGGAGTTTTGTGTTTAAGGGGCAAAAGTTGCCTTGGGAAAAGTTAGTTTTATGGATATGTACTAGGATGCAATTGAGCTGTTACGTGGTTGCTGCAGTGGTGGGAGAGTAACAGTCCTGTATAATTGTAATTTTTATAACCATACCTGCAGCACCAGTGCTAATGGAAGTTTTGGGTTACTCTGTGCATCAAAGCACTCCCAGCTGTCAATACCTTGTTAAAATCTTCTGGAATTCCTTGCATTTGTTTGAACTCCACCACAAGAAGTGCAGCATTCCAAGCAGCACTCCTAATCGTGCCAGCTGGACAGAGCAAAAAGTTCTTGGTAGGCAAAGGTGTGTGCACCAAATCTGGAGCCACCTGGGGGTTTATCTTTTTGACCAGAATTCCTCTGCACATCCACGTTGACCTTGCAATGGAAACGAGCTCCTGAGTAACCAGCAGGGAGCCTGTGGTGTCCCCTGGGGCCTGCTCACACCCTGGTCATCCCTTCTCAGTCCTAACATGGAACCCCACACTGGCTTGGGTTGGAAAGGCTCATCCACTGCCACCCCAGCCATGGCAGGGACACCTCCCACTGTCCCAGGCTGCTCCCAGCCCCGCCCAGCCTGGTCTTGGGCACTGCCAGGGATCCAGGGGCAGCCACAGCTGCTCTGGGCACCCTGGGCCAGGGCCTCCCCACCCTCCCAGGCAACAATTCCTTCCCAATATCCCATCTAAATCTACTCTCTTTGAGTTTGAAACCATTCCCCTTTTGTCCTAATCTCAACTAACTGTGCACAGCCTGTAATTTACACAATAAACATATTTCCAGTCCCATTTTAGCAAGTGGCTGCTCCGTTTCTTTGTTCGCGTGTCGCGTTTAAGTGTCAAACACTTCCCTGTGTCTTCCAAGCCAGGCAGGGAGAAATCACCAACTCATTCAAAGCTTCCAGAGTCATTTCCTGAGCAGCGATGCTTCCTTAACCCTGGTTGTTGGTTCTTCTCCCTGCAGGCAGGGTGACAAGTCTGACTGCACGTACATCGTGCTGAACGGCCGCCTGCGCTCCGTGCTGCGCATGGACGACGGCAAGAAGCACCTGACCGGGGAGTACGGCCGGGGGGACCTCATCGGAGTGGTGAGAGGGGCTCAGGGGGGCTCAGAGGGGCCTGCCCATGATGCCTTAGGTTTTAATTTCTATATTTTTCAAATCCTGTACTGCCTAGTGTGTAACTCTAAAGTTCCTTGTAGCTCGGTNAAGTGGGGTTCACTCCACTCCAAACACACACAGACCTGCTCCCATCCATCGTTAGTCTTAAGGGCTTCCAGAGTTGAAAATGTGGAGAGCTCCCTTCTGCCTGGAAGCAATGATTGGTGACTGGGGTTGTTAGACTTGAAATGAAAGAGAAGCCCAAAAAAGGTCACTACCAGCCCAGCAGGTCCTGCCCAGTGCTCCTGTGTGCTATGGGTTACTCTCCTCCCAGTGAGAGCAGTGCAGCCTGTTAGGTCAGGGCTGGAGGGATTGCAGGAATGTGCACTAAATGGGGGTTTGAGTAAATTTAGTGCCATAGGAAGGTTCAGTTTGGCTGAGCCCCCCCTAGAAGTGTCTAGTCCAACCTCCTCAGAGTTAGCAGAGCTGACTTCAAAGCTTTGTCAGGTTTTTCAGGGAGTGTGTAATTATTATAGTTATTAAAGCAACTGTTCATTTCAAAATTGTACTATTTATCCACATTTAATTTCTCTGTTATGTTCATTTTTTTGTTTCTCAGACCTAGTTAACAGCAGAAATAGGAGTCATAAATATGCATAGCTTGTTTGATTTTTATATTTAAAATCAGAAGATTTCTGAATTTCTGAGCTTGTTGTTCAGGCCCTTTTCTGCTTTCTGAGCTCAAAACTAAACACTGAACGTGTATCTGTTTATAGGCAGAATTAGCATAGCTCTGAAGCCAGAAAACATGTGAATTGGGATTAGTTCAATGGGAAGAAGTTCTTTTTTTGTAGGAATGAAGGGGGAGGAGGAGTCCAAGGCTCCCTTTAGAGTGCTGATCCAAAACTGTGCCTGTGGGGTACATGAGGCAGTTCTGGTGGTGCTCCCAGCAGAGACAGAGCTGGGCTGGGCTGGTGCTGCCCCATATTTGGTTTGTGATGGTTCCATGTGCACAGTATTTAAGGATCTCTTCCCACACTCGGTGCTGCTGTGGCTGAGGGGTTGTGTTGGCTTGGGATCGTGTTGGGAGAGGCAGGTCCATGCTGGAATGTGCTAAAGCACACCCACAAATTTTATTCGTTTTTTTCTTTCTTTGGGATACCTCATTAAAGGTAAAATGACATGGTTTGACAGGAACTAAAGCTGAGCTCTTTTGTGACTAATCACGGTGGTGTGAGGCCTTTTGGTGTGTGAGGAAGGGTTTGTCAGTTTTGTCACATCCAGGCATTTCCCTGCTTTCCTCTGCCTGTGGTGATCTGCAGCTTTTCACTGTCAAACTCCTGGAGTTTCGCAGCGCTCCCAGGTTAAAAACAGAGCTGTTCTACTTTCTGAGAGCAGTTCTGAGTGACAGAGCAGCATATGGTGCTCAGAGGGTGGGGAGGCCTTGGCACAGGTTGCCCAGAGCAGCCCCTGGATCCCTGGCAGTGCCCAAGGCCAGGCTGGACGTGGCTGGGAGCAGCCTGGGACAGTGGGAGGTGTCCCTGCCATGGCAGGGGTGGCACTGGATGGCCTTTGAGGTCCCTTCCAACCCAAACTTTTTTGCAATTGAGTGGTTCTATGAAATGGTCCAAACTCTACCTCCCTGTGCAAGGACTGGTGCTGGTTTGGGTGACGTTTGGGTGACATTGCAGGCTGGCCCAGGTGTTCATCTGGGGAGGAAGGAGGAGATGGGTTTGGTGGATGCACTGAGCTGTGTTTGCTGTATCAGTGCCATGTTTGCTGGTGAGTGCCCAGGCAGGGATGCAGAAATACCCATGCAGTTTGTGCCTAAACCACAAGTCCCTGTTTTGGATCCGTGTTAGGACATGAATCACGCTGGAGGCTTCGGTGACTCCGTGGATGTTGTCATCTCCTTCCTGCCCACAGCTCCCAGTCCCACTGACTCACTCTGCCATTTGTTGAAAGTGTCTCCGTGCTCTGGCTGCCTTTTGCAAACATGGGGGAGGATCTGTGAAGAATGCCAGCATTAATGCAGAGGCCATTAGCAAAATGATATTTTTGCTTTTAAAGAGTTTTGTTTATCCCCCTTCTGCAGAATCTGTTATAAACCTTTGAAAACCTGCTGAAGGGTTGGGGTTTTTTCCCTGACATTAACATAATTGGGGTTCTGGGTGCTCGAAGGGAATGAAAGCAGCAGTTGGTGTTGATAATTGGTTTTTTGGTGACCTGGTG
Organism: Platysteira castanea; assembly: GCA_013397175.1. Classification (NCBI taxonomy): domain Eukaryota; kingdom Metazoa; phylum Chordata; class Aves; order Passeriformes; genus Platysteira; species Platysteira castanea. The sequence goes on from VYXC01010870.1 coordinate 404,211, forward strand.
GCTTGTTCCTCCCTGAATGCCTCCGAGACCCTCCCATGTCATCCGTAATTGTGGGCACTGAGGAAACACGAGAGTCTTGGAGTCAGTGTCTTTTTGTTTACTGCCTTTGTGTCAGGACTTTTCAAATGCCACGTGTCGTTTGCATAAGAGATGAGGCTCTGCCATCTCTTCTTTCAGAAGGAAAGCAGTGCAAGATGAAGGGTTTCAGACAAGATGTTCATTTCCAAGCGTGTGCACAGCTCCCCAGGCTCAACCTGTGGCTCGAACTGTTTTGTTCCCTGTACTGACTCAATGGCATCTGTTCCTGAGGTCTGTCGGTGCAGGGGGAGAGGAACAGAGTAGGAACTGAAGTTTCCTTCCCTGTGGAGTTCCTTGAAGAGCTGACAAGGACAGTTCTGTCAGGGGAAAAGGATCCTGGCTCCCGGGGAGCCTTTATGGAGGGACACTGGCTGCTGCTGGCCCTATGGATGGGCAGCTCCAGACACTGCATCTGGTCAAATCAAGTCAAAATTCAATGAAAAAACTTCCAAGTAATTTTTAATGGACAGTGAGGGATCTGTTAAATACTTCCCTCCCTGCTGAAATACAGTTGACATAAGTCTTGCTTTCTAGAGACTAAGATTTGACCTATTTAAGGGTAATCTTTTAATTTAGTGGTCCATTGCTATAGAAGCATTTATGGAAAAACATTGAAATGTGAATTTTGTCTACCAGCTAAAGGGTCACTTTTCCAGTATCACCTCTGCCATGCCCAGGTGATCCCAGAGGAGATCAGAGAAGCCAACTGAGTGTTGATAGAATGAAAGGGCTTCTCTTCACCAAGCTACTTGTTTAAAATGCTTATCTTAGTCTCTCAGTTCTTTTCTTGATGTTGCTGCTTTGGTTTTAATCTTTGTTAACCACTGGAAATTGTAGTTTTTCCTCTTGTTCTCTTGATGTTCTTAGCACTTTGGTGTGTGTGAGAGAGGATTCCTTTTAATTTGATTCTTGTGCCCATCAATAGCAGGTGCTGGCCCAGGCTCTGACGCTGTGTTGTTCCTGGCACTGCTGCTGGCACTGGGGCAATTATCCCCTGGTTTACTCCAAACTGCAGAGCAGGTTGTCAGAACACAGGGTCACAACTCCAGGCACGTGTTGAGGTGGGTGTTCTTTGCTTTTTGCCCTGTTGGGAGGACAGCAGTGGGTGAGGAGAAGGCAACAAACCCCTCAGAGCCATCCCTCAGAATAACCTGCTGCTGAATTAAAGTTGTTTGTGCACTGCCTGTGCCCTGCAAACACCTGCAGCTGATGGAACCTTCAGTGCAATGAGGTTTTCATGCAAGGCCACACTTGGTCTTCACTGAGTTCTGGAGGGTGGCTGCAGTGCTGGGGAGGTGACTGAATGCCAGGCAGGTCTCAGGGCCCTCAGCAACCTCTGCTAACCCCAAGTATTCTCCAGAGCTGGGCTTTGAGGTGGTGTGGAGCTGGGTTTGCTGATAACTCTCTCCCAGGACACCGTTGTGTGCAGGGTCTGACCCCAAACCAGTCAGCTTGCAGAAATACCTGCTGGGGGGGAAGTTCCAGCGATGTTTTGATTAATTCAGGACCTTTTCTGTTTCTCTTTGATAACCAGAGTGTCCCTCATATCAGGAGGGCTACACTCACTCGCTTTTGGGTAGAGAAACTGCTGGACAAGTGCAGAAAGGCATTTGACTCTGGTAACACAGGGATAAATTGCAGAAAAAGAACGCTCAGCTGCCAGAGCTGCAGCACACTGGTCCTGCTGGGCAGGAAATCTTGTTTTACATTCTAGAAATAAGACACTGTAAATATTTTCAGATGTTAAGCTGTTCATCTAATTAAGACAGCTAAATGTCCATGGCTTTTTTTCTCTCTAAAAAGTTGAAACCCAAGAAGAATCTGTAAATGGCTTATGATTTCCTCAGGGGATTGGAGCATTGTCCTTTGGAAATGTAACACTGTTAGAAATCTTTAACTGCTGTGTAATCCTCAAAGGAATCACACAAAGGGAAGTATCAGGATTACACTTGTCAGGCTTTTGTTCTTTATCAGTATTAATGTTATCAGGCAGCTCCAAAGCCAGCTGAATGTCACTGCACCCTCCACATTAAGGCTGCTTTGCTCTGCCTTTTTTTAAACACGTGGATTTTTTTGCCAGTTCCTTTCATTTCTGTGATTTTTGTCAAACCACGGCTACTTTGTTTGCTGCAGCTGTGAGATATTACAGAGCTATTCCAGGTGAATTCAGGTTATTGTCACCTCAGGCACTCTGTGCACAGCCCGTAGCTGTGGGAACTGGAGGTGGGTGAGGTCCAGGAACAGAGCTGGAAGACATGGCCCTGGAAGGGATTGTTCTCTTTTCTTCTTCTCCTCTCTCTCTTGGTAATACATTACTAAAAATCATTCTTTTCCTAGCAGCACCTTAGGTGTGAACTCTTATTTAAAACAACCAATAAAAACAAAGCCAAAAAAATCCAAACCATCCCATGAAACCCCCAAGCAGCCAATCCCCAAACCACAAACAGCAAACCCCCCGTATTTGCCAGCCCCAAAGAGAGGCAGAGGAAGCCCCAAGGAATGAGTTCAGATTTGCACAGCTGAATTAGTGTCAGAATGAGATGAGAAGCTGTGTCCTGATCTCCAAGCCCATCTTGGGAGTGTTTTTGTTAAACCCCAATCACTGATCTGAGCCACCAGCATGAACCTTGGTTTCCTGCGAGGACCTTCCCTGAGTGAAGCTGCTGAGTGCTGCCTGTTTTTCAGATTCATTACAGCTGCTTATCTTTATCCATGGCAATTTCTTTTATCTTTGCTTGCCTCAAGTTCCAAACAGCTGCTGAAGGCAGGAGATCACTCAGAACTGCAGATTGTTGTGGTGCAGTTCCGTGTTCTCCGGGCTGGCTGGGAACACCACAGCGTGGCTTTGACAGGACCTGGCACTGAATTATCTGGATTTATGTTGTGTGGCAAAGCCATTTGGCCGTGGAGCTGCCTCAGATATCACCACAGAGTGCTTGGTGTGCTTTATGTCCTAGGCCACGTTCTCTTTAGAGAGTGTGAGGAGCTTTGATGGCCGATGGTGATGGAAATTGTGACCTGCTGGGTTCCAGACAGGTGATTCCCTGCATTAGGCTGTCATTCCCTAAGATATTTTGTGTCTCCCTGCTGCTTCCACCTGAACTCCCTTGTGGTAATGTTTGCTGATTCCAGCTATCAGCTCGCTCTTGATACACCCCCTGATCTCCTGCAGGACAGATTTTACTTCCCTTGCCTCCTTCTCCTTTCTGCCTTCCATTTTGAGGGATGCCACATGGAACGAGGCTGGCTGGGAACAGCAGAGGTTGATGCTGCATCCCCTTTAACCCTGCACAAATGCACAAGGCCATTGATAGCAAAAGAAAATGTTTGTTTTCCTTGATAGAACCTTTTTTTTTTTTTTTTGGGCAAGTATCATTAAATAAAAGAGAGAGAGGGAGAAGTGTGATCCTTGTCACCACCACCAGAATGCTTGGAGGGCAGTGAGTGGTGGGAGGAGAGTCCAGTGGAGGTGACAGGAAGGATTTGTGGGGGAAAAGTCAGCAGTGGAGGGTGGGGAAGGGTCTTGGTACGAGTTCTAGCCAGGTTTGGGACTCGTGTGAAGCTGGGTTGAAAGCAGTTGGATCTCTCCCTTCCAGGAAAGTATTTGAGCAGCTCATCATGGGTTGTTCTCTCTTTTTCTGTTCTGGAAATTCAGGTGTAATTCACTCGCAGAGGAGCAGCCTGCCCAGGGCATTGCACTTGCAGATTCTCTTCCAACGACCTGGATAAATGGGATGGTTTGGGTGGGTGTTTGGTTTGGGTGTCTCAGGTGGTTTTTGATGGTGTTTTGACCCTAATGTTGGATTTAGGGCAGCAAAACATGCACGAAACTTCACATCTCTTCTATAGCCACACATATATAAGGAATAAAACTTAAATACAGGAGGTTGGGCTGTTACCAATTCCCTTCCCAGCTTTAATTTTCCTCTTTTCTGTCCCTTAATGACACTCACTGCTGCCACAGGACTGTCCTTGCACTGCTACAAAGTGCAGCCTCAGTCCTTTGGGGAGAACCTGTAGCATGACTCCATCTGCCCTCATTACAAAAGGTAGCAAGCTCAGCCTTGTTGAATTTTTACCTATATTTTAGATCCACGTTTGCATATAGCCACATATAGACACACAAAGCTTACATGCACGAGTGTAAGTCTTTCATGGGTTTTTTTTAATACTATGAAATGTATATGTTTATCTATGGAAGAAAATGAGAGAGGGAGGTTTGGATTCTTCTTTGCACACAGCAGAAGGGCTGGATGTCCTCAGTCACGGGGTTAGCTTGGCACACAGGAGATTGCAGAAGGTGGTGGTTAGAACAACTTTGGAGAGTACACAGTGTTCTGAGTTCATCCACTGGCACTGCTCCCACAAATAGCATCGATTTGCAGCTTGTCTGGTTGCTCTTCCCACTCATTCACTGCTTCCAGCAGTGTCTCCTCCTTTGTCCTTTTCTGATACAAACAGGTTAGTATTTCAGGTCCTTCGGAGCTGGGGCTGGAGCAAACACTTGAGATGAGCATCCTCTGCTGCTCTGGGTGCAAACGAGCTGGAGAAGGGTCTGAGGGCAGCTTGCTGAAGCCAGAAAAAGCCAATATTCCGTGCAGTGTTTGGTTGCCCTTTATGTAACATTGGTGGTGTTGCCTCACTGGCTCCAGTTGCAGCAGCAGCAGCTCCTGCCCTTGTCTGGACAAAGACACTGCTGTGACAATCCTCAGGTGGCTCTTCTGTGCTCTTCCAGTGCTGGTGTCACCTTGAGATACAGGTGTGCTACCTGTCAGCTGCCTGTCCCTTCTCCAGAGCCTCCTGAACCAGCAGCAGGTGTCAGTGTTGATATTTCTTCTCCTTATCCCTCCTCGGGTTTGTCTCCGTGTCCCTTCATCCCTGTCCTTTGCGTCCTCCCCCAGCAGCCTGGGGTGAGCTGGTGGCTTTGTGTGGGGTGGGTGTTTCAGGGTGGAGGGATGGAGTTTTGGCAGACGGGGGAGATGTTTGGCAGATGTTTTTGGTGTCTGTGCACCCCCAGTGTCACCCCGTTGTGTCAGAGCTGCACCCTGTGAGGACAGGCCCTGCCTGCTCCCTTGAAGCTCCTGGTTGTTGCTATAGGACACAAGAAAAGAGATGGGCTCTTGCTAGGTTGACGAGAAAGAGGAAAAAGAAAAAAGTTTATTTTCATTTCTCATACTTAAAGGTTTCTCAGTTCCACAAGGGATTGGAGGACATGTCACTTCCTCTTCAATCCCACTGGAGAAAAAGGATGCTCATCAAAAATTCTCTCATAGTACAAAAATGTAAACAAAAAGAAGACAGTTAAGTAAACACTAGCTATTATTTACATAAACTCTGTGAGAAAAATTATCTGACTCCATTTTACAACAGAAGGCTTAGCAAAAAACGGGACAACACCTGGTGGGAGCCCAGCCTGTGCTGAAGAGAAGACAATACAACTACCAGGCTAATTATCAGACACTGACTGTGGCTGTCAAGGAGGAGGATTTGGAAAATGAAGAGTTTAAGCTACATAATTTAATCATCCTTGAGGTCCTGCCCTGCTTCCCAGGGTCTCCTTGTAGCTGATCTTTCACTGGCCTGCTCTGACTGCCTCGTGTCAGCACAGGGGCCAGAGGGAGGGTTCCCTTGGTGAGGAAAGATTCCTGCTTTTTGTGAGCTGGCAGCAAGGAAAAATCGATGGGAGAGGTAGAAATATGATGTGTGAGAGGATGACAGATTCTTGGTTGGAATAGTGGCCACAGTGAAGGGAAACTGAAGGCAGTGCAGCACAGAATGGACGGGATGGGTGTAAATGTGCTCCTGGCTGGAGGCTGGGGAGAACAGGGCTGGGAAATTGGCACTGGACGTGTCTCCTCGTGCCTAGATCTGCTTGAAATCTCGCTTGAAAAGAAATAATCTCCGCAAGAAACTGCTTGGAAATAATTTTCTTTTTTAGTGGCTGCTGAACTGTGAGGAAAGTCACCCAAATGTTTGTCAGACTGAGGCCAAATTCATCCGGGGGAGCAACATTTTCTTGCCTGCCCTACAGCAGCCCCAGTTTCCTCCAGGAAGTCTCAGAGATGCAGAAGCCTGAGCAGGAGAATAACTCTGCTCATCACACTGGGGCTGTGCAAACACCCAAAGTTAAGCAAATAAAGTGATTTCTTGAATGCAGCTCAGAAGGGAATTTGTACTCAGATCAACTCCCCGAATATGTCACTCGCTGGTTTTTACTTCCCAACTGGGTAATTGAGAAAGCTGTAAAGAGCTGTCAGGAATGACTGTTGGAAATGAAGTCAAAAGAGGTCGTGAGAGTATAAATTGCTCTTCCCCTCCCTGTAGAAGATTTACAGCAGCACTTTTTCTTCAGAAGGTACTTGTAAGGCAGGGTTGTGAATCATGAGTATCTTATGGGATGGAGGCAGCAAAACCTGGTTTTGTCACTAGTTAATACTGAGCTAAGAGAAGGTGTGGAAATCATGGAATTCCAGACTGGTTTGAGTTTAAAAGGACCTTAAAGCTCATCCAGTTCCATCCCTCTGTCCCTTCCACCTGATTGCTCAAACCCCCTCCCTGTCAGAATTGACTGGAACAGTACAAAGAGCACAGGTGTTTTTTTAGGGTTTTTTTTAGGGGGGTTGGGGTGTTTTTATTTGTTTAGTAAGTGTTAGGAACAGCAGAACCACAGCAGTGCAGGAGGGCCCTCAGCCATGGTCGTATCATGGTTAGATACAAGAACCAGAGCCTGTAACACTGGAAATGGTTCTGTGCTCCCTGATTCAAATTATTCCAGCAGCTGAGACACAGTTCCTGTGCAATTCCCTCAGTTTAGAGGGAGTGGAAGTGAAGGCAGTGATAGATGACAGATTTCTGAGGGTGGGCTGGGTATAGAGAGGGATTTTGAGGGTGAGGAGCCAAGGGGTTGACTCTGGAGGCAGAGTGCAGTGAGGGGCACATTCAGCATTTTTGTAGGGCTGCTAAAATAAGGCACAGCAGGATTTGAGAGAGATGGAGTTCCAAGTGAAATTAGCACTGCAGTGGGGGCTGGCTGAGTTTATTGCACGGGGAAAAACCAAACCCCACCAGGTAACAAGGTGGCAAAGAGCGGAGCAGCCAGTGCAGGGGGAGCAGAGGACGTGGTGGGCTCAGCATTCAGTGAACTCCAGGAGAACTGGAGGGTTCTTGGAGGGAGAGAGGAACAACAACGATGGCAAATGCAGGAATCTGGAAGAGAAGCCCAAAAATGGGCGGTGAGGCGGAACTTATTTAGGGGCTTGTTAGGAAAGAGGAGGAGGAATGGATGTGACATGAGAAGAGCAGAGATGTACAATTGCCTCGAGCAAGAAAAGGGCTGGGGTGGCTGGAGTTTGAGGAGAAGTGGGAAAGATTCCACTGGTTCTCTTTTGCACTGGAGCAAATGCTGTGGCTGTGTTTGTGCTGGTGTGGATGAGTGATGCTAATGGTAGTCTGGAAAGGAGCTCAAAAGAGAGCCTTGGGTGATTATGAAACCAAATATATGAATAAACACTCTCCCCAGTCAGGGTCAATAAGATCTGAAAGATAAAAATCCTATTTCTTGAAACATTTGTTTATTAATGTTGTTGTGGAGGTGGTTTTGTGTTGCTGGCTGCAGCTGGGGTGGGTGATCAGAATGTTAAATTTCCCTTTTTATGACTGAGAAAATAATCCTACGGTCTTCTGATCACAAGTGGATTTTGTTCATATTGAAGTTCAAGCTGGATCTCTAAGTCTTGTACTTTTACAAACCTGGAAAAAGAAGAAAACCTGTTCAAAAGGCTCACTGGGCAGAGGAGTCCAAGGATTTGAATGTAGCTTAAGATTGAAATGATTTCAAATACTCATATTGCATGAGGCTTCTGGTTTTTTCCTAAACAAGAAGAAAAATTTCTGAATCTCTGAACACTTGATATCTCAAATGGTTCATTAAAAAATACAGAGTAAAACTGTTATTTTCAGGGGAGAGCTGCTACTCAATGTTAGAATGTTTTTGATCTCCAAAGGAGATGGGAATAGCCAAAACCAAATGGGTTTGGCAGACTTCCACGTGCAGGAAATGTAGAACCAGTGCAAAAAAGGCTCTAAAACCACAGGGTGTGAAGAGGGGAGGATGTGGTGAAGGTTGAGAATAATCCTGCAGATGATCCAAATGAGAGCCCTCACACTTCAGTGAAGAAAAAATATCTCCTTAATTATTGAATCCCAGAATTATTTGGGTGGGAAGGACCTTAAAGCCCACCCAGTGCCACCCCTGCCATGGCAGGGACACCTCCCACTGTCCCAGGCTGCTCCCAGCCCTGTCCAGCCTGGCCTTGGGCACTGCCAGGGATCCAGGGGCAGCCACAGCTGCTCTGGGACAATTAATAAGTGAATAATTGGGATTATTAATAAAGGTAGAGATCGGGAACTCAGATGATTATACCCAAGGGGAAGGCACAGTTTGAATTTCCTTGTGTGCAGTGTCTGGGACCCAAATATTTTCCATGCTGGAATCCTGGTGTGTATTTAAATGAAAGCATCAATGACTTTAGAGCACCTGTATGTGAGAACAGCCCAGGATCCAATTTCTGTCATCCCCTGGGGATTGCAGTCCCCACTTGCAGGGGGCTCTGGGACTGGTGGTGTTGTGGAGATTTGAATGTTTCCTTGGGAAGGAGGTTTGGAAAAGGCCTCCCTGTGCCCTCTGCTCTGTCAAAGAGACAAAGTTACAGTCTGCAGCTAAAAAACCCTCCCTGAGCCTGTGTTTAAAGTTAAAATTTAATTCCCTTTTCTACAAATTTACAAATTTCATCTCTTCTGAAAGGCTCAGGAGCTCCTTGGAGCACAGTTAATTTTATGCGCTCATACATCACCGAAATTGTGGAGAAGGATCTCGGACAGTTTGAGTGTTTTTCTTCTTGATACAAATTAAACTCAGTCAGGAGGTGCCTGGCTGAGAGGAAAGGTTTTATTTTAACAGCTGAAACTCTTAACCTGCTTTCAGGAGGAGGAAGGTAAATTACAGAGCCAAGAACCTGTGATAAAAAGCTGGTAATAGGGGAGAGAGATAAAACAGAACATCTTATACAGCCCTTTGGGGAGCCTTAAGGGGGTTTGTTTCTCCATAAATGTATGTACAAAGATGATTTTTTTCTTTTTTTTTTTGCCCTTCTATATAATTAGTTTAAAATGTGATGACAGAACAGAACATCCCTGGTACCTGAGCAAAAAACAAAGGCTGGGGCTTGCAAAATGAAGGTGCTTTAAATTTCCCTGTGCAGTTTTCCGTGCAGAGCAGTTGGTGCTGGTGAAATTCAAGTTAACATTGGCAAGTTCATCTCAGTTTTCTGGACTAATGGCAAGATTTTGAGCTCAAGATGTTGTGGTTGGCTTGATTTTCCCTTTTGTGCACATGGAGCCTTCCAAGGAGAGATCTTGGTGGAAGTGGGGTCATTGAGCTGGATGTTTTGCACAGGGCATTATATTTTTTATTATTATTAGTATGATCATCATCATATCTGGTGCTCCTTTTGTGTGTCTGAGCCCTTAGCTCTGTGAGGAATTAATTGCTTCTGTTGGAATTCGCTGTCAACATAAGCTTTGATAAAAAAACCCCAAAAAATCCCCCAAAAATCAATCAAACAAATAAAAACCATCAAACCCCCCAACCTCTAAACAACTCAAACAGCTCTATGCTGATATATTATTTATTTCTTTTTCTAGTGGAAAATTAAAAATGCAAAGTCATGTTCACTTTGATTCAAAATGTGAGTAAATTGCAGTTGGGGAGGGGTTTTTCTGTTTGTGCTTTAACCTCAGTAATTACAGCTGCTGCAGTGACAACCATTTTTTTGGAAAGGGCTGATCTGTGGATTTTAAGTCCAATAAACGTGTCCTGCTGCTGGAGCTCCCAAAATGGAGCCCCAGGCTGTTCCTAAGCAATTAAAGGTGGTAGCTCCGAGGGATGCCCTCTCTCCTGGTGGGATAACTCACTGCCCGTGGGAAGAGACTTCACCAGGGAATTTGATTTCTGCACTTCCAAACAGCACAGGGGGCACTGGCAGGTCTGGGCAGGTGGGGATTTGGGCAGAGGCTGCGTTTTGCTTTTCTCACCCCAGGTTGTTTGTATGGTGGCAGATCCTCTCCATAAAGGAGAAAACCTCTCTATTAACTCTCTTTGTGCTGCCATCTTTGTCTTTATACTCCTGCTGTCCATAAAATAGATGTTGCTAGGTGAAATAATTGGGCACTGGTCGTGGAGGTGTGTTCTGGCACGGGTTTTCCTTGGCTGGAGAGACCCAAAACCTGTCTGGACACAGCCCTGAGTGACTGCTCCAGGGGACCCTGCTTGAGCAGGGAGGTGGGACTGGGTGAGCTCCAGGGGTTCCTTATGTGTTGAGCTGTTTACAGCCCAGGCAAACATGAACATGTAGAAAAAAAAGCTTAAAATAATGGAAAAGCAATGCTCATTTTTGACCAAAATGTGCTGATTTGCCCTTAGAATCCCAAAGTGGTTTGGGCTGAAAGGGACCTTAAAGCTCATCTCATCCCACTCCTGCCATGGGTGGGGACACCTTCCACCATCCCGGGTTGCTCAAGGCTCACCCAGCCTGCTCTCACCCCTTTTTTAATTTTTAGGAAGTCTCAGTTATTTCAAGGTCGTTGGCATTCAGCTTCCAGAGGTAAAATGGAAGTGTTTCAGGGTGGCATTGAGGAGAGAGGGAGCAGCAGAGCAGTGGGGGTGGCTCTTAGATGGCTTCAAACCATTGGAACTGAGGGGTGAGAAGCTCTCAGGGTTGCTGTAGTGCTGAGGTCACTCTGGTGGTTGTTCTGGGAGGGGTTGGAAGCAGCTCCTGCCCTCCCTCTGCAGTGTGAGGCTGCCAAAACTCAGACAAAACTGCCAAAACCCAGACAAAACTTTCTGGGGGCTCTCTGGGGCTGTGGGTTCTGCTTCTGGGAGAAATGGCAGCTGCCCCATGGCAGAGGGTGAACCTGAGAGGTTTGGGGTGCTGAGATGGTTGTGGCAGCTGTGGGGATGGGCAGAGCTCTGCTCCAGCTGCACGGGAGTGATGCCTTCCCTCAGCCACCCAGAAACAGAGACTAGGCAAGAGNGGGCTGTGGATTGTCACTGACTCTTTGTCCCTGTTGCAGGTGGAGGCCCTGACCCACCAGCCCAGAGCCACCACGGTGCACGCCGTGCGCGACTCGGAGCTGGCCAAGCTCCCGGAGGGGGCTCTGATCTCCATCAAACGCAAATTCCCCCAGGTAAGGGAGTTAAAAGCATTTCCTTGTCTCTCTCAAAGGGTGCTTGAGAGGCTCAGAGTCCCCGCTGGCACCGAGCCCTCTGGGTTTTCTGTGTGAGTGATGGTTCTGAGGAAACATCGCGTGCTCCTTGTCTGCCTGAGCGGATCCATCCCAGGCTTCCAGCAGCTTTCCCTGCTCTGTCCTCTCATCAGTTGAAGCAGATTTTTATTGCAGGGCTGGTTTGTGTGTCTGGGAGGAGTTATGTGTAAGTGCAGGCTGTTAGCAAAGTGGAAATCACTTGGTGCTGCTGATGGGAAATGGAAGTTTGGCTCCTGAGATTCCCTTACAAATGTTTTTCATTCCTCCTCCTCACTGGGGCTCAGAGTCCAGCCTTGGTGCTCTGTACCTTTGTTTCCAGAGCTTTGATATTTGGGGGTTGGTTTCCCTCTTCCTGCCATTTTAGGTTGTCAATCCTCATTCTGCAGCTGCCAGATCTGTGTCCTGAGCACTCTGATTGCTCCCTTTGAATCCATCAGCTCATCCATCTTCTTTAATTCACTTGACATTATATCTCTCTCCTGCAAATTTGGAGACTGACGGACTTGAAATGTAATTCTTTTGTCCCTAAGTGCATCAGGGACATTATACTAAGCACTAAATCATTGCACTGGCCTTAAAGGCAGTTCTTTAATGTTGTTACTTCAAATTATTTCTGATTTTTCATTTTGCTGTCTTTAAGACCTAGACTTTTTTTTTACCCAATTTCTTTTAAAAAATCCTGCAAAACTAATAAACCTAACTTAAATACTTGTATTCTCTTGCTTTCCTAGCACCTATAATAACTTTTTCTGAAATATAAAGCCTCCATTCAGGCATTTCCATAGTACCAAAACTATAGGGGTTTATCTGTATTATTGCCAGGAGAATTTAATTATGGCAATAAGTGTTCAGAAGTTATGTCAGTGAAAAATAATCTTCCTGGTTTCCCTGTAAGCATTATTTTTGCTGAAGTGTTTCTGAACTTCTGTTGGGGATTATTAAGGCACTTCTGGTCCCTGGAGCTCACTTGAACAGACCTGTGAGTTTATTCCTCTCTATTTAATGTGATTCCCTGGCCAGGTTCATGAACTGGGAGCTCAGTACAGAGCTCCCCGCAAACTGGGGACATCCCAAACTTGTGACATCCACTCTGGAGCTGCTGTCAGCCCTCACTGTCCTTGTGGCTGATCCAGGAGGGAGGCAGTGACCCAGGGAGGGTTCAAACCCCCCTGCTCGTGTAGTGGATGATTTTAAATGTAACTGGGAAACACAGAGACTGTAAACTGCCAGTATCCCAGACTGGTTTGGGTTGGAAGGGACCTTAAAATTTATCCTGTTCCACCCCTTGCCACAGGCAGGGAACCTTCACCTCACCTGGTTACTCCAAGCCCATCCAGCCTGGCCTAAACACTGAGCAATGCCTCGAGCACTGCTCTGCACAAAGGCTGGGTTCTAATTCTGCCTCTTTATCTGGGGCAGGAATTTATTTCAGTGTCTCTCCTCTCTCTCTTCCCTTTCTGCCAGCTGGCAGAGCTGTTTTCCCCTGAACAGTGATCTCTGTGGAGCTGTGAATCTTTGCTTTGCAGTTAAAATTGAGCTTGAGTGTTACATTTATAGCACAATTCAAAACACTTATTTGTGTTTAGAATTCAAATGTCTTCCCATGTCTACAAAGTACAGCCCATCAGCCTCAAATTCCTGACCTTTTTCAGTATGGAATTGGTTTTCCCTAGACTTGCCTATAGTCTGGCTAATTAGTTGCAATGAAACAAAATGCTAAAATAGATATTTTAAGGAAATGTGTTGCAACACAGGTTGTTAGAAAGACACATTCGTGCTGCTGTTTGAGGTCTCCAAATTCTAAGTAGATGTTAAACTGGTATAAAAAATGTGAGAACTTAGTGGTTTTTTTCTATGGGATTATTTTAGAACCCCACTAGAAATAGAAAGAGGAACATAAGATAGACTTTATGTAGGTGATTTATGCAGTTAATGTCTTCAGACTGTCTTAAGAACTTAAGGTAAAATACTTTAATATGATTTCAGAGTCCTTGTGTGTTCTCTTTTTTGGATGTTAGGTCCATCACAGAATGGTTTGGGTTGGGAGGGACCTTAAAGCCCATCCAGTGCCACGCCAGCCATGGCAGGGACACCTCCCACTGCCCCAGGCTGCTCCCAGCCCCGTTCAGCCTGGCCTTGGGCACTGCCAGGGATCCAGGGGCAGCCACAGCTGCTCTGGGCACCCTGGGCCAGGGCCTGCCCACCCTCCCAGGGAACAATTCCTGCCCAAGATCCCATCCAGCCCTGCCCTCTGGCAGTGGGAAGCCATTCCCTGTGTCCTGCCACTCCAGGCCCTTGGACAGAGTCTCTCTTCATCTCTCCTGTACCTTCAGGCCCTGCAAGGCCACAGGGAGGTCACCCCAAAGCTTCTCCTCTCCAGGTGAACCCCCCCAGCTCTCCCAGCCTCTCCTCCCAGCAGAGCTGCTCCATCCCTCTGATCCCCTGGTGCCTCCTCTGGGCTCTCTCCAGCAGCTCCAGCTCCTCCTGTGCTGGCCCCAGGGCTGGGGCAGCTCTGCAGGTGGGGTCTGACCTGGGCACAGGGGCAGAACCCCCCTCCCCTGCTGCCCACGCTGCTTTGGATGCAGGTGAGAGAGGAAGGACAGGAGTGAGAGAGAATTGAAGTGATGGAGCAAAACTCCAGGGTAGAAAGCTGGGAGACAGCTAGAACATCCAAAGTAAACCTTAAAGGACTTCACTGGAGAGAAGTGCTTGAGCTGGAAACTGGTCAATGGTGTGCAGAGGACAGAGGCTGGTTCACTTGATTAGAAAAAGAACCCAGGCATTAGAGGATCAAAAGCTGCCCATACCTGGACAGTGTCATGCAGTTGCAAAAAACCCCTAAACTATGCTAACAGAATGTGTTTTGGAGTGAAGAAATCCTGACATTGTCCTTGATGCTGGAAAAGCTTCAGCACCAGCCTGTGGCAGCACATCTGAAGGCAGAGACAGACCAAAGGAAGGCAGTGTGGAGGACAAGGAGGCAGCTGGGAGCTGGTTAGAAACACTGACCTATAAAGACAGAAAGTCTGTGAAAGGTTAGGGGAAGACATGGTAGCTATTTTCAGATGTATAAAGTTGTCTTGTGCTAGGAAGGGCAGAAGCTGCTCACCATACTGGAATGGAGCAACTGGGGCTGAACTGAAATGGCAGCAGTTGGTAGTGAGAAAAAGCTCATTCTGCTCCCCAGCAAGACTAAAAGATTGTTAGCTGTTTTTATAACCTCTTCCAAAATGATCAGTGGCGTAATGCTTAGTGCTGAGCAGGGGGATGGACCAAATGAATTCTCTCTGTCCTATTTTCTTGGCTGTTAGTCTAGGAGAGTGATTTATACACAGGGTTTATGATGTTGTTTTCACCATCCAAGCAGAAGTAATAAAGTAATGAAGGGATAGCAGGTGCAGTAGTTCTGAAATAATTGACTGGGTAGCAAGAGCTGGCTGGTGATTCAGCAGAGTGGTGGAGGATTTCCCTCTGCAAAGCAGAACAACTCCTGTTAGAGGGACAAAAAGCAGCTCTGCCCCTATCAGCTCCATGCCCCTGCCCTGCCTGGTGAGGGTAAGTTGGCACGGGTCTCACTTGGTGAGTAGTGATCAAACAGTGGTGCTGGTCCCCTGGGTCAGATGAAATCCTCTCTTAGTTCAAGGGAGAACTGGATTTTTTTGGTGTTCCTCTTGGCAACTTCTGTAGAGCCTAAATACTGTGTGTGTGTTAACAGCCAAAAACTGGGCAGTTCCTCAGCTTGGGTTTCCCTCTCTGTTTGTTACCCTTGAGCTTTACACAATCTTGGAACCACAGAGCATCTTAACCTGCAAGGGACCCACCAGGAGCATCAAATCCCACCCCAGCCCTGCCCAGCCCCCCCAACAGCCCCACCCTGGGCATCCCTGGCAGCGCTGCCCAAACGCCCCTGGCGCTCTGGCAGCCTCGGGGCCATGCCCATTCCCTGGGGAGCCTGGGCAGTGCCCAGCACCCTCTGGGGGAAGAACCTTTCCCTGATCTCCAGCCTAAATCTCCCCTGGCCCAGCTCCAGCCGCTCCCTGGCTCCTGTCACTGTCACAGAGCAGAGACAGGAGCTGCCCCCTCATGAGGAGGCTCCAGACAGTTCCCACAAGGGTGAAAAACCCTTTAATTTTAGGAGTTAGTGGGAGGACTCCATCCTGCAGACTCTTCCCCAGCCATGCCGTGTTTGTAGGTGATCCAGGAAGGGTTCCAACTCTGGAATGCATTGTAAGAAAACGTTACCTGGTGCGTAAGAGAATTGTAGGACGTGGGTGGTGCTTGCCAGTGGGAACTGTGTGAAATGAGGGAAATCGTGCTCTGTTAGTCCAGGCAGTAATTCCAGTTCCTTAAGCTGCAGTGTGCAATCTGGAGAAGTGGCATAGCTGATCCTTGGGGAAGATCCATACGATTGCCTTCTGTTTTGTCTCCTGGACAGCTGCTTTGGTCCTGGGAGAGACAGGAACGATCTGCTGGGATCTTCCATGTGACCAGCCCTAGCTCAGGTTATTCCGAGGGCTGAAACAGATGGGTGAGCGTGGGGAGCCTGACCTCAGTTATAAATAACAGCCACAACTTCAGATTCTGTGCCCAGAAATGACAGATGTTGATTTTTCTAGATCCTGCTCAGTCTGCAGAAGTCAAGCCTACATCGTCTGGCTTCTCAGGAAAGCATCTCAGCCTTGATTCACTCTGGGTATGGCATCCTAGACATTCCCAATGGAAAATGGTCCATGGTGCCAAACTTTAATGGCTTTGTCCACCCTGATGCCCCCAGCTCTCCAGCACAGCCCTCAGGGCTCTCTGCCAGCCAGAGCATTTGCTCCCTGACAGCCTCCGTGCTCATTTCTGGTGCCGTTTGAAGCTTTCCAGCCTTGCAGGAGTGGAAAGGAATTGATTCTTTCTATTTTCATCCCTGCCTTCAGTTCTGGAAAGTAGGACAGGGAACCAGCTCACGATTCCTGGCAGCACAAAGCAGCGTCGAGGCAGCAGCGAGAGCGCAGAAATCTGTGAGCAGATCACAGAGATGTTCCAACATCGCTGCAGAGCTGGGATCACATTCCCTAGATTAGCTTTGCCTCTCCTGAGCTGAGTTAATTTTTAGAATTCTAACTTGAAATTTAGACCTGTTGGTTGCTGATGGAAATGGTGCTGAGAAACTGCTTGGGAGCTGTGGGGGCTGAACTGTGAGACAACCTTTGGCGTGCTGGAAACGCGTGCTGAGAAATAGAAAGAGCTTTTCTGCATCTTCCTTTGAATTCTCTGAGTCTGCCCTTGGGGTTTAAATATATTCTGAGCCTGTCATCCATCTCCAACTGGAGTTGTGCTATCTTTGTATGAGTATTTGAACCAGAGCCTCTCTGAAGTGGCTGGAGCCTTCCCCGGGGTTACCTGCCTTACAAAGTGAGCTCTGTAAATGTGCCCTCTTTTCAAAATGCTGCCCACAGGAATTGGGCAGATTGTGCGTCATGGCTTCAGCTGCATGTGGCACTGGGGAACAGGTCAGGAGAGGCTGTGCTTCTGGATTTTTCTGTATTTGTTCTCCTGGTCCATTCCAATAAGTGTTCCTCGACTGTAGGAGGGGTGGATGAAAAAGGAGAGAAGGAATTCAGTGGTCACTGAGTGAGGCTGGCAGGAGGGGGGGTTTAATCAGCACCGCTGCCAGAATGACATTTTTCTTCAAGACACAATTGATCCCAAGCGTTAGAAGCTCAGACAGCCCCAGGATAAAGCCTCAGTTCCTCTGTGTGCCTCGGCAGCATTTGAAAAGGTGCCAGGAATTGTTGGAGGGAGCGCTGAGGATTTGCTTTGTCACGGCGCTGATCAAACAGGGGAAGTTTCAGTCACAGACCCCTTGCTAAGCTCCCTGATTCCAGGACAAGCCAGTGCTTATCTGATCTGGGGCCATGTGAAGCTTCAGTAACACCCTGGTTTTATTCAAGCTGAGGATCTAATTTACCTCTCCTCCTCCCTTGTCCCTTAGAAAAAGCCCTTAAGAAAGCTGGTAGAGGATAATATCAGCTCCTGGAAAGAGCTCCCCAGAAGCTGTTCCGTGGATTCGTGTGGGTAAAATGGCTGTTTGCACTATTTTACTCCAATTGTTTTTATTTTGTAGAACAGAAAACCCTTGGCAGGCCTGTTTTTCATGGCAGCTCATTCACAAGGTCTCTGTGTTAAAGGACCTTTTACAGGTCCTTTAATTAAATCACATCTGGGTGTGAAGCTCTGCAATACCCTGGCTGTGGGGGCACCAGTGGGTTGTTATTTAACATATTTAATTTCTTATATCCAGGTTTCTTATAGGCTCCCTTCAGCTATAATTTTCTCCAAATCAAAAGTTACCTAAGATGGGAGCAAGCTTTGTTTGGATTAGTTGCTGTCTGTCAGATAATTCAATTTGCAAGGCAATCCCTGGCATTCACAGAACGCAATAAATGTCCATAGGAAAATATTTTCCAACTGAATTCTCATGAAAATCACTTCCAGAAGACCTTTTTGTAAATCAAACTCTTGAGTTGCACAGCTGAATAGGAACAAAAGCTTTAACCAGAACCCAGCCTTGGAAGATGAGCAGGGGTAGGTGGTAATTTGAAATATTTAAAGGGATTATAGGAAATATAGCCCTGCAGAGTGACTGTAACCTCTTGGTGTGGGAATTACAGTGGCTGTGGAGCAAGTGGTGCTCTGATAACACCTCAGGTGTTCTCAGCATCCAGGATGGATGGAGCACTCAGCTCTGTGCTGGCACCATCAGTAGCAGAGCTGAAATCCTGCCTGGCCACATCCTGCCTTTGAAACAGGAATTAATCACCCTAAAGTGAGGAAATACATCCCCTTGGGATGTGGTGTTTAGGCCTTGCCCTGCCACGAATGCAGAGGCTGCAGGTCTGTGGAGTAAGGGAACATTAGTTAAGGAAAATTAATGGTTTTCCAGAACCTTCTCTGTAGCAGATGCAGGAACAGACTGTCCCATTAGATGGGAGGGATCTGGGGGTTTGGGGTGCTGAGAGAGCCTCAGTGGGTCCCACTGGGGTGGAGCTGATCCAGAAACAACCAGGAAGATGGGATGTTTGTAGGGAGATGGGGTGGTGAGGTGTGAGCTGGGTCGGAGAGGTGGAGTTGGGCGGAGGGAAGTGCTCTCCAACACCTCTTGAGAGACAGAAACTCTTGTCCTGTTTTACCCTGCACAGAAATGGTCTGGAAAGTTCATTTGAAAAGGGGGGTGGGTAGCAGGAGGAGGAGAAGGAATGGTTGTTTCTCTTGTAAAATGTCTCACCTGAACATCCTGCCCCGGGCCAGGGGTATGAGCTGATGTTTGCAGTGGTGTTGTGGGAGCTGGAGGGGTTTGGGGCTTTTGGAGAATAGCACTGGAGCCCCAAGTAGCTTTTGAAATGGAGATTTACTCCGGTTTTTAGACCTGTGAGGTCAGATTTCATCCTTCTGGCCTGAAAACTCTTGCTTAAGCTCAGGAGAGTGGGGGTTTGTGTGTTTTGGGGCTATTTCCATGGTGAGCTCAGTCACCTCCCTGACCCAGGCAGACCCCACGGCCCCAGACTCGCTCTGTGAGCCCCTGTGGGTGCTCTGTGACCTTCCCCAGTCACCTCCCAGCCTGGGCAGGCAGCAGTGGCTGGGAAGCTGCGTTCCCTGGCACAGTTTGGGGAGCTCTGAGCAGACCTGTCCTGACAGCCAAGTGTCCAATCCACGCTGCTCGTTACTGTGATTAGCTGTGATTAACTGAGCTGGGTGCTGTTCCTAGCCATGAGGAAGGATTAATTAAACTTCCTTACCAACCAAACCAAGCTCAGCTCCATCCCCAGCACGAGGGGTCCCAACGTTGCCTTTTCTTTACAGGCAATTAACGATCCTTGCCTAATTTAGGAACCTCCTGGTGTTCTTTGATCCGTCTGGGCTCCGACTCGCTGCCTTCTTGCAGATTTTTCTTCAAGCCTTAAACTGAAACTGCCTGATCCTGTGCCAGCAGGAGGGGTGTTTGCAGGGCTGGGTGCTAGAAGAGACTGTAAAATCCAGGATGTGCCGCAGGGATGAGCACAGCTTCCGGCTGGGGAGGCTGTCTAGCCCTGGGTGATGGTGACACCCTGGGAAGGAGAGAATTCTGCTTGTGCAGATGTCTGGGAAGCATTCCGGGCTGTTCTGGCACCGTGATTGGGAAAGACTGGCATGGGAAGGGGGGCAGAAGGCTCTGGGAAGAGCAGTGCCCAGGCTGTGCCTGGCTCAGGAGTGCGAGGCAGTGCTGGGGGCTGCAGCCCCAAAGGATGGATGCTTACTTTGTTCTCCAGGTCCTGCCCTGCCCCTCTGCCCAAACCCTCACTGCCAGTTCCCAGAGCTTTCTGTGAATTGCTAAGGTTGGAAAAGCCCCTCAAGGTCATCAAGTCCAACCATTCCCCCAGTACCACCACGGTCACCACTAACCTGTGTCCCCAGTGCCACACCCACACGTTTTTTGAACACTCCCAGGAGTGATGACTCCACCGCTGCCCTGGGCAGTCTGTGCCAGTGCTTGACCTCCCTTTCAGTGAAGAAGGGTTTCCTAATACCCAACTGAACTTCCCCTGGCACAGCTTGAGGCCTTTGCCTCATGTCCTGTCAGTTCTCACCTGGGAGAAGAGGCTGAGCCCCACCTTGAATTTCCTACAAAATGCAGCTGAACAGGAGGGTTAAGGGACTGCTGGGTCACAGCCCAGATCCTGCACTGAGGTACCCACCCTGTCCCTGCCCTTCTGCCTCCCATCTCCTCCAGACACATGGAATAACTGTTTCCCTTCCATCCCTCTCGTTTTGCTCCTAGCCCCAGGGCTAATTCCTGCTCATTCCTCCTCCTCCCTGCCCAAGCTATCCCTGCCCTCTCCCAGATCCCTTGCCTTCCTTCTTGTCTCTTGGGCTGCTTTGAGCTGTGCTGCTCCTTCCCATGCCTTGCTGCTGCGTGGGAGTGAGAATAAAGGAGCTTGGAAACCTGAAGGATGAATTTTTCCTCTCGGTTTTCAGTTGTCCCCAGCTGCCCTGACTTTGGGGAGAGCTGCTCCTGCTGCCCTGCAGGGCAGGCTGTGGGTCGATTTTAAAGGATCTGTTGTCGATGGTGGGATGGGATTTGTATTGACTTCTCCCTCAGAAGGATGGACAGGTCCTTTTAAAGGAAAACATTGCCTTTTTGTGAAAGGATAGCTGGCGTATGTAATATAAAACTCTGTGGAAATTTCAGTTCTGAGCTTGGATCCCAAATTGATGTTCCTTGGACGTTGCCATGACTGCGACACAGTGACTCATCCCGTTCTGGGGAGCAGCTCTGCTTGTTGTACAAAGTCACCAGGGAAATAATTTTCCCTATCTATACATACCAAGGCTGTAAGGTTTGCTCCAGCAAACAAGACAAATAATATTTCCCAGTAATAGGAGCAGCCAACTGGAAAATGAGACCAATAGGTTCTATTCTTAGTTCCATCATTAACCTTGGACATATTTTGTAACTTAGCTGGAGCTCTCCTTAGCTGCCTGTAAAGCAGAAAAAGTTATAAATACAGGAGATGGTTTTAGTAAGTAATTAAAATTCTGATGCTTAAGCGCTTCAGAAGTGTAAAATGTTCACAGCACCTCCCGAAACTGCTGAAGGAAAGTCCTGCTGTGCTGCTGCAGGTTTAGGTGAAACCTGTGAGCTGGGTATAGCAAATGTGCTCTGGGGGCACATTTAGCAAGGGCAGTCAGGCTCTGTTTTTGTTAAGAATCCCCCGTTTCCCTGGATTCTCCCCATGGTTGGGGCAGTTTTCCGTAGCCACGCGCGGCGCCTTTGGGGAATCCCAGAGCCACAGAGCTCGGTGGTACTGAAGTGCCAACGAGTCGTGTGGTTGGGTGATCATCAGATTCTGTTGTGTTTTGGACAAATGGAAGCATTTGAGAGCCTGTCTGAGACCCCAGGGTAAGGCAGGAGGCCGGGAGCTTTCCTGCTGCCATTCCCACATCGGTGGCAGTGGGCATGGACACGGCAGGCCTGCTCCTGGGGCAAGGAAGAGCCGCTCCCAAGGGGTTTATCCTGGTCACTGAGGAGGTGTTGATGTGGCATCCTCAAGAACTTGCAGTCACGGCTGTGGGGCAGAACTGGCACAGGCTCAGGGAGGTGGGGGATGCCCCTGAATCCCTGGAATTGTCCAAGGCTGGGTTGGATGGGGCTCTGAGCCTCCTGGACTAGTGGAAGGTGTCCCTGCTCTCTGGAGGGGTTGGACTGGATGGGCTTTAAAGGTCTCTTCCACCCCAAACCGTGCTATTAAATTCCTGAATTAACCTTGGTAACTCTTTTTCTGTGCTCCACTACAAGCCACCTTGTGCTGGAAGCCTCCTGTTCGCTCTTCCCCCTTTTCCCATAGAGGACTTAAAATATTTCAGTGCTTCATACACAGCATTCCACAGTGCAGGGCAATTTGCTGCATCAGACTTCATTGTTAAAGCAAGATGTACAAATGATTCAGGTGGGCATCCTGACCTGTCTTGATGCCCACATGACCCTTTATTTAAAAGATGCATCCTGAAGTGCCTGTTCCTTTGTCAGGTAACCTGGCTGCTGCTTGTTCTGCTTGTTAACTTTGGAGAACTTAGATTGTGGCAGTTTTGGGGGTTTTTTATGTTCCCCTGAGCTATTTTGACCTTGAATTATTTGTCTGGGGGAGAATATTTAATGATTGCTCTATTAATCCTTAATGCATTTAAAGAACTCTTTTCCTTATTTGGTAGAACATCTGTGTAGAGCTTTCTGAATAAACGCTGCATTTTCCATGTCTGTCACTTTTTGATACTGCAGTGATTAGTCTTCTGCTACCCCACTTGTCAGGAATTATTGATTGTTCATGATGGAGAGAGGCTTGTCAGTTTGGAGATACATTTGGCTATTGGAATATTAGTTTATATTGCTGTGACTCCTGCTGGAAGAACAGCTGGGGGAACATCTGTGCCTTCAAATATGAATTACCAGGCAAACATGACTGGAGGGGGAAGGCAATTTCTCAGGTAGTTTGTTTTGATTCTGCAGGTGTTTAGGGGGTGAATTTATCCCCCTTTTATTTTTTTCCCAAAGTGTTTTAAATTGGCCATAGTGAACCATTCACCAGGGTTGGGGAAGGGTCTGTTTGAACACAGGCTTGAACCTTTTTGAGCCTTTAGCACCTACAAAAGGCGTAGCTGTGCAGCACCCACTGAGCAGTGAGAGTGACTTAGAGGTGCAGGTGCACTGCAGAGAGAAATGAGGAGAGCTGAAAATGCAATTTGACATGTTTCCCTAAATAATCCGGTTTTTTCTTTTTTTTTTTTTTTTTTTTTCCAAAAAAATTTAAAATCTCCCCTTTTTTGGTT
>VYXC01010870.1:429774-553313 GCA_013397175.1 Platysteira castanea
TATAATTATATTAATTATTATATAATTATTATTCTAATAATATTTTGGAAAATTTTTGATACTCTTTGGAATATTTTAATACTGACAACAGGTTTGGGGCTTTTTTAGTTAAGCAAATTCCTCTTGAGGGCTAAATCAGTTCCAAAGTTATGTTAAAGGGATTTTAAGTGCCTTTTATCTTTGTCCTCCTGGGTCAGGTAAACCCGTGTTTCATTTAACATACTCCTGGCATATTCTTAACACTGCCTAACTTCAACCCACTTAAGTTGTACCAACCAAAAACAATGGAAACTGATCTTCACCCTCTTAAAATGAAACACGTGGCACCTCCCTCTGCTGTTTGTGTCACATTTCTGTGACGAGGAGCAGCTCGGTGGCACAGTGACCCTTTTCCCCTCCTGCCCAAAGGTGACAATGCATTGTTTGCAGCCTGGCTGAGTGACAGCAGCTGTTTTTTGTGTGGACAGGGCATCCTCTGGGGCTGCACAGCTCCAGCAGCAAGTGGGACGCGGGGAATCCTGCCAGCAACCTGTCCACAGTGGCCATCATGCCCGTGTCCGAGGAGGTGCCGCTGACCGCCTTCACCCTGGAGCTCAAGCACGCCCTCAGCGCTGTGGGTGAGTGTTCCAGCTGGGCTAGTCTGAAAGCAAACTAGTGAGAGACTTCAAGTCAGAAATACAATTTAATAGGAAAAGTAAAATAAATTTAATAGTACGAAAAAACAACCCACTGACAGTCAGAGTGCAAAGCTGACTCCCTGACAGTCAGGGGTTGGCAGCAGTCCCATCAAATGGTGGCTGCAGTGCTCCTGGAGTGATGGTTCTGTTGAGGCAGTGACTCTGTAGAAAAGGTCTAGTCTTCCTCTGAAGGTCTCGTGGCAGTGTAGAAGGGTCTGGTCTTCCTCTGGGAATCCAGTGGGAAAGCCTCCCCTGATGTTCGAAATTTCAGCTTCTATCCAGGATGGGACGCCTGGCTGCTCCCTCTGGGCAGAGCATCTCACAGTGGGATGGAATCTTATCAGTCACACGGTGATGGCCCATGAACAGCAGAGATCTCCCTGGAGGGAGGATGGGTCATGGCAGAGATGAAGAGCTCTGCCCCACCTGGAGTTAACAGCTGGCCCATGAACAAGAGATAACCCCATGAGTTTATCAGGGGTGGGGGACACTGTCCCACCAGTTTTAACAGCTCATGAAGATGGTGAATAGAATACAATCTTTTGGGTGCATCTCACACTGTAACCTAGGACAGCAGCACAGCAAACAAACCCTGCTCGTGGTTTCAGAGCCTCGTGGCTGGGTGCTGTCACCTGTCAGAGGGATGGGGTGTGTTCGTGCTGTGTTAGGGGGTGGCAGTACCTGGGCTGGGGAGGAGGTTTGGGACAGAATCCTGTGGCCTTACAGTGCCTTATAGAAAAAGAGGGGGAGGGATTTTTTATATGGCCACGTAGTGACAGGACGGTGGGGAATGGTTGTAAACTGGGGGCAGGATTAGGTCAGAGATGAGGGAGAAATTCTTGGGAGGGTGGTGGGGCCCTGGCAGAGGTTGTCCAGAGAAGCTGTGGCTGCTCCTGGATCCCTGGAAGTGTCCAAGGCCAGGTTGGAACAGCCTGGGATAGTGGAAGGTGTCCCTGCCCATGGGTAAGTGATCTTTAAAGTCCTTTCCAACCCAAACCATTCTGTGATTCTACAGCAGTGGTCAGGATCAGTCTTTTCCATGCTCCCTGCTTCTCTGTTCCCATCCCTAACGTGCATTTAGTTGTAGTGGAAAACTTTGTTGTCTTAATGACTTGGAAATGCTCAGCAGCCTCTCTGGCTGTTGTTTTGGCTGCCCTCAGCTCCCCTAAGTCACTCCAGGAGACACATCCCACACCAGGGCACGGTTCCCATGGCACCCGAGAGTCTGATTCTCTCCAGCTCATGGGTGAGTCTTTCAGGCCTCCTCGGCTAAAAAGCTTCATCCAGCAAAGGATTTCTCAGGCAGTTTTCGTGTGTTGTGGTTGTACATGAGTGGTAAGCATAAGACTTGGTGGAAGAGGCTTCTGGAGGAGATCCAGATTGGCACTGGCAATCCAAAGTTGAGTCTGAAATCATTGTCCCATTTGTTGCCAGCTTGTTTGTCTGTCTCATGCCCACAAAACCATGTGTTCAGCTCACAGCTGAGTCATTAATTGCTTTATCCATGGGTGAAGTTGCTTGTGCAAGTTCCAGTTCCTCACAAACCCGTGTATTTAATTCAGAATTCGTTTTGTGCTCGTTCCTGGTGTTTGACATTTCCTGAACCTCCTCTTCTCATCCTCAAATGCTGTTACAGATCTCTCGAGTGAATCTCCTGTAGCCCTTAGAGGAATTATTAGTCTCCTCTCTCATGGCTTATAATTTTTAAAAGTACAGGTTACCTGATGCTTGAGGTGTAACCACTTACATTTATTGGTAATTTCCTTTTTGACTTTCGGTGTCTGAAGCCGACGCTCCTGTTTGTGCTTAAAAATCTTCTGGATGAACAGACACAGGAAAAAGCTGGTGGTGCTTGAGCTCTTTAACCTTCTGAAGCCAGAATTTGTGTGCAGCTTCTGGTGGAGACTTGTTAGAGTGAGAACTAATTTGTGGGTGTTTGAAGATTCCTCTTCTTTTGGAGATGGCAGAGAAATGTTGCATCCATAATGGAGCTGTATTGCTAATGGGGACTCCTTAGGGATCACTGCCAGCTTGTTTTGATGTGTGACAACACTGAGAGCCTGTAAATAAAACAAACAGAAACTTAAGGAGGTAGATGGACTGTTCAGGATAAAAATACCCAATTTGGGCTGAAAGCAGCAGGCACGTGCCAAGGGGAGAGTTTGGTGGGGTCACTCGGCCTTTCCTCCTTCACCCTTTTGCTTTCCTTTCCCTGGGCTGACGCCTTGGCAGCTCGAGATGGTTCTGTACACCCTTGGCACCTGAAGCTGTTGCCAAAAGGGAGCAGACGGCTGCAGTGGGAAGAGGAAAGTGTTGTGGGAAAACACAGGGAGCCATCTGGTCCCCAACACCGCTGGCACAGGAGCTCTGTGGCCTTGCAGCCGCCGCTCCGCGCCCGGCCCGAGTCCCCTCAGCCCCACCGAGCTCCCAGGCAGTGCAAAACCTCTGCAGAGCTGTGCTGGGGGTGTTGGCAGCCTGCAGGTTTTCTTTCTTTATTTAGCAGAAGCAGTGTTCTCTCTTTTCCCTCCTTTTTTTTTTTTAACTTGCAGCTTTTGTATTTTCTCCTTTACGCTCTGGCTGAGGGTTGTTTGGGTGTTCCCTCTCAGTGCCTCACAAAGTGCTGGCAGCCCCATGCAGGAGGTGCTTTGCTTTCAGGGAAGGGGCTGGGTTTTGGAATGATTGTTTTTCTTCTGACTCCCTGCAGCAAAAAATGAACTGAGCAGTGGAGTGAAATTCTGGTTTGTTTTCAGGTTGTTTTGCTATTCACCTGCACATTTGACATGAGGGGAGTTGTTGCCCAAAGCTGCCCCATCCCTGGAAGCATCCAAGGCCAGGCTGGACAAGGCTTGGAGCACCCTGGGATAGTGGGAGGTGTCCCTGCCTGTGGCAGGAGGTGGAATGAGATGAGCTTGAAGGTCCTTTCCAGCCCAAACCATTCCATGATTCCACATGGAAGGGTTTGCACTGAGGCCTCGCTGAGCAGCTGCTGCCACCTGAGCCCTTCCTGAGCTCCCAGCTCTCAGATGGGCTCATCAGCACTGGGAGTTCGGGGGTGAACTGGGATCAGACCTGCCCCGGGTTTGTGGAAATGAGAGCTGCTGATGTGCTTGAGAAGGCTTAACTGAAAACATTCTCTGAAAGGAGCTCTCAGTTTGGAAAATAAGGGGTTTGGCTGTGTAGATTTGCTGCTCTTCACGGTTTTTTTATGTTTATTTATTGGATTTTTTCTAATTGTAGGCTAAATGGCAGCATCTGATTACAATACTTGACTTAACATTTAATCCATATTTAACATTTGATCCATCTAATTTCATTGCTTTGGGCTTCAGATATGTTCCAGAGCAGTGGAGAGCAGCCTTAATATGTGGGGAGGGAAAAGCAGCTGGTTTTAGCTTTCTTTTGCAACTTAATTTATTTATCATAGAAAATTCTTTCCCTTTCCTGTTAATATGAACTTGGCTGGATATTGCAGCGATGCCTTGAATTTCCCTGCTCAGGTTGGAGATGAGGATGGAAGGAATTAGGAGGATGCAGGCAGGAACACTGAGGCCATTGCAGGAATCATCAGCTGCTGCAGCTCTGGGAAGGAGCCTGGCCTCGGGATGCAGGCTGACCCCAATCCTGGTGGGAATGCAGGCTGGGTTGTAACACAATATAACACTTCAAAGGTGCTTTTCCTTTTCCTGGAACTGGCACGAGATGGCTGTGGGCAGTGCTTGGAGTTGGAGCTGGTGGCAGGTGAATCTGTTTAATAGGATTTTGGGGCTTGTTTTGATAATTCTTAGCTACTTCTGTATTATTAAAGGGATATAAAAATAATGACAACTAGAAAATCTCAGTCTGATAGTGAATATGTACTGTCCACAAAAATTGGATGAGTATTCAGAATCTTCCTTCCCCCAGAAAAAACTCCACCTACTTTTGCCTGTAATGAGACAGGACTTCATGGTTTCATTGCTTAATTCTTTTTTGTGGGTTGAATTAAATTTTTTTTCAAATTTCTTTTTTTTAAAATTGTTTTGATTTGTAATGGGAAGAGCTCAGGTGAGCAGCCTGCTTTCCATCAGGGGTACATTCTGCACACAAGGGAGCACGAGCGTGTGGGACCACCCACAGCTCTCCCCAACCCGTTCGTGCTGGTTTCTTTGACATTTGGTGATTCTGTGATTTATGATAATTCACGTGTTGTTTCCAGACAGAGGGATTGTGTCTCAGTTAAATGCTGAGGGATGTTTGTGCTTCCATGGAGCTTCCAATCACAGAATGGCCTGGGTTGGAAGGGATCTTAAAGCTCACCCAGTGCCACCCCTGCCATGGCAGGGACCCCTCCCACTGCCCCAGGCTGCTCCCAGCCCCAGTGTCCAGCCTGGCCTTGGGCACTGCCAGGGATCCAGGGGCAGCCACAGCTGCTCTGGGCACCCTGTGCCAGGGCCTGCCCACCCTCCCAGGGAGGGATTTCTTTCTGAACTAAACCTCCCCTCTCTCAGTTTGAAGCCATTCCCCCTTGTCCTCTAACTCCAAACTCCTGTTAAGAGTCTCCATCTTTCCTGTACCTTCAGGCACTGCGAGGCCACACTGAGGTCACCCCAAAGCTTCTCCAGGTTGAATAACCCCAGCTCTCCCAGCCTTTCCTCCCAGCTGAGCTGCTCCATCCTCTGATCCCCCTGGTGCCTCCTCCTCCTCCTCCTCCTCCTCCTCCAGCAGCTCCAGGTCCTTCCAGTGCTGGGCCCAGGGCTGGGGCAGCTCTGCTGCTGTCACCAGCTGTGCAATGAAGGATTTTTTTGGGTCCTGGCAGCTGTACTGGACCTGCCTTCACCTTGAGACAGATTTAGAATGAAAAATGCTCTGAGCTGCGTGGGCAGAGCAGGAAGGGCCTGCAGAGCACAGTGACCCAGAGGCTGCAGCCCTGCTGTCCCCTGGCTGTGTTGCAGACTCCAGTTGTGTCACTACAGGACAAGAGAAAGAACCACTCTCACACACTGAGCTGAGCTTGAGCAAAAGGAGAGACTAACTTTATTTGTCCTCCTATATTTATACATTTCTCAGTTCGACAAGGGATTGGAAGGATGGTGTCACTTCCTCTCCAATCTCACTGGTAAAAAGAGATGCTCGTCAAACTTTTCCCTCATCACAAATGAACGAAAAACAGAAAGGACAGTGAAGTAAATATTGTCTATTATTTACATGAAAGTGTGTGAAAATTTCTGACTCCAAGGTTACAAGTCTGAAGGCTAACAAAAACAGGACAACACCCGTGTGGCAGCCCCTCCTCTGAATCTGGGGCTTTGGGTCTCCAAGGAAGGATTCTGTGGAATATCCAAGTGCCAGAAAGCAGGAACAGAATTTTCCAGCTCTGAACTGGAATTCCAGGAAGGGGGGCAGGTTTTTCTGCTGTGCAATTCATCATGCTGATGAATTCTGGTCAATGTTCGTGATGTCTATTTTTATTATTAATTCTTTTCCTCTTAATCCTGGTGGAGCTGAGAGCATCTTTTGATAAGAAGTTCTTCTGCAGGATTCAGATTTTTCAAAAGTATTTGCCTGACTGTTTTTTTGTTCCTTTGCTGAGACCAGCTAAAAGACACCACATGGCTGTGCAAATTCTGGTTCTATGTGGGAGCCCTCTGATCTCATAGAATTTCAGACTGAAGTGGAGAGGGATTCAGATCCAACATATGTGTCTCTCTCATTCCTTTCTGCCCTTTAAATTTTCCCTCTTTTCAGTTCTAAAAATGTATAATGTATTGGAGAGCTTGCTGAAAAATCTTTGCTAATAATTTATTGGGGTTTTTAATTACAGGTCTGCCTGTCTTTACACACAGATTATATTTAAATGTGAAATGTTCACTGTGGTGCCTGAACCCTGGCACAATTTGATATTTCTTTGCTGGGCAAGGTCTTCTGACATGCAAACTCATTTATCAGTTATGTGACTTTGCCAGTTAATTTTGTAGACTTTTATTAGACCAAAAGTAAATTTTCTTTTGATGGAGTCCAAGCAAGTAAATTTGCTCTGCTAAAATTTTTACACAGTGCATTTTGTGCTGGCCTTGTCTTTTGATGTGGGTCTGGTTTTTTTAGGTGAGGTGGATTTGAAACCATTTCTGAGCCTCGGAAATTACTCTCTGCCCTCTGGGCCGCTCATTTCTCAAGGCAGCTTTTGGACCATGTTTTATTAGACTTAAAACTAGGACACCTGTACTCCTGCATATCTTAGGGAATTCATGTTTTGTGGAAAAAAATGGCCTAAGTGAGTACCTTGCTCATCCCTGGAAAGAAAGGGAGGGTTTATGTCTCGTGTGCTGCTTTTCCCCTCTCTGGGGCAGGAGGTTGCAAGCTTTGCTGCAGCCCCTCTCTTCAGTGCCCTTGTTTGTTAGCAGAGAACATGAACCAGACCTCTGGTTTTTGCCAGCCTTGCCTTTTCTTCCCTTCCCTTGTTTTTCGTGGAATTCTTAGTTCTGTACTGAAAAACAGATGGCTCTGGAGTGCAGCTTTAGATGCTCCACGAGGTTCTCCCAGAAACCACGATCCCTGTGCCGGGGGTGAGGCTGCTGCCTGCAGTTCTCTCACCTGAAGCACAGAAAACCTGGGGTTCAGGATCCCTGTGAGCTCTCAGCTGACAGAAAAATCCCCCAGGCTACTGAAAGTCACCACCTCAGGCTTGAGAAATCCAAAAGGTTGAGAAAGCTGCAGATTTCTGGAGGCTCAGGGAATGGCACTCAGTTTTCCTGGCTCTGATACTCCTCCCCAGC
The DNA here is from genome assembly GCA_013397175.1 of Platysteira castanea. Classification (NCBI taxonomy): domain Eukaryota; kingdom Metazoa; phylum Chordata; class Aves; order Passeriformes; genus Platysteira; species Platysteira castanea. The sequence goes on from VYXC01010870.1 coordinate 437,204, forward strand.
AATCTGCTGCTGGCTGCTGCCAGAGACACCACAGGGCTTGCAGAATTATTCCATGTTACCTCACATCACCTCTCCTGTGCTCTTCACTTGGAGCTGTTCACCCCGTGCCTGATCCTGCTGAGGGAGCACCCAGGGGTGCAGGGATGTGTCCCTGATGCCAGCTCCAGCTGGAAGCTGCCCATGAGGCTGGTGCCAGGTGTGGAGAGAGGCTGGTTAGAGGTGTGTGACTGTGATAATGCACCTGAAGGATGCACTGACACATTGACCTGGTCACTCCTGCCTGCAGGTGTGGCTGTTTGAGGGCTGTGGGGTTGAATCATCACGGAATTGTGGAATGGTTTAGGTTGGAAGGGGCCTTAAAGCCCATCTCACCCCACCTTCCACTATCCCAGCTTGCTCCAAGCCCTGTCCAACCTGGCCTTGAGCTTCCAGGGTGGGAGTGATATTTTTTCATTACTTGGTTGCTCGCAGCAGTTTAGTCGAAATAACACTTTTGTTGGTTCTGTTTGCTGAGCTCACATATGTTGGTGTTCTTGGTCGCATTAATGGAGGGGTTTTAATGGCTGATTAATTGGGAGCCTGCTAGAAATTGGAAGTGCAGAGCAGATGGTTGGTATTTCTGAGACAAAACAAGTCGTTTCTGTTGGAAGCATCACCATGTTCCGTGCTGGGGATGAGTGGAGGTCTGGGAATCTTCGTCCCGTGTCCCTGGCATGTGGGGGGATGGGATGCTGGGCAGGCTCCTCCTGAGCTGGCACAGCCAGGGTCTGTCTGGGCACCCTTGGTTGTGTCCTGTTCTGTGAACTGCTGCTTTCCCAAATCAGAAGTGAGGTCTGGATATGATTTTTAAGTCTCTCCAAGGCTCTTCTGATGCTTGCTGGGCACGTGTTGACCACAGGCAAGGTGTCTGTGAGTCACGGAGCACAAAGATCCACCCCAGCCCTACAAACTCTGCCTCTCCCCTTGGGTGAAGGCTGTTCTGGCTGCAGGTGGCTGGCTTTGATGGGTTTAGTGGTGTCCCTTAGGGCCTGGGCCCTGGTGTTCCACCAGGGGCTGGTGCCCCTGGACCTCAGTGCCCAGGTAGGGGGTGACAGGCAGAGGTGCCCACGCTGTTCCCTTGGTGTTGTCTCTCTTATTTGACGTTTTTATTGCATTCCTCAGCTCGTTTGGCATTCCAGGCTGTTTGTCTTTGCCTGCTGAACTTCCACCACTGCCAGAAAGCTTTGTAAGCCACAGATCCTGGCAGGATATTTAATCCACCTGTCTTTTCTGTTTAGCTGAGAGCTCTGCCACGTTAATGAACACTGATGATCACTCTGCTGCTGAATGCTGGCAGAGCTGCCCTGCCCTCTGTCCCTTGCTGTTCTGTCCTGTGCAATTCCATCAGGATTCCCTCAGGGAGACCTCTCTTATCCCATTATGCCATTCAAAGCTGCACCAGACCAACATTCACATCAGGTGAACAGTGAATCACAGAAAAGAATCTGCCAGTGTTAAAAATGAGGTGATAACCCCCAGCCCCAGCCCTGGGGCTGTTCCCTGCAGCTGGGTGGTTCAAGGAGCAGCAGAGGGAGGAGGGAAGGGCAGGCTAAGCCCAGGTCTGCTCCAGGAATGCTGCTCATTCCCTCTGCTTGGGACTTGTTGCTTTCATAGGAACCCATTTCCAGAACTTCTGCTGGAGGATGGGGAAGTCAAAGTCTGTTCTTGAGTCATCCTCCTCTCTGTGCTTTCTCACCAGCTTCATCTTTTGGTCTCTGCTTATGGGATATTTTTGTCCATTTCTGTTTGCTTTTCCTCGATAATCAATGTAGCAAAGAGCAAATGTTATTTGGGTATTGGAAAGTACGAGATGAAAAATGACACTTGGGAACTTTTTCAAGTCTGGGAGTGAAGTCAATTAAGGCAGAGTGAAGCCTTTGCAGCAGGACTTGAGCACTGAGGGAGAGAGGAGTTGGCCCTGAAGGTCAGGACAGCCTGTTCCACATCTGTACCTGTGGGTTTTGCTTTTTGAACACATAGGTGGGAATTTGTGACCTTCTCCCGTGTTGGCTGTTCACAGTTCCTTGATTTTTACTGAACACATTATAACCTTGCCTTGAGACTCCTCACATAATGAAGTGTTTTGTTATTTAGCACATAAATTTCAGTTCTGTTGTTAATGAAACAGTGAGGGATTGCACAATGCAAACATGAATACAAAGTGACTGCTCTGTCATGTTTTGTAAATGTGAATTTCTCTCTCGGTAAGAGACAGGTAATATTTTCTCTAGGTGTGCAGTTATTCCCTTAAGTTTTCTTTTCTTTGCATTTTTTTTAATTTAGCTGCAGTCACCCTGCAACCTCCACCACATATGGCACAAATTGCTGCTGCAATAGAATTGCTAATAAGAAAATTAAACTAAAGTGCCTGCAAGAAGCTTTATGTGCACCAAAATTCAGCTCAGCTCTGAGGCTGTTGCCAGATGTGTCTGTGTCTCTAGTGGAGTTTGACTGTGTCCTGCAGATTTGGGAATGTGTTTGGGGTTGGTAGTGGTGTGGGTTCCTGTTGGCCTGTTGAGTAAGGAGTAGTGATGCTGCAGAGAGCTTGAGGATTCACCTGGGCAGTTGGTTCAGTGCAGGATGAACAAGTTCTGTATTTTGGGAGGTCAGTGGAAGAGCTTTTTTCTTTGGAACCAGAATCCTGGCCTTGCCGTGGCTGTAAAGGTCTGAGATAATTTGAATGCTGAGTTTGTGAAAATGCAGCTGCAATAGGAGCTGTCACCAAAGCCAGGTTGGACAGGGCTTGGAGCAAGCTGGGATAGTGGAAGGTGTCCCTGCCCATGGAATGGGATGAGCTTTAAGGTCCCTTCCAGCTCAGACCATTCCATGATCCTGTGATCCTGCAGGATACGGAGGAATGGGATAACAGAGCCTGCAGGTTGTGACTAATGCACCGACAGAGCTCTGGGAACAGGGAGAATTGGAAGATGTATTCCTAGAAAAGTGTGAAAATTTTTGTGAAGGCTTTGTGCCAGCCCTGGTCGATGCACTGATCCATCACTACCTTCAAAGCAAATTCATGGAATTGGATGCTTGGAATCACAGAATGGTTTGGGTTGGAAGGGACCTTAAAGCTCATCCCACCCCACCCCTGCCATGGGCAGGGACACCTCCCACTGTCCCAGGCTGCTCCAAGGCCCAGTGTCCAGCCTGGCCTTGGGCACTGCCAGGGATCCAGGGGCAGCCACAGCTGCTCTGGGCAGTTCTCTGCGCACAGTTTATCAGGAGCTCAAGTTCAGGTGCTCACAGGTGAAATTCCTTGTTCCCCCAGGTCCTGCCCTGCTGCTCACCAGTGACAACATCAAACAGCGCCTGGGCTCTGCTGCTCTCGACAGGTACCTGCCCTCAGCACTGCCCAGGGGAACACAGAGGGACACCACACTGCTCTTAGAAATACACAGAGTTTGGGAATGAAATCCTGGCTTCTAACATACACTGGGCCTTCTGCTCCAGGTGTTGGAGACAATAATGTTTCAAGAGTATTTGGTGCAGATGTGGGTGGGTTTTTCCACAGTCACTCTCTGGCTCGTGAAATTGGAAAAGCTGCATTGCTCCAAGCGTGCTCATTCTCAGGGATGCTGTGGGAGCATTGCTGAAGTGAGGCATCACTGCATCCTCCTGCCCTGGTGTATCTGTCTAATGGTAGAAACCCTGGAGAAACAGAGCCAGCAGGAGCTGGGAGCTGGGAGCAGCTCCTGGCTGAGCAGGAAATGCAGGACTCTCCCTGTGCAAGATTCCCCTCTGTGATATAAAACTGAGCTGTGATATAAAACCAGTTGAATTCCCTGTTTTCCTTGTGTGTCCCCAGCATCCACGAGTACAGGCTGACCAGCTGGCTGGGCCAGCAGGAGGACATCCACAGGATTGTGCTGTACCAGGCTGACAGCACCCTGACCCCCTGGACCCAGCGCTGCATCCGCCAGGCCGACTGCATCCTCATCGTGGGGCTGGGCGACCAGGAGCCCACTGTGGGAGAGGTGTGGGAGCTGCTCCTTCCCCTCTTGGCACTGGGAACAGGCCAGGTCAAAGCAGGTCACTTCACACTCATGTGTTTTCCCGGGTTTAACACCCAGTGAGGCATAAATAGTGAAATATTCCTGAGAAATGCCGGTTAGGAATAGCGAAAGAATTGCATGAGAATCCTCTGAAATGGCAAGTTTTATGTGGGAGTACTTCCAGCAAAGTTCTTTTCCTCTAAAGAGTCATTTTGGCCAATGGTAAATCAAAAATTGCTTTGAAGCTTTGTGTGTCTGCTCAGAGTTTCTGTGGGTCTCCACGTAAAGGGAGAAATTCTTTTCTACCTGGATGAAATTCGTGGTGTGTGCTTACAAAAAAGTAGATCTAAATTGCAGTGTATGAATTATTTATTATATTTTATTACAGATTTTAAGCTGTAATTTTTTTCCCCTTACTATCCATTTTTGCAGTTTTATATTTTATTACCAAAGTCATCTGACCAGACAAAAATTCTGCAGGAAACTTTAAAAAGAGATCACAGGTGGGATTTTTTTTAGGATGCTCAAGTGCTGAGTCTGACCTGCCAAGAGCCTGGGCTGGTCCCACGTGCAGCTTTCGTGTGTGTCCCGTTGTGTGGGCTCTTCCTGCCTGGACGTGGGAGGCAGGAAGCACAGGCAGAACAAGCTGCCAGCAGTTGCCTAAAACAACAGCAAAATATTCAAAATCAGGAATGCAAGGAGGGGGGAAAAAAGTGGACTGATGGGAAGGGAAAGAAGAAAACACTGAATATTTGTGGGCTCGAGTCTGGCTCGGGCAGCATCTCACGTTGCAGGAGCAGCACCTGCCTGTGCTGTGCATTAATGGCCTGGTTTAAGTCAAAAACATTCAGGTGTGAATGCTTGGCTGATTTTAGACCTCTGTGTGCTGTGTAAACCCAGAGTTAGGTCTTGTTGCCTAAATCAGTCATGTTTGGGGGGTTCTGAGTGTGCAGAGTTGGATTCAGACGGGAATAGGGGTGTGGGGTGTGTGTGGATGTATTTCACACTGAGGCTGGAGCAGCCAGCACTGACTGCCCTTTCCTTGGGTGTCCATGGCTGCTGTAGCTGGAGAGGATGCTGGAGAACACGGCAGTGAGAGCCCAGAAGCAGCTGGTCCTGCTCCACAAGGAGGACGGGCCTCTCCCTTCCCGGACTGTGGAGTGGCTCAACATGCGGAGCTGGTGTTCTGCTCACCTCCACATCCACTGCCCACGCAGAGTCTTCTCCAAGAGGAGTCTGCCCAAGCTGGTAAGAGATTCCTGGTTTGGTGGCTGGTCCCTCGCTGTCCCTCGTTTTTATCTGCAGTCTGTGTATCACAGGGAATCTGGGATAATGACTCTCCATGATATTCTGATATGCTGAGAACGTGAGTTCTCTTTAACTCTGTTCAGCCTCAATTGGATTTAGGAAACAAGGATAAGGGGGCCAGGTTTTCTTTATGGATGCATACTTGGCTTTTTGATATCCTGAAAAGAGTAATTTCAGTGTCCTAAAATGAGTAACACTGTCTGAGAGTCCCAGTGAAAGGTGTGTACAGGCCACAGAGTCCTTTATGTTGGGAGGATCCCTGTGCTTCCCAAAGCCATGCTAAACATGAGTCCAGCCCAGGATGCTTCCCAGGAACTTCAGATCCTTGTCAAGGAAGAGAAAGAGCTTCAAAGGAAATACTGTACTGCCTCCAGCAGCTATAAAAGACTGAGAGAGGCCACTGGTCACTAGTGGTCACTGTTTGGGAGGTTCACAACCCTCTGTTCCTTTGAAGAAGAGCTGTAACAGAGTCACCGACAGCTTCAGGCTGGACTGGAGCTCCTCCAGTCTCTCCTCCCTGCTCAGCAGGGTCCCCTGGAGCAGTCACTAGGATTTTGTCCAGACAGGCTTGGAGTATCTCTAATGAGAGAGATTTTAGTCTCTCTGGTCTCTGTCCAGTGCTCATCACTGCACAGGAAAGAAATTCTTCTGTCCAGGTGGAACTTCCTGGGCATCAGCTGCTGCCTGTTCCTCTTGTCCCATTGCTGGGCCCCACGGAGCAGAGCCTGGTGCGTTCCTGGCCCCTCCTTGCAGACAGGGACAGACAGGGACGAGGTCCCCTCTCAGTCTTGCCTTCTCCAGGCCGAGCAGCCCCAGCTCCCCCAGCGTTCCTTCACAAGAGGGAAGCTCTGTTCTCCTCACCTTCACAGCCTCTTTGAGCAGGCTGCTGTCAGCCAACTCCACCCTGGCTGTGCGGTGACCGTGCCCGGCTCTCCCCGCAGGTGGAGATGTACGAACGCGTGTTCCAGAAGGTTCCGGACCGGCACTCCGACTTCTCGCGCCTGGCGCGGGTCCTGACCGGCAACGCCATCGCGCTGGTGCTGGGCGGCGGCGGGGCCAGGTAGGCCTCGTCCCGGGCATCCTGGGCATCCTGGGCTGGGTGGGGCCCTGCAAGCTGCCCTGCCCCTGGCAGGGGATGGGACACGATGGGATTTAGGGTCCTTCCCAACCCAGACCGCTCTGGGGTTCTGTGCTGGTGCCTCTGCCAGCTCTGAGGGCCCCGCTGTCCCCAGGCTGGGACAGGTCCCTCAGGGGAACAGACATCCCGGGGCAGCAGCACTGCTCTGCATTTGGGGCAGGAGACCCTGGGGAAGTGCACAAACTTAGCCTGCTGTGGGGATTTGTGCAGGATTTCTGCAGAAGGAACGTGAGTGTTTGTGACCTCTTGAGGCCTCTCATCATGGCCCCTCATAAACCAGGAGGTGACCAGGGCACAAAAGATGGTGTTTCTTTCTGTTGGCCTACACGGTGGATTTTTTTTTTTCCACTTATGGATTCTTATATTAGAGAATGGCTCGCAGTATTTCAAAGCTCTTCAAAGTTTGAGCAGTAAGAGGAGTTATGTCTTCTAATGGAGAATGTTCTCATCTTTATAATCCTCCAAACCCCCAGGTACCCATACACTTGGACAGCCTTACCTTACAGAAAGAGTGTGTTTTTGCAGACACAAGGACAAGGTGTGTGCTGAGCACTCTGTTAGAATTCCATCTGAAACCCCCAGTGAGCTTTAGAAATAAATTATTACTGGCATTTTTCTTTGGAATCCCTTTTTACTTGGAGAGTTTTCTGTTGAGACAGAATTGAGTCGCCCTTTGTCTCAAGCGAGCGCCGCCTTCGTTGTCTCCATCACTGTGTTCTCGAAGCCCTGTTTTAAAAGAGTGCTTTGAAATACAGCTCCCGAGAAAACAAAATCCCTAATTTGCAGGCAGTCTGTCTGTTTAAGTGCACAGAAATATCACATTTTTGTCGTTGGGCCAGCGCGTGCTTTGGGGGAGCCTTCGCTGCAGGGAGGGTTGGAGCTCCTTTGTGCCAGCTCCTCCTGATCAGTCACTGGTGCTGAGACAGCCAGAGCTGGTTCCTCGAGTGTCTCACAGGTGCCTTGATCCTGCTGCCTTTCACAGCCCCTCACCCGAGCTGGTTTCAGGATTTCATTTCCGACACAAGCTCTGTCCTGTGGAGACACAAAGCAGAGCAGCAGAGGGGAGCTTCTGTTTTATCTGAGTATCTCAGGAGGCTTCTCATCCACTGATACAGAGCATTTGTGGTTTGTTCTTTGTTCCCAGCTGATATCTCTGCCTCTACCAAAGCCTGTGTCATGCTAAATATGTGCACTCCTGTACTGCTGGCAGCACATTTTGCTCGTTCCCTTCCTTCCTTCTGTAACACTGCTGTAATTTTTGCCAAACTGTTTATTATTTTTTTGTTCTACTACTTAATTTGCAAGCTCCCACCTGCGGGTGTGCAGGATCCCAGGTAAGGAGGAGCAGGGTCACCGAGCCTGTGTTGGTCCTGTGTTGTCCCTCTCTGCAAAGCTGCTCTGCTGCTGTGTTGGCTTTGGGGTCTCTGGATGCTCATCACCCATTCAGCAATGAGCCACGGGCCATTAGCCATCAATCTGCTCATTTCTGCATCCCTGAATGGGGAGGACTTGAAGGGGATTAAGGGCAGAGTGGATAAATGGGGATAAATAAAAGCATTCCTTCCCTGGAATGCTCTCTGTGCCAGGGACTGAAGTGCTCTTTCAGGGGTTCCAGGCTGGCACAGGGATGGTGTGAGCATTCCCTGGAAAGGTACAGAATGCTGTTCTAGTCATTAAATAATCATCTAAATTGTGGTTAGAGAAAGATTTTTGGAAGTGAGAATATAATTAAGACTGGAAAAAGGACAGAATTACGCTGAATCATATAAAGGTTCAGAATTACTCTGAACCTCTGCCTTTGCAAGGGCAAAGTAAATTCTTAGATTGCCCATTTCTGCTAACAAGGGAATTTGAAGAGATTACATGAGGTACTTAAAATCATCCTGTGATTAAAGCACAGTCAGACTAAGAATGTCTTCATGGATCTCTGCACAGACTATTAATGGCCTTTGGATAATAATTACATGAGGAGCCTCCCAGCTTGCTCTCAGAGCAGGAATCCTGCTGGTCACACAGCCAGGGAGAGGTAACAGTGACAGGGGCTGGCTGGTGGGTATTTGTTCAAGGTATTGTGTTCCATGACTCCAGTAATATCAATTATTTAGTTGTTATTTTGGGAATGTTTGTCTGGCTTCCCAGTGACAGCCGGATTGGGAGGTTTTACCAAGAGCAGCTTCCTAGTAATTATCGTTGTGGTTTGTCATGACAAAAGGCTCGTAGGAACTAAAGGTTTTCTTTCTCCTGTGAGCATAAAAATAAAACAACTCGAAGTGATACAGTTCTAAAATTACAGTGTTTTGCTTTTGTTAAATGCTAACTTAATTTTACTTAGAAACATGGTGGAGTTTGAGGGAAGGAAAGAGGATTTGTGCTTAGGAAAATAAAACCTTTGAGGTGTAGTTGCAAGAATAAAGACACATCAAGCCCTGCAACAAAGGCATAAACCTTCCATAAATAATTGCCCTTTAGCCCTCCCACGTACGGCCCACCCCTTCTTTGGTTTGCTGTGGTTCTCTTAGCAAAGCTGTTTGAAAACTCAAATTCCTGGGGAGTAAATAATTATTACAGAACTATCTGGGAATCCCTAAGGCTTTGGAAAAAAATGGGTTGAGCTGTTCCAGAATCAGAGTATCCCGAGCTGGAAGGGACCTGTGAGGATTTTCAGTCCTGGCCCTGCACAGACACCCCAACAATCCCACCCTAAGCATTTCAACCTCCCCTGAGGAGCTGCAGTTGAAGGATATTTATAGATATTTCGTCAGGGTGTCTTTTCATTTCTCCTTTTTCTGTTTAGTTTTCTCCTCAAACTTATTATCTCACCTCAGCACTTGATGTGTCAAGTAGCTGGGTATTTTTGCACAGTTTTCTTGCTGACTCCACAGATGTGGCTCAGACCTTTTCATTTCGGGCAGTTGGCTTGTTTCACTTGTCCTTTCTGCCTTTCCTTTGTTTCCAGCTCTGGCCCTGTGGAAAGGGAGGATAAAAGCAGCAGTGTAGGAGCAGCAAGTTCTGCCCTTCTTGTTGTGGGGTCTGTGTGTCTGATGAACACTCCTGTTGTCTCCTCTCTGTGCTCCTGCAGCCACATGCAGGGTGCCCACATGTGTTTGGGAAAACACAATAAAGACCCTTTTGCACCTGCTAGGTTCAGCAGAAAGGAGGGGAAAGACTTTTTTGTTTACATATGTCGCGTTTTATACAATTCTTAACTGCACAAGGGATTGGAGGACATGTTGCTTCCTTCTCAATCCCACTGGAGAAATAAGATGCTCATTAAAGTTTTTTTATTACAAAAGGAATGAAAAACAGAAAATACTGTTAAGTAAACATTGGCTATTGTTTACATAAAACTGTGTAAAAAAGAATTCTGACTCCAAAGTTAAAACAAAAGGCTTTAGCAAAAACCAGGGCAACACCCACACTCCAAGCTCAAGGAGAAGGACAAACAGGCAGATCCATCTTCAGCTGGTCACTCATGGGCTGCTGCTGAGCTCCTTAAAGCCTGGCTTTATCTTCCCATTCAATGGCTTTACCCTGGGATGAAGAGGCTGGCAGAGTCCCTGAGAGGCAGATCTCAATTGTTCTGCTCTCAGGAGCTCACATCTGCTCTCTGCACTCTGTGTTTGACTCCTGGATTGCAGGGAGAATAAACCATGGAGGGTTTTCTGTGTCTGTGATGTTTGGCTGCAGCTCCAGCTCATCCAGACAACTTTGAGTAAAAACCTGCTTGTCAACCCTGCCTCCCTTCCCTGCCACCAGGCACCAACCTGTTCTTCCAGAAGGCACAAGGGATTTGTTTGTCCTGTGTCTGCACTGGGACAAAGCCCTGCAGCTTCTGAGCCCTCCCTGGCACAGGCAGGATGGGCAGAGCTGCAGTCAGTGCCTGGAAGGGATGCACAGGCTGCACTGTCCTGTACAGTGAGTCGAGCAAGGAGCACAAGGGAGATGCCCACAGCCTCCTGGGGACGTGGTGGATGCTCATGTGTTGCCCTGGTTTTTCTTAGCCTTCTTATAATTTACATATTTGGAGTCAGATTTTCACACAGTTTCATGTAAACAACAGCCAATGTTTACTTAACTGTACTTTCTGTTTTTCATTCCTTTTGTGATAAGAGAAAGTTTGATGAGCATCCTTTTTCTCCAGTGGGATTGAGGAGGAAGTGACATGTCCTCCAATCCCTGGTGGAATTGAGAAACCTATAAAGTATGAGAAATGTAAATAAAATCTCTCTTTTTTCCTCTTTTCTACTAAACCTAGCAGATGTGAGAGTTTCCTTTATTGTGTCCTTTACAGACACACTCGTGTGCATCTCCAGGACCTTTCATTTGGAGGCTGGGCCCAGTGTGGCAGCTCACTGGGAGGTTGTTTCCCCCTTTGTGTCCCTGCAGCCATGGCAGAAAAGAAATGAGGCAAAGCTCCCAGCACGCCGTGAGGAAAAACTTGAAACAGATTTTGAGAACCTGAGAACTTTAGAAGATCGTGTTCCTTTTCTGACTGCTGGTGCTTTTAGCCTGCAAGTGTGGCTGGGAGGTGAGGAGCTCTTGCCTGGGAACAAACCCTCTGGTGCTTCCCCCGCTCCATCCTGCTAAAAAAGGAATTGAGTTCGGGGATTGATGACCTGATCTACCCGTGTAAAACACTTTAAAGCAAGCAAGTGCTGTGCTGTGAGCTCTGATATTCCTGCCCGGGGTGTCTGGGGAGCTCCTGGCTGCCTTCAGCAGGCACAGGGATGTGGTGCTGCTGTTCCGTGGCTGGTGACGCAGCGTTTTAATTACACCCCCAGCAATTAAGTGCTGTCAGAGCTGGCAGGATGCAGAAGCTGAATCTGCAATATGCTCATGTGAGGAGTCAGAAATGATTAATAAGGACACCAGTAAGTTTTGGAGGTTGATTTGCTTTTCTGTTTGGTTTGTTATTTTAACGTGGAGAGGAGCCTTAAAGCAAAACCCTTGTGGTCCCATCCTGGCTCAGGGCAGCTGCTTCTTAGTTCTGTCCTTTTCTCGTGGTAATTGGGAACAGACAGGGTTTGGTGCTTACCCTGTTCCTGAGATGCTCAGTGCTTCCTCCTTAGCTGGATTTTGCCATCTTAACTCTGAGAAATTTTCACTTCTGCACTGCATGGTGCAGCTCTGGTGTTTGGCAGGAGGGTCACTGCAGACAAAAGAAATTCCTTCCTTGCCTCCTGTGAAATTCTCATCAGCTTTTCTTCCTGAGAGAAGCCATGAAGTCACTGTCTTCTTTCCCTTGCTTGAATTCCTTAAGGAAAAATTGACAAGCTGCCAGAATTAATGAACATTTAAATTCTCATCAGCGTAACGTGGGAATAACTGAGGAATGTGCTGCGAGGAAGGGAGGGTGGAAATGGCACCTCTGCTTTTTGGGGCTGTTTTTAGTTCTGCCGAGGTCAAATGGCAGCATGGGAAGGTCTGGTTTCCAGCACTGCTGCTGGAGATCCCCTGTGGAATGTCATCATTTGCTCCATGGTCCACGAAAGCAGAGAGAAGCACAGGGACAGAAAACAGGGAAGGCTGCACAGAGAAGACCTAAGCTTAGTGAGTGTTTTAGGGCCTGATAAAGGGGATGTCCCCTGGGTCAGGACCAAGGTTTGGCTCCCAGGGGTGGAATGGGCTGGCTGATGGTGCAGTGGTGGAGTTGGCACCTCACAGCCCAACTTTCAGCACGTCCTGCAACACCTGAGGAATAAAAAGCTGAAATTGGAGGTGGAAATGCTGCTCCAATCCAAAGTGCTGTCCTTAGGATGGACAGATTGCTCCCATGGTGCTGGAAGCTCCCTTCCCAGGCTGCAGCTCCTTTTCCTGCATCGTGGTTGTGAAACCCTGGGGTTCAGTCTTGGGCAGTAACAGAACCTCCTGGGCAGACTCTGAACTTTTATGGTGCAGCTACTTCGGGTTCAGTTCCAGCAGTTAAGGAAGATTAATTCTTACTCCTCAGCTAAGACAGGTAACTAATGATAGGAGGCTTTTTACCCCTATCAGAAGCGTGGATGTTGTTTAAAACTGCCACTGCAGAGCTGCAGAACTTGAGATGGAGCTGGTGGGCTCCTAAGATCAATTCCTGAACCTCAAATACAGGGAGGAGAACTGGAAATAGGGGGGGAGTTGCTTTTTTAAACCATTAAACCTGACTACAGGCACCCAGACAATGGGCTCTATGGGTGTGTGGGAGGAGAGGGGAGGAATTTGCTGCCTGAAGGAGGCAGCTCCAGAGGAAAACACTTGGAAAACACTGCCAGGAAGAACAGAGCAGTGTTTTCCCCTATGGGATCCTAAACACACTCAATATAGAGATTATGGAAGGGCTTGCTGAAAATCCCATGGGCATTTCCTGGGCTCTTGATGTTCCTCACGAAAGGTGGAACACAGGAAATGTCTCTCAGCTCCTCTGCTGGGTTCAAGACTTAACATGGACTGAGTCTGATGAGGGGCACCCCAGGGTAGGAGGGATAAGGGGTCTCTGGAGCCCAAGTGCTGTTGTGACCAGTTTCTTGTGCTGGAGGATAAAAGTAATATCTTGAGAACTTGCTTAACAGTGTTTCTCCACACTTCCACTCCTATCTAGATCACACACAACCTGTTTCCCCTTTTTCTTTTCCCACCTGGCTGTGCCTGCCAGTCTGTAAGTCTCTTTTCTCTTTCTAACACATCCAAGCCCTGAGATTTCCCAGTTTCTTTGCACCATTTTTATTCCTCACTCATCCCTCCTTGTCTTCTTTACTTCTGCCCTTCAGTTCCTTTCTCAGTCTTTGCTTTCAAGTCCTCTCACGAGTTGTGAGATTTTCACCTATTGTGAAAAAATGCAGTTTGCCAACTTTTATTGCAATCCCTGTGTGTCAACAGAAACGCACTTGGCTTTGAAATCATTCCAGATCAGGCAGTGAGCTTCAGGACTGCACCAAGTTTGCAAATAGGTTCTTGATTGCAATGTTTGATGTTGTTTTCAGTGGTTTATAACAGGGTACAGGTATCCCCTTCATTTGGTGTCTCTGCCTCACAGTGCTTAAAATTCACAGGGCACAGAGCTGACAGCTTGAAATGTCTAAAATTTGGATTCAGGGTTGTGTTTTTTCCTGAAGTGCTCAGAAAACATAGCCCGAGAAAATGCTCGTTCTGAAGTAAATTATGGAACAAAATTGTTGCTAAAACCATTGTTCTTCATTGTGACCCTGGCCAGGAGGGGTTTGGAAGGGCAATGCCAGCCTCTCCAAGGTGCTCCTGGTGGTGCCCTGAGCCCCTGGCAGCTCTGCAGGGTTCAGTGGCTGGAGAGAGGAAGGGACGGGCAGGATTTTGGGGTTCAGCTCCTGATGGGATTGAGGAAATGGCTTAAACCCTCAGGACTGTGCTGTCCTTTGGTGAAACACAGCCTGGAAATGGCTCGGGAGCACTTAGAGGGCAGAGAAACACAAACCATTACCGGGAGGAGTTGTTTGGGGTTTCGGGAGGATGTTCTCTCCAAATGTAAAAGGATTTCTGCTGCTGCCTCATGGCTGGGGTGTGTCTGGAGGATTTGCCTGAAGCCTGCCATGCAGTTATTCTGATGGATTTGCCTCCAGCAGGCAGAGCAGTGACCAGGTGACACTTTGTGCTGTCTGGGTGCAGTGCCAAGGCATGATCAGTGTTTCTGCTGAGGTTTGGGGGCATCTCGGCCTCCTCTGGCAGGAGGGATCTGGGTGCTGGGCTTGTTGGGGGCTGGCCAAGATCCCTGTCTCCAGCCTGGTGTCTGGCAGCCCTGGATGGAGCCAGTCAGGCACAGACTGGGCCCTTCTGTGCTGGGTTCACACCATTTCCTGATTTCCACTTATGTGAGATGAGAGCAAGGATTTTTTTTTTGCAATTCCTGGGTTTTCTTTCTCTCCCCCTGGTGCAGTCAGGCAGCATCCCTGAAATTCCTGTTCCATTTCCAAGTGCTTGCTGGAGGGACTGAGCTGGCACCTAAGGGCTGTGCTTTCCTCTTCTCCAGCAAGACAGCTCTTGAAGGATGTGTGCTGCTAAAAGGATCCCATTCCTCATCCTGATCGTGCTCTGAAGTTCCAGCAAATTAAGCTGAGATATGAAAGGAGCTTGAAAAATGCTTCTTCCCTTTGTTTAAGTGGAAGAATCAGGCTTGCTGTGCAGCATCTGCAGTCTGTCAGTGCCCAGTAACAGCTGAGGAAGCAGGATTTCTGCAGCAGGCAAGTATCAAAAATGATACAAGAGGGGCTCAATCTGCTTTGTGTCATGGAAAAAAACCCCACCCCAACCTCTGAATACTTGAAATAGCTTTCCTGCAGTTCCTGTTCTTCAAAGTAATCCCTCTGTACACCAGGCCAGTCTGTCTCTTGACTTTGGAAAGGCAGAAAGTTGGCAGCTCTGAGGTTAATCCTTGTGGCCTTTGCAGCCTTCCCCCATCATGGGCAGCCTGCACTGGGCTGGGAGCATTTTGGAGGAGGGGAGGCTGTTTGGTGACCTGTATTTTGGCTTTTGTGTGTGTGGATAAATGCCCGGATCTCAGTGCACAGTGGAATGGGATTTTTGTCTGTGGTGTCCTTTTCTGAAGCTCAGACTGACTCATGGGTGGCTTCAGAGCTTGTAATTGCTCCTGGAGGTGCTCAGAGGAGTGGTCTGTGCTCCTGTCACGAGTGGAGCATCCATTGCCACGTGCAGATAAACCAGAGGCAAAGCTCAATTCCAGAGTCAGGCTTCTGGATTCCCAGCATCTTTCAAAAGCAGATTTGATTCCAGGGAAATATTCAGGAGGTAAAACAACAGAGAAGCAGCAAAGCTCTTTATCCTTAAAGACAAAACTGCACCTTTGTCTTGGTGTTTTACTCGTGCTGCTCTTTTGGGGAGGCTGAAAGAGTAAGGTAGGGAAGGTGTGCTCCTTCTCAGAAAAGATGATGATAATGTGTGTTTGGTTACCTAATTTGACTCTTATCCAGGTCAGCCCTAGAGCTATGTTTGAACAAACAAAAAACAACCCCTGAAAATAAATCCATGAGTTGCATTTGCTGTTGTTGGGCAAAGCTCCTGAGCCACGGCTGGGAGCTCCTCTGAGGGCCTCGGGCTCTGTCTTTGCAGATGGTTGGGAAGAGGCTGCAGCCTGATTGCTCCTGAGAGGCTCTGCTGTGATCTCCTCGGGGAGGCACCGTCCCGAGCGATGCCCGGCGCGTTCATCGCGGTTTTAGTCGAGTTTGTGCAGCAGTTCCGAGCTCTGCCTCCAGTGAGCTGGGGGAAAAACAGAGCCTGTGGCTGCTCCCAGATTCCCAGACCTGAATGCCAGTTGCTCAGGGAGTTGGGTGACAGTTGGGTCATCTCGTGCCCACAAAAGCCGTGTTCGCGTGGCTTGGCACCCACGGAATGCTTAATGATCAGCTTTTTCCTTTTCCCAGCTGCAGCACCTCTGTAATTGCTCATTTGCTCCCATCTGCCACAGAGGTTGGAGGTTGTAACAGCTTCTATTAAACCCTCCAAGCAGCAGGAGCTTGGGAGTCATCAACCTCAAAGTTATGGCTTTAAAAAACCGCCCTAAAATTAATTGCAGGTGGTTTAGTTGGACTCTCCTGTCCTGATCTCCAGTCTTCAACCCACCAAACTCATTTATTCACAGCAGTGCCTTGATAAACAGGTGAAATTAAACGAGGAGGTGGTGGAGTTGTGGGTCAGCTCTTGTTGCTGGGTTTGCACCTTGTTTTATTAGGTGTAGGAGCCTGTGCTGTGTTCACTGCCCTTGGAGCAGCTGTAGAGCTCTCTTGGCAGCTCCCCGTGCCTTCAGGAGCGTGGTTCTTGCATTGCTGTGGTTTTGGGGAAGCTCTCTCCAGCCCTACCTGGGCAGTGGGCTTCTCTGTTAAGAAAAAGGAGGTTGGAGAGAAGTTCTGAGGGAATTCACAGTTATATTCTCTAAAGTGCTTTGGTCTTATTTCTGCAGCTTCCAGATGTTGTGCTCAAAATGCGTTCTTCTAAGGTTTTAATAACTAAGTCTCAGAGGGATGGGGAAGGAGGATATATTTGTTTTCCAAAGAAATGGTCTTCCTTTGCAGATGATGACTGAATTGTTCCTTGGCTCAGAGTAAGGGACAGGATTCTGTGACATCCCCAAGTGGGTCCAGTTTGCCATTCAGCCTCTCCCCTGCTCCTGTGCCCCTCTCCGTGTGTGCTGCTGCCAGCTGGGATCAGAAAACAAAAACCCTGGTGCATTTTATAATTTACTTCGACTATTTTGAGCTTTTTCTCTCCTCCAGTGCCTTCCTCCTGTATCCTTTCACACCCCAGGGCTGGGAAGCCCTGACAGCCCTCCTGGAAGGGCTGAATTTGCTCATTTATTTCTGTGTCAGGCACGAATCTCTTTGTTTAAAGCTTGTTCTAAAGCTGGTGTATAAAGCAGAAACAAGATCAGGGCTATAAAAGGACATTGTATTTGGATTTTCTGGCAGGAAGGGGGTTTCACTGGGCTTGTGATGAACAGGAGATGCTTTTTCTGCCAGATGTGCCTGCCTGGCACAGGGTTGATGTGTGATCTCTGCAGCATGGCAAGGCCAAAGGGAAATGGCTCCTGAGCTCTGGCTTAAGGAGTTGCTGGAAATCTGAGGGCAAAGCTAAGTGGGAGGATGGAATGAGATTGTTGTTAATGGAGGGGAAGACAAGAAAAATTCAGGTCTCTGGATCAATACGTGTGGGCTGTGGAAGGGAAAAAGCTTCCTCCAGGGCAGCTGCTGGGAGAGATCATGCTGTATGTTAGGAGAGAACCCAGTAATGTGGAGTTATTCCCTCTATTTAACTTAGAAATGGTGCTCAGTTGATTAATCAATTAATTAACGTTGTCAAGATTGGAAAGTTCCTTGTGAGTGCTCACGGAGAGCCACGGCAGCAGAAAGGCAGGGGTCTGATTTCTGTGTTCCTTTGGAGCTGGCAGAAAATCACTGCAATAATTCTGGCAGATTTATGATGCTGGGAAGTTTTATGGTCAGGAAAGCTGGGAAATAATGTTATTGGAAAGATATAACTGGGATTAGATTTCAAAGCAATGTTTGGGTATATTGCTGCTGCTGCAAAAGCTCGGAGGTGCCAATTGGAGATATTCCAGTTGCAACTTGTAGCAGACTTGCTCCATTTCTGAGCCAGTGCCTGAGCCACTCAACGCCAGGATCAGCCACAGAAGGCACCAAAAAATGCTGCTGTTTATGTAAAGAGGCTTTTCCTTATGTCACCTCCACTCCGTGGAGCTCTTCACATCAACAACATCCAATTCCCCCTCACCCCAGCACAAAGAGCACCTCCACAATGACTCCAGGAAGGATCTACAACCACCACCTCCCCTCAGACAGTGGGGCTGTAGTGGCTGTAGCTGCCTCTGTTGCTCTGAGAGCTGCAGGCTCAGTCACCAGCCCCAGTTTTGGGATTGTGGTTCCCTGTGTGCTGGACGTGGTGGATTTCAGGATGTGCTGTCCAGTCCCCCGGGCTTGGAAGCTCAGGCACCTTCAGTTTACTTCTGTTGTGTTCAGAGCAGGGTTGGGGCAGTGCCCGATGCACTTTGTGCACATCTCCAAAATGGACTTGGTAAATATAAATCCATAGAATTACAGAATCCTCAAGGTTGGGAAAGACCTTTGAGATCATCGAGCCAGCCATTCTCCAGCACTGACCCACACCCCCAGGTGCCACATCCACGTGGCTCTTAAACCCCTCCAGGGCTGGGGACTCCACCACTGCCCTGGGCACCCTGTGAAGGGTTGGCCAACCCTTCCAGGGAAAAGCTGTGTTTATGGCTTTGCTGCTCCAGGAGTTTTAAGGTTCTGAGGGTGTCTTAATTCAGGTTTGTTGGGCTCTAATGGAGCTTCGTAAAGTCCCCTCGACAATTTCTCTGTTTTTCTGCCTCCTTTGCCAGGTAACTCCCTCATTAAGGAGGTGCAGGAAGCCTGGGGAGGCTTCGGTGGGAGACACAGCAGAGCTCTGCAGCAGCCGTGGCCTTAATCCTCTTTTAACCAGAGGATCCAGCATCTCTTCAGAGCAGTCCAGGAGCTCTCCTGCATCCTGCTGAGTCAGTTTGGAGGAGAGATGGGGGCTGGTGAGGCTGAATGCCTGAGCTGGATTCCTCTTTGAATCCAGCTTCCTTTTTGAAGTGGATTTTGGAGGTGGTTGAGCTGCAGCCTTGCCTGGCTGCCCCCTTAGCCCCAGTCTGAAAACTGAGTGTCCCTTCTGGCTGCTCCCAGGGTTGTTCTTCCAAACACAGGCAACATCCTGCTGGTGTGTTCAGCGTGGCTCCTGGGGAAAATACTGGTGCAGAGCTCTGGTTTTGTACTGATTGTGTTTGCTTCAGCCCCTGCCCTGAGCAGGGAGGGCAGCCTGCATTCCTGCACTTTAATCTGGGATGTCCTGCTGCATCCTTGCTCCTGAGCCGGGTCTAATCCCAGCTCTGGCAGCACGTGCGGGGCTGGCACGTGCACGGCTCGCAGGGGAATTTTCCTTTTATCACTTCTGCTCTGGCCTTCGTGCATCTCAGTCACGTGCCAGCAGCACTTCCCCAGGGGATGGAAGCAAGGGCTCGTTTCAGCTGCAGGAATTCTCCTGCAAGACCTTCTGGCAGAAAGGCTGAGCTCTGCCTGTGTGCTGGGCTGTGGGATTTAGGGAAGCAGGGCTCCAGCCCTGTAACTCCTCTCTCTGCTTCGTGGTCATTTCTCTCCCAGAATCACAGAATGTCCTGAGCTGCAAGGGACTCACCAGCACCATCAAATCCAGACCCCCCAACAACCCCACCCTGGGCATCCCTGGCGGCGCTGTCCAAATGCCCCTGGAGCTCTGGCAGCCTCGGGGCCGTGCCCATTCCCTGGGGAGCCCGGGCAGTGCCCAGCACCCTCTGGGGAAGAATCTTTCCCTGCTCTCAGCCTGAGCCTGCCCTGGCCCAGCTGCAGCTGTTCCCTCAGATCCTGTCCCTGGTCACAGAGAAGAGATCAGAGCTGCCCCTGTTCTGCCCCTCACCAGGAAACTGTAACTGCAGTGAGGTCTCCCCTCAGTGTCCTCTTGTCCAGCTGGCCAGACCGAGTGACCTCTTTGTGCCCATGAGTAGTAAAGAAGGAATGGTGCTTGGAGTTCAGTTCAGCACAGGGATCACAGTTTGGTGAGTGCAGAAAGCAGCACCAGGGGCAACTGATGCCCAGAGCAGCCCCTGCTTTGCCTCTCTCAGGCCAGGCTGAGGCAGTGGCAGAGCTGAGAACAGAGCCTGGCTCTAATTTCCAGCTCCTCCTCGGGCTGGGTGGTGCTGGTTCAGCTCTCTCTGCAAAGCCATTAATGAATCAGGCCTGTCCTGGGCAGGGAGTGCAGTGGGAGAGAGTTTCTGTTCAGGTACTGACTGCACGTCCTGGGCAAATCTTTGGGTTCTGATAGAAATTATTTGGAAGTCCTCGTTCCCGGGTCACTTGTCAGTGTCCTGGGGCAGTGTGAGCCCTGGCAGGGGAGGTGTGCTCCATCCAGCTGCTCCTGCAGGCAGCTGCAGGGTGAAGGGAGCTGCAGTACAGCTCCAGGGACACGCGGTGTGTGCATCCCCTCTTTGAGGTGCTGCTTCCTCCCAGGTGACAGCACTGCCCTGTCCCTCTCCTCTGCAGTGGGTGACATTCAGCCCCGTGTCACCCAGGAGGGTTTCCCTGTCCCTGTTGTCGCTGCTGTGCAGGGGCAGCACTGGCATGAACCATCTCCCTTGGTTCTCCTCTTGCCCTACACTTGTATTTCCACCTTTCCCAAAACCAGGACATGTCCCCTGTGGAATCAGGCCTGGTATTACAAGTGCACCATCCCTGCGGGGTTTTTTTCTGCACTAATCCTCTGGCTGTTAACATGGATCTTGCTCCTGGCTCCAATTTCTTTTCCTGTTCAGTTGCAGCTGCCCAGAGCAGCTCCGTGGGAGCCCTGGGATGCTGGCAGAGGGGGTGAGTGCCTGGCAGGGCGCCGGCACACGCTTCCCTTGGCAGCCTGCCCGTGTTTGTGGAGCTGGGAAGGAGTGCCCAGGAGAGAACCAACTGCAAGGAGCTGTTGAGAAGTCTCATGTAGGGGCAGTGATGGGCTAAAGCTGTAGGGAGATGGGGGAAAAAAAATTCCATTTATATCTTTCTGGTCTGGTTGTACCTGGAGAAAAGTGGGGGGGCTCAGGCCCATTTGCCTTTTTTCAGGATTTAGTTTGCAAATTCCATCACGAATGCTCCTGCTCAGGGTGTTGGAGCTGGAAGAATCAGCTTTGTGGTTGTGTATAAATGAAACATAATTCAGTCAGGCAGCTCATGGGAGGTCCCTTTACAAGCAAGAAAAGGACTTTGATTCCCATCTCACTTTGGGATCAGTGAATCTGCTGGAGATCTGTGGCTGTCCCACATTAGTGGGATATTGGCAGGGACTCTGGATGCACAAGGAGGGGATGACTTGCCAATAAAAGTCATAATGATCTTTTGTTATTCATTCAAAGGCAGCATGCAGCAAAGTAGGAACAAATCCAGAGTGCTCACATCAAACCCCTGGTATTTACAGATGTGTGAATCAGGAGAAACAGTTAAAGGGAGAGAATCCAGTCTGGAGCTACTCTTGGCCTGTTTAAAATTGTCCTTCAGGCAGGAAATGCTTTAAGGTGCTTCACAAAGAAAGGCACCTGATGTGGGCTGTCTGCAGAGAGCAGGGGGTGTAGGGTGGGGTCTGTTCTTGGGGGAATTTCGGGGCTGAGGCAGTGGGGAGTGTCAGGCACCAGCAGCAGAGCACAAAAATAGCTCTAAAAGCCTAAAAACAACGGGCAGGATAGAAGTGTAATTCTTTTAACTCAGAGCACCTTATGGGAAGAAGCAGTAGGGAAAGAGGGGATGGGGAATTCAGAGAGGAAGGCGAAATGAGCCATTTTCTGCTCTTGGACTGCAGCAGCACGGATCTGTCACTGAAGTCATTTACAGCCAGGATAACCACGAACCTGTCCCAAAGCATTTCAGCAGCTGGAGGGGATTTATTTGGATGGAAAGAATGTGTTCAGCATAGCTTGGCCAAATGAGACCTACGGTGGACTTGGCAGCTGTTAGCAAGTATTTATAGGATGTAAACAGCAAGGGGAAGGAGGATGGAAATAGAGCAAACTGTGGGGGACAGCAAATGGGATGAAAATGGGAAAAGGAAGGTTTTTTTACTGCTATATGGCTTAGACTGCAAAGCATCCATCCAGGTGGGATGAGCTAATCAAAAATGCTTCTTAGTAATTGGACAAAGCATTTGCAAGCAGAGGCTGTAGTTTTGGGCTGCTTGGAAAGGCAACTGGCCTCCACTGCAGTGTCCTGTGGTTCTGTAGTGGTTCTGTGGGCTGGCCAGGGATCCCTCTCCCACTAGGGGATAAAAGATCAGCTTTGATGAGGTGTTCATAGGATCAGATCAAATGTTCCACCTCTGCTCTCTCATTTCTGATGGTGGGGAGCAGCAACTGCTTCAGAAACGAGTGTTGGCAGCAGTCAGCAGCTTCTGATCCTCCTGAGCAGCAGCTTGCACCTCCCATCTGTCATGTTGAGTAGCCACTGACAGCCTGGTACCTTTGATTCATCCTTTCCACATTTAAATCCATTTGTGATCTGACCTCTGCAGCATGTGGCAACAGTGGCTTCCCCAGTTTGTGCTCCACGTACACCTGTCTGCAGATTCTTTCCTTTCCATTAAAATCTCTGCATGGTGATATCATTGCTGGCCCTGCACGTTTCCCATCAGTCAGGATCTTCCCCAGTGAGTGATTCAAGTTTAGTTTCTCCTCTTGTGAAGTCCATCCTGTATTCTGGTCACCTTTTGTGCTTCTCTCTGCCATTTTTTAGTTCTGCTCTTTTTTTGGGGGTGAGAAGTCTGAGCTTGCTCGTGGTTTTCCAAACTCTGGCCCATCCTGGGTGTGTGTTCCTGTGTTTTCTGTTTTATTCTGGTTTCTTCGATTTGTCACTTGAACTTGCACTGAACTGTAGGTTAATATTTTTCAGGGAATATCCCCAGGGGTTCCCAAATCCACGTGAGCAGAGCTGGATAAGAACTGGTTGCTGTAGGGGCGTTGCTGCTTCTGTTTTCCTCTTGTCCCATCAGCACTGAGGTCCATCTGCTGCTCATCACCTGACTCCACTGTTGCTCAGAATTCCTTCTGCACTTGAAATCCAGGAATATGTTTACTCTCCTGAAGGGATTTTGTGTTGCCTCCTCATCTGCCCCTCTCCTGGGTCTGTGTGCAGGCTCAGCCTCTGCCCTCTCACCCCTGTTTGTCTCTGCTTGCTTGTTTCCACCTTCAAATTCATTATTAATCCATGTGGTGCCCCCTCCCAGTATCCCAGGCTGGCTCAGTTTCTGTGGAGAATCACTGGAAAAGGAACTTTTGGGAAGGGCTCTGACCTCCAGCCTTTCCTGGCTGCTCTGGAAGGACCCCAGTAGATTCTGCTCCCCCAAACCCACGCTGACCTTCCCCTCGCCCGTCCACCAGCTCAGCTCTTGGCTGCTTCCATCTCCCTGCCTTCCCACTGATCCAGGCTGCGTGGTCGCATTCCCTCAGATCCTCTGGGAGTCTCTTGGAAGATTCCTGCATTCATAATGTTTGTTCCTGGCACCAGGGCTTGTTTAGCAGAGATTGGCAGCTCAGCTGGCATGGGCCCGGCTTCCTTCGATGGCCCCATTCACCACCAGCCTTTGCACTCCTTCAGTGGCTCTTTATCTGACAGTGGCTTCTCTTCCCTCTCCCTCCCTCGGCACAGGGGCTGCTCCCAGGTGGGCATTATCCGGGCACTGATCGAGGCTGGGATTCCCGTGGATATGATCGGGGGCACGTCCATCGGCGCCTTCATGAGCGCCCTGTACGCCGAGGAGCGCAGCTACAACCAGATGAGGATCAAAGCTCGCCAGTGGGCCATGGTAAGCACCAGGAATGCTGGATTCCCTCCTCTGGGAGTGCTGGGTTCCCTCCACCAGGAATGCTGCACTTCCCTCCTCGGCTGGAGCAAGGCCCGGGCACAGCGGGGCACGAGCAGCACCCCGGGAAGGTGCAGCCCCCTGAAATTCGGTGTCTGTGCCACAGAACAAGCCCTGCCTGGCAGTGATGGATCACCTGAAAAAGCTGCTCCGTGTCCGAGGAGTCAGGAGGCAACTGCCTGGCTGAGCTCTGCACAAACCCTGGGCACGCTGGCGAGGCACAATGATGGTGTTTCAGTGTGCTCACCTGTGCTTATCTTGGTTTTATCTTCTCTTTTTATGTGCTGGGACCTGTTTCCTTTCCAGCTCTCAACAAATGTGTTTCTCTTTTGTGTAATTCTCTCTCTTTCTCACATGCTGTCATGTGTCAGTGGAACTGAGTGACAGAGGTAATCCTTCTTAAATAACTCCCAAGTGTGTCATTCCTGGGCCTGCCTGTGCACTCCACAGCAGTGGAACTCTGGGTCAGGAAAAATTCCTAACTTTCAATGTTTACTACGTACAAAAACTTATTTTCAAAGTCAACCCAAGTTTTGGGAAGGTTGTTTTAAACAGTGACTTCAGTGGGTGAGTTTATGTATCATGGAATTAAAGATTGGTTGGGGTTGGAAGGGACCTTAGAGATCACCTCATCCCATGGGCAGGGACACCTTCCACTACCCCAGGTTGTTCCAAGCCCCCTCCAACCTGGCCTTGGTTTTATTTATTGATCAGATGTTGGATAAAAACTGTCCCAGGTGCCACTGGTTCAGACTGACTGAAGGTGAGGCTTATTTCTGAAGTTTGCTGGTTACAATTTTGTATTCTTCATATCAAACCCACATTTTCCTGTAGATTTTCTTATTGAAAACAAAGCGACACAGGGAATTTTATAAATGAGGTCAAGATCCTTAGGTCTTGGGTTTCAGGGGGAAATAGGAGCCTGTCATTGGCACATGGGCACTGTTTATGTCTCCCAGGGATCTTCTAATCTGCAATGGCCTTGCAACAAGAGCTGTCTCTTGGAAGCTGGATTGTCTGAGGCATTAAAATCCACGCTGAGGCCCTGGGATGTTTGTGCTGTCCTGGTGGGCAGAGCACTGTGGGACTGATTCACCTCCCATTGCTGCTTGCCAGAAGAATATGGATTTTAGGCTTTTTATTTAAGAACTGCCTGTGCTTGGCTGGCTTGGGAAGCACCCAAAACATAAACTGTTTATGATCCAGAGCAGTTTGCTGGAATCAGAAACCTGGGGGAGGCTCAAGATTAAAGACATAAAACCAACTGCACTGAATGGTGTCAGACATGCCTTTAACCTTGCTCTCTCTTTCCCACCTTGGTGACTACCAGCTGCTTCCAGGGCAGCCTCCAAAGGGTGCTGAGACCTCCCTGCAGTGCTTTCCCAGCCCCCAGCACTCTGTGGCTCTCTCTCCTCTCTCCCAGCTCTTGGTTAAGCTGCAGCCATGGAATTTTCCTCTATGCATTCATCCAGAGGATTTTCTTCTTGTTTGTCAGGTCTCCCCTGTGCAGGGCATGGAGATGTTGTTTCCTGGGCTTCTCAGGGCTGTGTTCCCACTCTGGAGCTTGCCAGCCTGAGGTGGAATCACAATCACTTTTACCAGGGATAGTTAGAGGTGAAATGAAGGCACTTAATCTGTTGATTAACTTCTGAACACAAATTTTGAAGCTCAGAGAATGCTTCACAAGGTAAAAGGCAATTTTTGGCCCAGCCTGGGGCTGTTCCAGCTGTTGGTGCCTTGAAACCTGCAAATAAGTAATGGGAGAGGTGACTGAGCTCTCTTAGAGCAAACATTTCATCTTATTAATGAAGAATGGATTTTCATGAGGGCTTCCGTGAGAGTTCTCACAGGTCCATGTCCAACCCAGAAACTGTCCAAGGGTTTGAGGAGGACAAAAGCAAAGCCTGCTCTGTTGGAGGCTCTTCCCACTGGTACCAGCAGTGTGTCTGGGGAGACACAATAAAGACGCTTTTACACTTGCCAGGTTCAGCAGAAAGGAAGGAATAATGGCCTTTATTGTTTACATTATCTCATTTTTATACACGTCCCAACTTCACAAGGGACTGGAGAGCATGTCACTTCCTTCTCAATCCCACTGGAGAAGAAAGGTGCTCATCAAAGCTCTCATATCACAAAAGGAATGAAAACCAGAAAATACCGTTAAGTAAACACTGGCTATTATTTACATAAATTTATGTAAAAAAATCTAACTCCAAGGTTAAAAACAGAAGGCTTAAAAAAACCAAGGCAACACCAGCAGTGTCCAGCAGAGTGGCTGCAAACTGAAGGGAGCCATGAAATCCCCTCTCTGAGATCACACCGAGGGTACAGAGCATTGGGGGGGTTAGAAATCCTTTCTCAGTGGCTGTTCTGAGGTGCTGACTCTTGGATGGTGTTTACAGTGAGCAGGGAGAGGGGAAAGGAGCCTTTTGCTGTGGGGAACAGCCAGGAGGTTTGTAGGGGATTCTTGGAAGATCCACTCCAAGGAACTGAGTGTGGGAGAGCTGAAACATCCCTCGAGTACCCCCAAATTCCCTGTCCCAAGTGGGGCCTTTGCTGCTGTCCCCAGAGCAGCACTGGCTGTGCAGGAGGTGCCCCAGGAGCTCCTTCCTCAGCCAGTGTGGAAAGGCTGGAGCATTCCCTGCTCCAGGAGCTGCTGATCCTGCTCCTCTGGAGCTGTGGGCTTGTGCTGCTGAAGGTTATTGCCCAGTGCAGCCTGGGGGCAGGGGGGAAATGTCTTCCCTGGGATGGATTAGTTAACTCTGAGCCTTTCTTGTGTGTCCTTTTAATCCACCAGGCTAAATGCTGTTTGTCCTGCATTTATTTCTCTTTCTGGTATTTTTAGAGATTGGTGTATCTCTAGTTGTACACTCGGTGCTGGGAGAAGGGATATTTTTAATGGGATGTGTTTTCTGCACCTAATGAAGCAGCAAAGAAAGAGATGACTCTTGTCAAAATACAGGGGGAAATACGAAAATTCCCAGACAGATCAGTTACTATTTATTGTCTCCGTGTGTCTTCTGTACCTCTATTTAACCAGCAAAGCAAACAAGCCAGAGCTTTGGTGTTTGCAGATTGTTGGGTTTTTTAATTGGAGGATTGATATCTCAAAGGGGAAATATTTCACAAAGAGTGGAATATTATGGTTATAGGGGTGTGTGGGGGGCTAAAAAGCTGCTCCTAATGGGAATGAGGGCAGGCTGGGTGGGACACTGCCATTACTTGCTGCCTGTCACTGTCTGGTGGCACTGACAGCTCAAATAAATGTGGGGATTCTGCCCATGGATTCATGAGGTTCTGCCTCTGACCCTGCTCTCTTTGTCCATTGGGAGATCCTGTGCTTTAATGAGCTGATCTGGCCACAAATTAGTCCTGTTTGGCTTTCCCCTGTCATGCCAATTCTCATCCAGCCCTGAGTTATATTTTTATTTTACATTTTTTTTCTGTGTGAATTCCTTTCTGTGTTTTATTGAACACAGAAATATATCTAAAACATTATATAAATGTAATACAAACTTTATATAACTTTATATAAACTTTATAGGTGAATGCTGAGAAGGCACTAGATGATCTTTTGATTAGTTTGCAAAATGCTGGATCTGTTTGAAATTTTTGTTGTTGCATAAGTTTTCCCATAACCTTGGGGATTTTTTATAGTCAGGAACATTGAAAAATCCTGGCTTTTCACACCAGTTTGCCACAATTCTGCATCAAAGAACAAAAGAGCCAGAGATGAAAATTCCTCCTGTCCATCATCACGTGTCTTTGCTCTTGTTCTGCTCTGTGAGCAGAACCTTGTCTCTTCCTTGCTGAAGTTTTTTATACCCCAGGGTCACTTTTTAAAATTATTTTAGGATTGAAGGTGTTTTTAAAAAGAAAGCTCATCTTGCAGCAGAGCTGTAGAAATGAAAGTTCTTGGGAAGTTAATGAGGAATTGGGCAGGAATTGTTCCCTGGGAGGGTGGGCAGGCCTGGCACAGGGTGCCCAAAGCAGCTGTGGCTGCCCCTGGATCCCTGGCAGTGCCCAAGGCCAGGCTGGACGGGGCTTGGAGTAACCTGGGACAGTGGGAGGTGTCCCTGCCATGGCAGGGGTGGCGTGGGATGAGCTTGAAGGTCCCTTCCAGCCCAAACCATTCCAGGATTCCATGAGCTGAAAACCCTGAGAGCGCTGGCAGAGCTGGCTCAGGGCTGGGCTTCCCATCCTGGTGGTGTCAGGGGATGAAGCTCTTGGAGCTGCTGGAGCTGATCCCAGAGCTCCTGGTAGGAAGTGGAGCAAGAGCCAGAAGGCTCCGTCTGCCTTTCCAGAGGGTGATCTTTAACTGAATTTATCTGGGGAACAGGAGGTGGTAGCAGCTATTCTTGGAAGGCTGAGGGAGGCTGTTGGCCATCAGCATCAGCTAAAGGGCATCTCCCAGCTCTGAGAAATGAGAATATTAAGAAATAACTGTTAATTAGAAGTATTTTGTCCATGGGCAGGATCCCTGTCAGGATCAGGAGAAACGCAGAGGCTCAGCATTATAAAGATCATTTGCAACAAGGGAAGCCCGATGGCTGGTGCTGAGTGGGAGAGATTTTTCTCCAGTATTAAATAAAGGGCTCGTTGTAAATGCCTCTTCCCTTGATTTAATCACTCTGCTGTCAGAGACCTAATCCTTATTTTAGGTGCAGCACTAATTCCATCTCCCTCTGGAGCTGTGGGTAGCAGTCTATAGTGAGTTGGGTTGGCACACTGTCCCCAGCACATCAAACCCAGAGCGAAGATGTGAATGAAGCTGAGGCTTTCCCACTGGGTTTGTGCTCAGCCTTTTACATTCTCCCACATTTCCCGTCCCCATCCTTGTTCTTAATGGTCTTTTTTTCATCCTTGCACTCGTGTTCTCCTGGCAGATCCCTGATAGAAATTGGGAAGCAGCTGGACTTGACAGTGGAGGCTGATCCTGCTGCTCTTTAAAGCCCTGCGAGAGTCAAGCCAAGGCCAGATGTTGCTCACAGCTGCTTTAACAGCTGGCAGCTTTGAGGATGTTCCATGTGTCTGCCTGGGAATGATGCCCTGAGCTCGGAGAAGTTGTTGGTTAAATTACAGAGAACATGTAGAGAGAGAAAATATTTCATCTCATAGAAATATTTCATCCAGTGAAACCCCGTTTAATTTGAAAGGAATTGAGTTTTGTGGTCTTCTTTTACATTTTAACTATGATGTAATATATTAAGCATGGAATTTTGTTAAGATTTATCAGGATTTGACAGCAACAGCCTGGTTGTGGACAAATACTATGGCCATAATGCCACAAAGTTTAGGGATTTTCATCATTTTCTATGTAGGTTACTACATAGGTGAAATAATGCTGTGGAAATGGGGAAAAAAGGAATCCATGAAAGCTTAATTGCAGGATCTGTGTGTCAGAAGAGCTGAGTTGAAGGGTTGGTGTGCAGGGACCTGTGGTGCTTTGATAAACCTGATGTGGTTTGGTTTCCCTGGCTGGTGCAGTGTCTGTGGTTAAATGCTGGCCCATAGCCCATCCCAATAACTGCCTTTGGGAATGACAAATAACAGACCCCAATCCATAGAAAGTGTTTAAAGCTCTTGAACATGTGCCTGACTGGACCTTGCTGCAGTCCCACAGAATGCCAGGCACGATTTTCTAAGTGCTTAGACTGAGGCAGAGAAAAGCTTTAAAGCTGGGAGAAAAATGAGGTGTGATCCCCAAGTGAGAAGTGATGGCTGAAGGAATTCCTCCACCACGGATTTATGGTTTCCTCCCCACACCACTGAACCACACAGGTGCTGTGGAAAGGATGCCAAGAGGAAGATAACTCATAACATCTTTTTTTAATTTAAAAAAATGTAAAGAATGGAGCTGCACCATCCAAATCCGTGTGCTGGACACGCTGCTGTGGGGCTGATTTTGGGGCACAGGGGAAGCCATGCACGTTCTTGCAGAGCTTTACTGCAGGGGCTGCTGCTGCTTTGGGCTTCACTCCGTGTAAATTTACCACACAAGGAGCTCCTGGTGGTGGATTCTGCAGTTGTTTTTCTGTCCCCTCAACACTTTGTGCACCCGTGATGCTTCCAGCATGTCGGCTCTAAACTCTGGAATATGATGTCTCTGGAATTGCAGCCTTCATGCTCACATTCCCATGGATTCTGCCCTATATTTACCTTTGAAATGCCTTTTTTTTTCTCTTTTTAGGTTATGAACTCAGTGTTTAAGACTATTCTGGACCTGACATACCCAATAACCTCTATGTTTTCTGGAGCAGCTTTTAACAACAGCATCAACAACATCTTCAAAGATAAGCAGATAGAGGTGGGTTGTTTATTCACCTTATGGACAGGAAATTATATCCCTGTGTTCTCTTAGAGCAGAAATAGCTAATATGGAAATCTGGAGCTGTTGCGTGACTGAAAACGTGGTGGAACTGTGAATGTGGTGTTACATGACTGCAGGAAGGAGCCTGTTCTTTTGGGTGGATTTAGAAAACACAAATTGTAGATTATCTGTAGCTATTTCAGTTTGACAAAGAGATCCCATTGTCTGAGAGAAGAAGTGAAAATTGTGAGGCTGAAGAAGAACAGCTGAGACTGCTTCATCATTATTTTTGTGCAAATCAGGTCTCAGAGACCTTCAGGGCACACCAGAGAAGGGCTCGAATTGGGTTGCAGTGGGTTTGACTTTTTTGAATTTTAGTTTTGAAGCTGGAGTGAGTTTTTCTGAGCAGCCTGCTGAAAGCTGCAATAATGGCAGAGTCCTTTGTGTCCTGGTTTGCACTTGGGGACCTTTTTGGAGTTGCTGGGTGTTGTGTGGTCCACCCGAGTCAAGAGCCACCTTTGGAATCCACCTCTCCTCCATCCCTCAGCAGCAGCAGATTGTAAAGCACATTATCAGTGTTTGTCTTCCTACATTACCCAGCTCAGAGTGTTTGGGTAGCCTTGGAATTTCACCTGATTTGCAATTTTAACCAAATTATTCCCTTGTTTGCATCCTTGTGATGAAAGATCATGTAGCAAATTAACACTGTATATACTTTAAATATATTTGGTAAAAATAATCCCAAACATTCCCTACCTAAATGCAAGTATGAAAGTAAGTGATTAATCATCATGTGGCTTAAAATAGCAGTTTGCTGTGCAGAGGGGAGGGTGCTGGAGACAAGCAGGTTTTAGAGACTCGTGGAATCATCAAGGTTGGAAAAGGCCTGAAAGATCCCCGAGTCCACCAGCTCCCCCAGCAGTGACAAGGCCACCACTGCCCCCTGTCCCCAGGTGCCATGTCCACATGGCTTCTGAGCACCTCCAGTGACTCCACCACTTCCCTGGACAGTGGTTCCAATGCCTGCCCACCCTTTCCATGCAGAAATTTTTCCTGCCACCCAACCTAAACCTCCCCTAGTGCAACTTGAGGCCATTTCTGTCTATCCCTGCTTTGGATTCCAGCAGTCAGTTCATTGTACTTCCTTTCTGAGATGCAGCAGATTCTTTCCCTAGGAATTTCAGCAGCTGTAGTTGCATATTCTGGTCTTCCCTGGCAGTCACAGGAAGGTTTTGTGCAGGAGAAATCCAGTTCTGAGGCATCCAGCAGCATCATCTCTGTGCACGTGTGCTGACCATCACAACCCCTCGGTCCGTGCCCAGGGTTTCCTCATGTGGGAAGAATTCCCTCAGATAAATAAGGGAAAATGTTGTGTAGCTCAGTCAGGATGGAGAGGGTTGCAATTCCCACTGTCAGTGTGTAGTAACCAGTCCTGGAACTGGGAGCTGCCCCAGGGTAAAGGGAGACTGAGAAAATAACAGGAGCTGAGCCAGGAACCTTGAAAAAGTGTTTTCTCAAAGCACTGAAAGCATCCAAGCTGCAAACATCCATCTTTTCTCCCTAGCTGGGGTGGGTTTGGATGGGTAGCAATGATTTCCACCTGGAAATTCCTATCAATAAATATTATTTACAGCCTTAGAAGCAGAGGTTGTGTTTGGGGTGCTTGGCCACAACCGCTCCTTCCTGGGAGGATCCACAGTGATCCCAGGAAAACCTGGGAACCTCCTGCCCAGGGGGCTGACCCTCATGGCTCTAGAAAAGTTTAAAGCTCAGAAGTTCTGGGCCAGATCGTCCTGTTTGCTGCTGTGGCTGTGACACCCCTGTGCTTCCCACACGAGTCCTCACCCCTCTCCCCCGCGGGGCCCGGAGCAGCAGCGCTGACGTTGGGCTGTTATTTCTGACACCCAAAGGGAGGCTTCCATCTTCTCTGGAATTTGCTCTCTGCCAACCCTTGTAACGTGGGTGTCTCCTGATTCCCAGCAGTGCTGCTCCTGTGGGGGCCCTGGTGACAAAAACCCCGTCACAGGCACTTCCCAAGCAGGGATCATCCCTGTGGGTCCCTCAGGGAGCAGACAGAAACCCAGGATGAGGCACTTGGATGCACAAACCCAGGACAGGGTGCTTGAAAGAAAATTCTCAAGAAGTAGAGCTATTTTCCTCTCAAATTACCCATCCTTCTGTGAGAACATCAGCCTCTGGAATTTCTGTTCTCCGTGCAAGAATTCTTACCCCCATGCCAAAACGCCCTTGTAAATCATCTCAGCTGGGAGTTGAGGTGTGAGGAACCAGACAAGACTTTTATTAAGTCCTGTTTCAGACTTGAACGATGCTCTGTTCCAAAATCAGTGGAACAATCCCTGAGCAAGGAGATTTTATTGCTGCGTGGGAGGGCTCGGGTTAGTTTGCTTCGTGCAGGTGCTCGCATGAGCATGAAAGGAGGAGTCAGAGAGGCTCCTTTCCCCATTCCCCTGTTCCTGCTCAGTGTGTGGTTGATGCACTGAGAACTGCAATCCCCAGACTGCCCTCAGCATGGAGAGGCACCCTGATACCCTTGTAACCACACTTTATTCACCCACTTTTCCCTGGCATTTACACCAGGCCTGTGATCCTGGTGCAGTGTCTGAGCCCTGCCCAGTCCCACCAGCTCTGCAGAGCTGCTGAAGAGATGGAACTCACCAGAAAAACCTCTTGGCAGTGCAGAATTTCGGGTGGAACAGCACAGAATTCACACCAGGAGCTGCAGCCTGCAGTGAGGGAGGGCTGCCAGCTCCAGTGGTCCTGGAGTCCAAACCTGTGTTTGATTTGAGTTTAAGGCCCATCAAAGCTGTGCTGGAGAAGGCCCAGACACTGTGTCC
Source organism: Platysteira castanea (assembly GCA_013397175.1). NCBI lineage: Eukaryota > Metazoa > Chordata > Aves > Passeriformes > Platysteira > Platysteira castanea. Next base: position 469,781 of record VYXC01010870.1, read on the forward strand.
AGTGACCAAAGGAGGCCTGGGAGAGCAGCTTTTCCTCTTCAGCCTTGATTCAGCTTTTCTGACTGACAGAGCAGCATCAGCTGTTCCCTGGGCACGAGCTCAGTTTACTCAGATGAGTCCTCCTCCTTCCCCTTGGCAGCTACCGTTTCACCAGGCACCATGGAAACTTTCCAAAACTGTCCTCTCCCCAGCAGAGCCCTGCACGGTTGGGAGGTCACCTTCCCCTGGGCTTTTTCCAGCTGGTGGGAGGTGGGACACAGCTGAACCCAGAGTGAGAACTTCTCCTGCCAGCAGCAGGGCTGGTGCTTTGGTCTGGCCCCACTGAATGAACTCCTAAAGCTCTTGGCTTGGCCATTCTTCTTGTGGCTCACCCTCCTCCTGTTCCACACTCCCCACTCTGGTGTGACCCCACAGGATCTCAGGCAACCTTTAGGACCTTCTTGGAGATCTCTGCAGGGTCCTTTGTTCCTGCAGCCAATGCTCTGAAGTTTGGTGTTGTCCTCTTTGATTCCAGAGGGTGTTGGGTCTGCATTTCCTGCTGAAATGACCCCTGGCTCCATCACCAGGAGGTACAAATTGAACATTGTTCACTCAAGAGGCTGTGGATCATGTTCTTCATGTCCTCCAGCACTAAACAGCCTCGGGATCCCTCGGGATGGGAGTGACCATCAGACCCCCACCCTTCACCTGAAATTAAAATAAAGACACCCTGCAGAAGGTGGCTCTGGTTGGTGTGAGGAGCTCTCTGTGCTGCCTCTGCACACTCTGCTGGAACAAGGGGTTCTTGCTGCTGCAAAAAGGAAATGAGGACTTTGGTCTGCCTTGGTTCTTGTTTGCATGAGAGACAAATTTAGGAATTTAAACGCCGGGCTGAGGGGTTTTTCTCCATCCATGCAGGTGTCTGTAGCTCTGTCTGATAAGGTCCAGAGGCTGCTGCTCTGGTGTGTGTCAGGCACAGGGTGTGGTTCAGTGCAAGGTCACAGATGTAGTGAAACTGGGACTCCTCTGTTGCAGGATCTGTGGATTCCTTACTTCACCATCACCACCGACATCACTGCCTCGGCCATGAGGGTGCACAGGGATGGTGAGTGTGCCCTTGGCCTCTCCAGGCCTTAAATCATCCTGTGAGACCTCAGGGTCACCCCTTACTCCTGGAATTTGTCTCACCTTTAAATTTGTCTTTCCTTTTGTTTCTTTCTCCCTCTTCTGTCCCTTGCTGAGCACCCAACTGTGGTTGTACAGGGCTAACAACCTGCAGGGCTGCTGGGAAGGAATTAAATGATTCCTGCATTCCCTGTTTGAGGAGAAAATGGATCCATTGGCACCTCTCTGTTTCCTTAAAGCATCCTTAAAGTGACGTGCAGGTGTTTTAGCCATAAATCAGACTAATAGCAACCAAAACCTTTGAAGATTCAGATTCCCCTAAATGAAGCTGTCTTCCCCCAGAACAGACTCTGCCTGAAGCAGGGGCTGGTCAGGCTCTCATTTGTGGCCAGTCCTTTCTGTCTCTCACTGAGTAAAGAGGGGAGGAGGATCTGAGGTGCCTGGGATGTGGCCCTGCCTGTGCCTTTTGTCTGTCTGGGGTACCAGGGCAGTGCCTCAGGCTGCAGGGGAGGCCTCCAGGTGCCCCACGTATTCCTGGGGGGAGCTGCAGCCTTTGCTGCCACGTCTCTGATGTTTGTCCTTGGAGCTGGCACAGGTCACTCTGCCCATTCCTGCCGTTCCAGGGGGGTTTTGGAGCTGCTGGAGGACTCTGGGCTTTGATCAGGGCAGCTAAAACAAGCAGAAAAAGGATTAACCCTTCTCAGAGGTTTTGGATTCCCATTCCAGAGCAGGTTAAGCCAGTTGAGGTCAGGAAACTCACTCCATCCAGCTGCTTGTCCCCGTGGAAGTTTAATGTAAGGATAGGAGTCAGCTGCAGAATGGTTACGGTTGTCTCCACGGGATGGAGATAAATGAAGTTCCCAGCTGCTGCCATTTCCCATCTTGGTTTGGTCTGTGAGGTGTAACACACGTCAGCAGTTTCCTTGGGTGGAAGTTCCACTAAAACTACCAGTAATAACCCCCAAAAGTGCCAGTATTAACCTGTGCTAACAGCAGGAGCGCTGGGGTTGTAATTAGAGGCAGAGCTGTTATCTGTTTGAGAAAGAAAAGACCCAAAAAAAATCAATTCCCAGGGAATTTGCTGGGAAGAGTTGCTGTTGGAAGCACTAAGCAGTTAATTACTGAGCAGTGAGTTCACACTGCAAGGCTCACTTGTTCCTGGTATTTTAAAGATTCACTTCTCAGACAAGCCTCTTGGCCTGTGGAAATGCAGTGTCTTCCCAATTTGGCTGATGCAAATGTTAAGAGAAAAATCAGTATATAAGAGCCCTAAAGCAGAATGTTTTACAGGAAACACATCCAATTGATTTCTACTTGACTAAACTTTGTTTCTAACAGCTCAGAGGATGGTAACTGCTCCTTACAGCACCGACAGAAATGGCCCAAGAGAAGATAATGATCCCCACCAGGCCTTTCCAGTAGTTTCACAAGTGAAAACGTTTGCTTGTTGCAGAGGAGGGAAAACAGAATTTTTGGGGGTTCTACAGCTTGTATTTTTCAGGGTCAGGTCCTGCTGAAAGCCAGGGGTTTGTGGATCTCTGTAGAACACGGTGGCTTCAGCTGCACTTGTTCCATCCCTCTGTCCTCAGGAGAAACCTTTTCCTTCCCTCCTCAGCTCCACCAAGCCCTGGTGCTCCCTGCAGTCAGGAATATGCTGAGATCTCACAAAAGGCAGTAAATATGAGGAATGGGCTTAAAACCCTGGGGTCTGGGGCTTTTGCCTGGTGCCTGCATAGTGTTTGTTTTCTCCTAGCCAGGATTATGATGGAGAAAATAATAAACTGCTTTAATAACTTCCTCACAGTGTCCTGAGGAGAGCCTCCATCTCTTGATTATTTTAATGAGCGCACCCCCTGCGTGGCAGTAATTAACGCTGGGTAATTAACGCTGGGTAATTAATGCTGCTGCCCTCCCTACAGGCTCCCTGTGGAGGTATGTCCGTGCCAGCATGTCCCTCTCGGGGTACATGCCCCCTCTCTGTGACCCCAAGGATGGCCATCTCCTCATGGATGGAGGCTACATCAACAACCTGCCAGGTAGGAACACAGCTTTTTGGGGAAGGAATTCCCAGAACTGCCCATCAAACAGCTTTGGGCCTCTTGTTTTATCCCTGAAACACAGAGAAATCTCCAAGACACCTTTAACCTCGTGCTGCTTACCTGGAGTCCTTGCTCTCAGTTTCCTGGGTGTTTCCTTTATCTTGGCTTTATTAACACTATTTTTTAATGAAGTATTTCCTGATAATTCTGAACACACGACTCCCAGCTAATTCTGAATTATTTTAGTGCTTGCTGAAGGGAGAGAGGAAGGATCAAACCACAGAGCTACAGTTTACCTTGGAGTTTTCTCTTTGATCAGTTAATTAAGAAATAATTCTGAGAGAGCAACAGCATTTGCTGGAGCAGGTGGCAGTGGGGGAATCACGGGGGCCCTCGAGGAGGGGTGTGGGCAAGTGCCAGGGCCCAGGGGTGTGAAGTGGCAGTGTTTGGGATGTGTTTTGTGTCAGGTTTCACAGCATTCAGGAGGGTGGGTGGCTCAGGGGGTGGCCGAGGCAGCAGAGCCCCGTGGGGTCACTGCAGTTTGTGACTGTGCACAGGGAGGGAACTGAGGCAGAGACTCCCCACGTGAGCAGCCCCAGTCATTTACAGCTTCCTGTCACACCCTGACTTTAATTTTCCATCAGGGCTGTATTTACCTAAAACCCAGAAATGGAAATAGCACAGAATAGATGCCCCAGGTCAGCATCTGGCACTCGCTGTGTCTGTAAGCAGAGGGGTGAATTGCAAACCAGAGCACCTCGTGCACCTCCACAGCTGGGGTCAGACACGGGTGACTCTGGGTGGGAAACACACAATAGACTGAAGGAGCCCAGGGATGTGAATCCAAGGTACAGAACAGATCTGATCTAAAGAAGTGTCTAAATTAAGCCTGTAAATTGGCTCGTCAGAGCTGTGGTTTTCCTACGCAAAACTATTCTGGAAACTGCAACTATCTTGGACTCTGGGGGTGTGAAAGAAATATAAATTCATCCTGTGAGGTTCATGTCCTTCTCTTCCCTCCCTTGGCGCTTCCCTAAATCCTCACCCCTATCCAAAGACTGCAGCTCGTCCTTTTACTGACCTTGAAGTAGGAAGTGTTGCCTCATTTCTCTCCCACTTGCAAATGTGACTCTTTCTCCTGGATCCCGGAGCTGTTCTCAGGCTGACATCCAGCCTCTGCTCCCTGTGCTGCTCCTCCCATTGTCACCTTCTCCCTGCAGGGCTGGCACTGCTGCCTCCCCTCTCTAAGGCACTGCCCCTTGTTCTCTCTGCAGGTCCCCCAGGTCTGTTTTTAGCACGAATGTGGGTTTGATGTGCTCTGTTCCATTATTCCCAACACGGTGTTGCTGCCCTGGTGCTGCGTCCCACCCTCGCGGGGCTTCTGGTGACCTCAGGGAGAGTCAGGGCATCCCACTGATCTGGGGCAGAACATCCCCTGTCAGTGATGTCCCCCAGCAGTTCAGCAGGGGGGACTCACCCTGGGGTCACTCTGGGGTCCCATTTTGGGATCTGGGATCCCTCCCTCCACACGGAGCCTCCCTGAGCAGGAATGGCCTGGGCAGAGCTGCTGCACGTGTTCATAATGGAACCACAGAATTGCTTGGGCTGAAGTTCCCTCTAAGATTATCAAACCCAAGCATTCCCCCAGCACTAACCCGTGTCCCCAAGTGCCACATCCACCTGGCTTTTGAACCCTGCAGGGATGGGCGCTGATGGTCACTGCTGTCAGGCTGCTCGCTCGTGGTAGGTGCGACCTCAGGTCACACACCTGAGCTGTACAGATCCATTCCTGCACCTGGAGCACCTGGGAGCAGCAGCTGGGAGGGCAGAGGGGCTCTGACACCTCCTGTCCTGTCCCAGCTGACGTGGCCAGGTCCATGGGGGCCAAGGTGGTGATCGCCATCGACGTGGGCAGCCGGGACGAGACCGACCTGACCAACTACGGCGACTGCCTGTCCGGCTGGTGGCTGCTCTGGAAGAGGTGGAACCCCCTGGCTGAGAAAGTCAAGGTACTGGGGGCTAGACTGGAATAGCAGTTGGTTTTCCAGAGCAGTGGGAGAAGTGGGAAGCTTCCCCTGTTGTTCAGGGAGCAAGTCCGTGACGGATTCGTCTCTCTGGGTTCGAGTTCTTGTGCAGAGAACTGGGCAGTGCCCTCACACCACGGGGAAGGCAGTGGCTGGGAGGGGGCTGGCAGAATTCTTAGAGCAAAGAAACCTTTTCTTGGAGCTGCACACGTTCTGAAAAAGTCAGAATTTATTAATTTTACCAATAAAAGTAGTAAATCTGCCCAGTTCACTTTCTATCCCGCATGTCTCAGAACTGCTGATTTAGGGAGATTTTAGCACCAGGCAGTAATTAAGTACAACTGATAAACATGGGTCTGCAGAGCATGATTTTAATTATTATTATTATTATTTTCCTTTTGTTGCATGTGGTCAGGCCAACTCTGTTCTTTATTCTACATTTCCTAAATTACCTGGCTCTGCAGCTGTCCCCCAAGTGAATATTGATTTTAATTCTTTCCTCCCAATTGCACTCCCCAGTTGGAATTGGTCTCAGTAGTACCCAGGGAAATATTCCAACTGCCCAAATGGCAATAGGCACCCATGGGAGCACAGGCTTCCTTCTGAACACCACAAAACACCTCTTTTTTACTGGTAGTGGTGAAATACTGGCCAAACAGAGGGCTGGCAGAGTTTCCATCTGTGGAGATGGTCAAAACTCAGCTGGATGTGGTCTTGGACAAGCTGCCCCAGCTGACCCTGCCTGGGCAGGAGGGATGGACTGGGCAGTCTCATGGGGTCCCTGTCCCCCTCAGCCATTCTGCAGAATCTCTGCCCTGGCACTGGACAGACCAGAGAATCATGGAATTCCAGACTGGCTTGGGTTGGAAGGGACCCTAAAGCTTGTTCAGTTCCACACCAAGGCTCCAAGCCCTGTCCAGCCTGGCCTTGAACACTTGCGGGGCTGGGGGGTCACTGCTGTGTGCCTTGAAGGATCGCTGTGCACCACCTCAGCACAGATCTCTAGGTTATATATAGATATAAATATATATATGTGTTTCACTATATCCTGGCATGAAAGTCATGGTTCAAGCTTGACCTGCTGGAAGGCAATTCCCTCTGTGCCACTGACCCTGGAGGCTCCAGGCTGGGGCACAGCTGGAGGTGCTGCTGTGCCAGGGCACCCCCGGCTTCCCATGTGCCAGCTCGCTTCTCCCCCAGCAAGAACACCCAGAGCACGCTCCAAAATCCACTCAGAGAAACCGAGTTTGTGCCTCGTGTGCCGGGCAGGTGCTGAACATGGCCGAGATCCAGACCCGCCTGGCCTACGTGTGCTGCGTGCGGCAGCTGGAGATGGTGAAGAACAGCGACTACTGCGAGTACATCCGGCCCCCCATCGACCGCTACGGCNTGGACTGGGCAGTCTCATGGGGTCCCTGTCCCCCTCAGCCATTCTGCAGAATCTCTGCCCTGGCACTGGACAGACCAGAGAATCATGGAATTCCAGACTGGCTTGGGTTGGAAGGGACCCTAAAGCTTGTTCAGTTCCACACCAAGGCTCCAAGCCCTGTCCAGCCTGGCCTTGAACACTTGCGGGGCTGGGGGGTCACTGCTGTGTGCCTTGAAGGATCGCTGTGCACCACCTCAGCACAGATCTCTAGGTTATATATAGATATAAATATATATATGTGTTTCACTATATCCTGGCATGAAAGTCATGGTTCAAGCTTGACCTGCTGGAAGGCAATCCCCTCTGTGCCACTGACCCTGGAGGCTCCAGGCTGGGGCACAGCTGGAGGTGCTGCTGTGCCAGGGCACCCCCGGCTTCCCATGTGCCAGCTCGCTTCTCCCCCAGCAAGAACACCCAGAGCACGCTCCAAAATCCACTCAGAGAAACCGAGTTTGTGCCTCGTGTGCCGGGCAGGTGCTGAACATGGCCGAGATCCAGACCCGCCTGGCCTACGTGTGCTGCGTGCGGCAGCTGGAGATGGTGAAGAACAGCGACTACTGCGAGTACATCCGGCCCCCCATCGACCGCTACGGCACCCTGGACTTCGGCAAGTTCGACGAGATCTGTGTGAGTGCCTCCCTGGGCAGCCCCCGGGGCTGCTCCTCACAGCTCTGCGGGTGCTAATGAGCGCTGGAGCCCGTGGAGAGAGAGAGGAGTCAGCTGGCACGGAGTGAATAATTGACACTCGGCAGTGCTGTGGAATGATGCCCCGGCCGGGAGATTGGATTAGCAGCAGGAATTGAGTTAGTGATCTTGATTATATAATGACCTGCGAAGGGATCGGTTGCCTTGCTCTGTTTCATGGCAGTTCCTGCTCAGCTGCTGGGGGAGAGCTCGTGGGTGTCTGAGCTGCTCTGGGCAGCTGGGTTTTGGCTTTGGTGTGGGCTGGGGGTTTGCCCTCGCTCTCCGCTCCTTGTTGTAGCATGAAGGATTTGCAGAAGTCTGTCAGGGAGGCCTCGAATCCTGGAAATGGAGGGAAACATGAAAATCCCTGGCTCTGTTAACGTTTTAACACTTCTATGAATAAAGCATCGTCTGCAGTTCCTCTGCACCCCTTAGAGGGTCAGAAGTGGCACCAGTGTCAGTGGAAGGGCGTTGGAAGAGTGGTGCTGCCAGGGCACTGGCACTGGGGTGTGTTTGTTTGTGTCAGAGCCCAGCTCGGGCAGGGCTGGCTCCAGGTGTGCAGGGAATCCTTCTGGTGACACAACCCAGCATTCACAGCAGAAATGGCCCAGCCCAGGCAGGGCAGCAAAAGTGATTCTGGCTCAGTGTCTCCTGTCAAGAAAGTGATTTTCCTGTCTCCTTCCATTCTTTGCCTGTTTTAGCCATGCAGGCTTCCTCCATGTCTGGGTGTTCCTGCAGAGCTTTGCTTCTCTCCCAGGCTGGAAAACCACCACTCCTTAAGTCAGTCTCCACTCACTTCAGGGAGAAGCTGTAATGCTCCTTAGGCACAGCCTGATCTCTCTGCTCCTGGCTTAACAAACACTGACCAGCCCCAGGAACACAACTTAGCCCTGCAGATTCTCATCTGAGAGACTCCTTAGGACACCCAAAACTATTCCAAACCACCAGCTGATTTCCCCACTCTAAATATTTTCTCTAGGATGTTTAGTGCCTCTTGGCTCCTGGGCGAACACTGCTGTCTGCCACCGGATCCAGGGCTTTGCTGATAAATAATTTCTTTGTTCTCTGCCAGCTGGAGAGCCCTGGCTGATTTGAAAACCTTGACAGACAGGTGTGGTGGTTCATCACAGGAACAGATCGTGGGCTGTCACATCCCTGCTCTGCTCCAGTGTGGTGCTGCTAAGGAGGTGTAAAGGCAGCAGGCAAATCTTGTCAGTGCAGTAAAACCTGAGAGAGGGGCAGTTCCTCAGAAGTGTCACTGTCTGTGAGCAGGTTCTTGGCACAAGACACTGCAGGGATGGAGGGGCAGCACCTGATCCTCATTCCCTGCAGCACAGCTTGATAGCTTCTGCCCACAAGGAAGCTTGAAACTGTGCTGACCTCAGAGGGAAGGACAATCCAGGCATTCCTTTATCCTTAGGGGCTGGGAAGTAGCAGGGGTTTCGTTTTCAGCCTGGATTGTACAGGAAATAGAAATGGGCACCAGCATTCTCCAAGGAGCTGAAATCTCCTCTTCTTGTGAAACCCCTCTGGGGTACAGTCCCAGAGCAGGGGGCTCCGTGTCAGGTCCTGAAGCTCAGCTTCTCATGGTTATTTTGGGTCAGCCTGACCCTGCCAGTGGCAGCTGTCAGCTCCTTTTTCTCCCCTAATCACCCCCACCCTGAGCTGGGATAGATTGTGAGAGGTGAATTCCAGCCCCGGTTTCTCCCGTGCTCTGAACTCTCATCCAAAAACCAGAGGAGAGGCAACAGCAGAGGTTTGGTGCTGCTGCCAGCACGAGGGCTGGAGAGGGGACCAGGGCTCTCCAAACCTGTTGCTCTGTCCTTCCCATTTGATTTTTCACCATCATTCCTACTGTGTTCTGAGAAAAAGAGTAAAACTTGGAGTGATGGGTCTGTTTTTTCCAGTTGTTCCCATGCTAAGGGCGGTTATTAATTACTTTTTTTCCTCCTGATTATTTTTTTTTCCCCAGGAAGTGGGATACCAGCACGGGAAAACCGTGTTTAATGTGTGGTGCAGGAGTGGAGTCCTTGACAAGATGCTGAAGGACAGGCAAGAGACCTGCAAATCCAAAACTGATGTAAGTGCTCGGGGAAGTGCTCTGTGCTGCAGGAGCTGGGACTGGGGACAGTGACTGCCCTCAGGCTGGGTCACAGCTCAGGGCTCTGGGTTTCTTGGCAGGGAAGTTCCAGTTGGTTTTAAGAAACAGTTCCCACCTTTCTGAGGATTTTGGATAATATATTATAATATATTCTAATCTATCTTTCCCCTTCTTTGAATCCCTCTGATTTGAAACCCAAGCGCTACAAAGGCTTCGTGTTTTACCCAGTAATTCTTTTTAATCATCTTTTAGAGAGAAGGAAATGAGCAGTAATTTTTTAAGCGATGGCCAGAATGAATCATAACTGCTGTGAGCCTCACGGAGGGAAGTCAAGTGAGGTGACAGATGACACTGAGGATTTGCAGCTCTCCAGGGGCGGGTGGCAGAGCACTTTGGCTTGGAAATCAGGAGAGGATGGATGGCAGGATGGACACCGGGCTGGGGATGAGGGGTGGATGATTCCACATCTGAGCCCCCGGTGTCGGCAGAGGCTGTGGGTCACTGAGGGGTGGGAATGGCTCTGCTGGGATCAGGTGAATGTCACCCTCAGCTCCAGGAGGGGGGACTGACACCTCCCATCATCAGCTGAACCTGCCCACGCTGCCTGGCAGGCCCAGAGTGGCTTTGGAAGGAGCACACGGGGACTGAGCCGTGGAGGAAAGCAGCTGGTGATCCATGAGCCTGAGGAGCCCCCAGGCTCCCCAGCCTGGGCTTTCTCCCTGGGAGCACACCTGGAGGAGGAGGTGCTTTAGTGTGGCTGCAGAAGGTGGGTCCCCAGCCCACCTCTGACACCTCCTGATCTGACATGAGGGGCTGGGGTTGGGCCTTTGTGAACCTGAGAAGTCATAAGGAGAAGTCGAGGGAGGGAAAATTGGTCTCTCAGAATTGGTTGTGTCCTACTTCAGCCTCACTTTTATCACCAGCCAGTAACAAGCCTCCAACACTTCCACTGCTGTAACAGACACTTCTTTTAAAGGAGACTGCTTTTAAAACTGCCCTTTTTATGGGATGCAGTAATGGAGGGGAATATTTCACTTAAATCAGGGTATCACAGCAGCATGATGGGCATTTATCACACCTCCCCTGGGTTCTGTGGCACTTCAGGGCCCTGGAGATCAGAGATGTCACATCCTCACTGCAGACACAGCCTGGCCCTGCACTGACTCTGTAACAAGGCACCAAGTGCTGATTGCTGATTTCCAAAACATGGAAATAACAGGGTTGGGAGAGTGGCTCACCAACCCTGCCAGGATATGGAGCAGGGGCTGTGTGCATCCCTGGTGCTCGCAAGGACCTCCAGGATCATCTGCTCATCCTCCCGAGACTCTGGAGCCCACTGAAACCCAAGATTTTTGCATCTGACTTCTGCTGCAGATTTATTTCCAGGAAGTAACAACTATTGCAGCTCCCTCTGGGGTATTTTTCCTTCTTTCTTCAGTCCATTAGAGTCACTTAAGGCCTTTAGCTGTGTTATCTTCCAGGCAGAGCAGCTGATATTTTTAACTTGCCTTTCATTAGCAAAGGTTTTGATGCTTTATATGTTTTATTTCTTCATCTATTTCTGGAGTGCTCAACATCTGAGAGCCGAGTGCCATTTCTTACCATCTCGTTTCCATGTCATGAGCATTGCAATTTTATTTAAAAATCCAGATATTTAATCATTTAGATGCTTTTCCTTCGCTTTGATCATTCAGTCCCTGTTTATCTTGTCTTCAAAATGCAAATACTGAAGACACAAACAAGAGGAACCTTACATAAACTTTACTTTGAGCAGCCCTTACTCTTCCCCAGCATGGAATGCTGCAGCACCGTTAATTGGATCTCCTTGGGGAAGTTTTGTCTACTGAGGTGTTATTCATAGTCAAAGCTAAATATAATCCTGCAGACTACAATAGTAACTGTCTTTCTCCTCTAATTTATTTCGTAAAGATTGTGCCAAAGAGAAGACTTTTCTCCTTGGGAAGAAAAAAAAAACTTCTGAGAGATTTGAGAGTAGGTTTCAGGTGGATCTGAGACACTTCTTTGCTCTGTGTTATCTGATGGGAGAGTGATTTTGTCCTTAAAAGTAGTGAGAGGAAGCACTAAAACATTAAACTCCTGTTTGTAAAGCACCAAACAGGGGTGGGGAGACACCTGGTTTGCCACAAGTGGTTTTCCAGTCCTGCTGCCGAGGGTTTGGGCACAGCTGCCTCCCCAGGTGCCCTCAAACAGGCTGGCCCAGGGGAAAGATGCTCCTGAGGGCACAGTCCCACCTCATTCCCATCCATCCTCACCTCAGGAGCTGCTGCTGGTTTTCCCGGGGCACCCTTTGGTGCTGGGCCCTGCAGGATTTTGTTCAGCTGTTCATGCAGAGCCCTGGACTTCCATCCTATCCAAAGCTGTCCCTGCCTGCTCCCCTCTCCCAGGGACAGCCTGGGGCTGTCTCCCCGAGCTCTCTGTGCAGCCACCTCACCCTCGTGGGTTTTGGCACCCAGGGATGGCCTCGGGCCGGTGTCTGTGTGGTGGCCAGAGGGTGCCCGTGTCCCTCAGGGGCTCGTGTGGCACAGACCAGGGAGCTTTTCCTCCCCGTGCTGGGGCAGAGCTCTCTGCGAGGAGCATTGAGGTTGGACGTTCAAAAGGAGCCTGGGCTGACTCATCCTGCCCAGCAGCTCCTGAGCAGTCACAATGAGCTTCCCAGCTTCTTGATGGTTCAAAGTGTGTGTCCTGAGCTGCTGCTGTTCCACTGCACACAGGCAGCTTTTCATTCCCTCCAGGCTTTTCTCTGCCCCCGTTGCTTGTCCTGGATCTGCTCTGTGCTGTGGCTGTTCTGAATTACATCAAAATCAGCTACAGATGAATGGTCAGCTGAGAGCACTGCTGCAGCAGTGATGGGCTGCTGCTGGCACCCCACGGGGGTCGTGTGATTCGTAGGGTCAGTGTTCTTGCCAGAAGAGCCAAGGATTGTTCCCAAAACCCCGTGTCAGGAAGCTGCCCTGGCTGGGAGCACATGGGCAGGTCTGGGTGTTTGGGAAGACAATTGTCACAGCAATTCCTGGCAGCCCAGGTCCCTCTGCCAGCTCTTCCCCGTGTCTGGGAAGACACAATAAAGACGCTCTCACGCCTGCCAGGTTCAGCAGAAAGGAAGGAATAATCTGTTTATTATTTACAATTTCACATTTATATACACGTCCCAACTCCACAAGGGATTGGAGAGCATGTCACTTTCTTCTCAATCCCACTGAAGAAAGGTGCTCATCAAAGTTCTCTTATCACAAAAGGAATGAAAAACAGAAAATACCGTTAAGTAAACATTGGCCATTATTTACATGAATCTGTGTGAAAGAATCTGACTCCAAGGTTAAAAACAGAAGGCTTAACAAAAACCAGGGCAACACTTCCCCATCCCTTTCCTCTGGGTTGGGGCTGTTCCTGTGTTCCTTAAACCCACTGGGTTTAAAAAAAAACGGTGAGAGGTGTTCAGGTGTCCACCTGGTGACCTTGTGCCCAGCCCCAAGGAGGGAGGTGGGGCTGCAGGAAGCCCGAGAGAGCTCTTAAATGCCAACGTTGGGTTTTCTTAGAGGAGAGATTGGAGCAGGAACTTCTCAAAGTAGAGAACCCTCAGCCCAGTGCTTGGATGAGACAGAGTGGAACTAGCAGGGGTTACTGGAAGGAGGAATTGCAGTGGGAGATGTCTGTGCAGGCCCTTGCTGGCTGCAGCACCTCCAGCTCTGGGGCTTGCAGGGGTCCCCGAGGGGGTCCTGGTCACCCCAGTGCCCACCTGTCCCTGCTNTAAACCCACTGGGTTTAAAAAAAAACGGTGAGAGGTGTTCAGGTGTCCACCTGGTGACCTTGTGCCCAGCCCCAAGGAGGGAGGTGGGGCTGCAGGAAGCCCGAGAGAGCTCTTAAATGCCAACGTTGGGTTTTCTTAGAGGAGAGATTGGAGCAGGAACTTCTCAAAGTAGAGAACCCTCAGCCCAGTGCTTGGATGAGACAGAGTGGAACTAGCAGGGGTTACTGGAAGGAGGAATTGCAGTGGGAGATGTCTGTGCAGGCCCTTGCTGGCTGCAGCACCTCCAGCTCTGGGGCTTGCAGGGGTCCCCGAGGGGGTCCTGGTCACCCCAGTGCCCACCTGTCCCTGCAGCCTCTGTGGCATCTCTGCAGCTGAGGGATGGGCCCAGCTGGACACCTTCTCCCCAGGGCAAGCAGGGGCTCCCTGGGGGCTGCACCTGGCCCAGCCAGGCCCTCTTAGGAAGGGACACTGATGGAGAAAAACACAGGCAGTGAGCTCTGTCCCTCCCAGGGCTCAGCCCCTCCTGTGCTTGTCTCTGGGGTCTTTTCTGGGGTTTGCTAGATTTTTAACAGGGCTTCTTGTGGCATGGGTGGAATAGGAGCCGTTAAGAGCACATCCCAGTGCTGGGAATCCCATCTCTGCCACCAGCCCTGCCTCAGGAGAGCTGCTCTGAGGATTTCTCACTGATGAGTAATGGCTTTTGAGGGGGCAGCTGTGGAGAATTTGTGCGTCTGGAGCTTTGTCTTGTTGGAGATCATTTTTACACAGCCTCGACTCGCTTGGATGTGCTGCGTGTGTTTGCTGACACACCCTCACCCCATCGCTGTGTTTCAGAACGTGACCTGTCCCACCACCTCCTTCACAGACCTGGCAGAGATCGTGTCCCGCATCGAGCCCGTCAAGGCTCCGGTGGCAGACGGTGAGTGGGGCCGGGAGGAGGGACAGCTCCTGCTCCGAGTGCCAGCTCTGCCCTGCCCGTGCTCAGGGAAGGGCACTGCCAGCCCTGGGGGCCATTCCCTGCTCCCCTCAGAGCCCCTCCTGGGCCGTGCCCCAGGACAGCCCCTCCGTGTCCCCCTCCCCTGGGGCAGGGACAGCGCGATGTCCTCGCCGTGGCGAGGCACCCGCTGTGGGCCTCTCACTGGTGTGCTCCCAGGTGGGAATAATCCCTGCTCGAGTCTCGTCTGAGGGAAACACCACAAGTGGCAGCTCAGCTTCCATGCCCTCGGGCTGCCCCGTGCCCTCCCGGTGGCTCCTGGGCCGCGCTGGGCCGGGAGGAGGCCGAGTTCAGGCTCTGCCTCAGGGATGTGTTCCTGAGCAGGATCGGGAGTGACTCACCGGCTCCGCTGCTTTTNGGAGGGGGAGGATGGGACAGCAGCAGAGTCGTGCACGTGGGCACCATCTGGTGAAGGATCCCTTGTGTTCTGCTGTGGGTGGCTCCGTGTGGCTGCAGGGACCCTGCCCGTGTCTGGGTGGCAGTGACAGCGGTGACATTGTGTCCTCTGTGCATGAGACTTTGGCTCAAGAGGTGCCTGGAGCTGTGGGGGAAGGTTTGTGGTGAGGTGAGCTCAGGGGGAGGGTGACACCTCCNACTGGTGTGCTCCCAGGTGGGAATAATCCCTGCTCGAGTCTCGTCTGAGGGAAACACCACAAGTGGCAGCTCAGCTTCCATGCCCTCGGGCTGCCCCGTGCCCTCCCGGTGGCTCCTGGGCCGCGCTGGGCCGGGAGGAGGCCGAGTTCAGGCTCTGCCTCAGGGATGTGTTCCTGAGCAGGATCGGGAGTGACTCACCGGCTCCGCTGCTTTTTGTGTGCTCCTGTTGTGGGAGCAGCAGGGAACTGACGAGGGGCAGGTCCCAGCTCCTGCAGGGTGACCCGGAGCTGTGCCCTGTGACAGCCCTGCCCTGCAGAGAGAGCAGCTCCCTGTTCATGGAGCTCCCAGATCCAAAAGGATCAGAGCCTTGCAGGCCCCAAACCCCCGAGTGTGTCACCAGGGCCGGAGCTCTTCCTAAACAGTCTCTTCCCCTCCTCCTGATTCTTGTTCCTGCAGAGGGAAAGCTAAAGTTAGCAGTGCTCCCATCTGTGACTGTTTGTAGAGATGTCCCTGTGGTAATTTGAAATGCTAATTACAATCATATGCCTTATGAAGAAAATATTAATCAAACGTGGTGGAAGCAGCCATTGTGAATAAGAGTGAAGAGTTCAGGGTATGTGGTTATTTAAGGCTCAGGCACTGAGACTTGCTAAGATTTAACCAGAGCACTGGGACAGATCCTCCTCCTTTCTCTAGCTCCTGATTATTCCCCCGTCAGGCTCCTGCTTCCTGCTGAGGATGGCAGTGTGGCAANCATGAGACTTTGGCTTAAGAGGTGCCTGGAGCTGTGGGGGAAGGTTTGTGGTGAGATGAGCTCAGGGGGAGGGTGACACCTCCCTGCAGTGGCTCGTGGCTGTCAGGTGGCTCCTCAAGGCTGGTGAGCCCTGGCATTGGTCTGCTCATAGGGGTGAAGGTGATCTGAAGCTTGTGGCCCGTGTAGGGGAGGGGACAGGAAGCTGCTTGGTGACCTGGCTGTGAACCTGAACTGTCACCTTTGTCCTCCTCCTGGCTGCCTGGATNCCCTTGGCTGTAGAGTCTGGAGGAGGGGGAGGATGGGACAGCAGCAGAGTCGTGCACGTGGGCACCATCTGGTGAAGGATCCCTTGTGTTCTGCTGTGGGTGGCTCCGTGTGGCTGCAGGGACCCTGCCCGTGTCTGGGTGGCAGTGACAGCGGTGACATTGTGTCCTCTGTGCATGAGACTTTGGCTCAAGAGGTGCCTGGAGCTGTGGGGGAAGGTTTGTGGTGAGGTGAGCTCAGGGGGAGGGTGACACCTCCCTGCAGTGGCCTCGTGGCTGTCAGGTGGCTCCTCAAGGCTGGTGAGCCCTGGCATAGGTCTGCTCATCGGGGTGAAGGTGGTCTGAAGCTTGTGGCCCATGCAGGGGAGGGGACAGGGAGCTGCTTGGTGACCTGGCTGTGAACCTGAACTGTCACCTTTGTTCTCCTCTTGGCTGCCTGGATTTCGGGCTGTGCTCCTCGGGTGGTGCTGAGTTGAGCAGAGCAACGAGGCCTTGGTCCTGCTTGGTGCCTCTGGAGGTTTTGTAGTGCCCAGAACAGTCACTGTGAGCCTCAGCCTCGATGGAAGGTGACATCTGGGGACAGCAGGGCCACCCTCTGCTCTCCTTTCCCCCCTCCAGCACCCAGAGCTGCTGTGTGAAGGATGTGGGAAGGGTCACCCCTCTCTTGGTTCTGTGTCTGTAGAAAGACCTGGTAAATGCTGAATAGTGCTGGGAAAATCAAGGAGTTTGGCTTTGATGGCAGCTGGTTTTATTGGAGGCATAAGCTCCACACTCTTGTTGGTGGTGTTTGTTGATGAGTTTCCAGTTTCTCTGGTGTGCTCTATCGAAGATTATCATTAGTGGTTTTAATAAAAACTAACAATTGTTCTGTAATTCACAGTAAAAAAACAAAAACCAACCCACTAAAAATAATAAAAGAGAGTGAAAAAGACCAGATGTCTTTAATCCCAATGTTCTAGCAGTTGGTTGTAGTTATGTGTTAGGAGACAAGGCTGTGGAACAGACTGTCCTGTTGTCTTCAGCATGGAGCAGATGCTATTGACAGCTCCCAGGAGAAACACTTAATCAAGGATCCACTTCAAACAGGAGCCCCTCTCTTCACCAGTGGGCTGGAACCCAGGAATTGCTCCAGAGCACACTGGAATTAACTCAGGAAAGGGGTGGAAGAGCTGGTGTCACACAACCATGGTGTTATGGTGACAATAAAATGTCACTGTCGTGCCTGAAGTTGCATCCTGAGGCTCTGGGTGCCAGCAGAGGAAGGCGCTGCCCACGTGCCCTGGTGTCTCAGTGGCTGGGACAGGCTCTGCGGGGGCTGTGGGGGCACTGGGGCTGAGCTGGGGCCATCGAGGGGCCCCCCAGCCCAAAACATGCCTGGAGTTGCCGTGGGGAGTCAGCCCTGGCAGCAGGGCCGGAGTCATAGAAGGGTTTGAGTCAGGAGGGGCCTCAAAGCTGATCCCACCCCCCCCCTGCCATGGCAGGGACACCTCCCACTGTCCCAGGCTGCTCCCAGCCCCAGTGTCCAGCCTGGCCTTGGGCACTGCCAGGGATCCAGGGGCAGCCACAGCTGCTCTGGGCACCCTGGGCCAGGGCCTGCCCACCCTCCCAGGGAACAATTCCTGCCCAAGATCCCATCCATCCCTGCCTGCCTTCAGCTCTAGGCCATTCCCCCTTGTCCTGCCCTCCAAGCCCTTGTGAGGTCCTGCTCCTGCTGCCTGTTTTGCAGCCCCCATAGGTGATCTCCAGGTGCTGGGAGAGGCGCTGGCTCTGCCCTGATGTGTCCTCATTCCGTGGGAACAGGCAGGAACTGGGATCTGCTGGCGTGTCCTGCTGCTGTGCACAGCTCTTGAGACTCCCTAAATTATGTTAATCTGCTGGATTACTGGAGAAAGCCAGCGATTGTCCTCTGCAGAGAGGGAGGGAATGTGAATATCCCCATCCCCTGTGGAACAGGGATTGTGAGACACTCAGTTATCAGCTCCACTCCAGGCAGGGCTCACCCTAAGCCTGGGATCCCTGTTCCCAGAGTCTGTGACCGCTGTGTCCAGGAGGGTTTGGATTGGCAGCTCAGAGGCTTCTGAAGGTGTCCCACAGATGTGGCTGGGCTGGGGGTGGAGAACAGTGGCTGTGCTGGGAGGGCATTCCCCAGGGAGCATCCCCAGGAGCAGAGTCTGCATCCCTGG
Source organism: Platysteira castanea (assembly GCA_013397175.1). Taxonomy (NCBI): domain Eukaryota; kingdom Metazoa; phylum Chordata; class Aves; order Passeriformes; genus Platysteira; species Platysteira castanea. The sequence continues at coordinate 487,719 of VYXC01010870.1, forward strand.
GCTGGGAACCAGCACCCACCAGAGCGACCCCAACAGCTGGGTCCTTGGATTCTGCAGGGCTCTGGAACAGCAATTCACAGAGGATGTGGTTTATTTTTATGTGCCTGGGAGCTGAGATCTGTGTGTGAGCAGTCCCAGCTCCCCGAGCTGCAGGGAGCTGCTGGCTCTGTCCTGCCCGCGCTGTGCTCGGTGACAGTGGCAGTCGTTCCTCTCCCAGTTTCCTCTGCCTCTCTGCCTGCCAGTTAAACCCTGTGCTTTGTCTCTTCTCTCTTTAGATGAGTCAGACTACCAGACTGAGTATGAGGAAGAAGTTCTGGACAGCCAGAAGGATGATTATCTCGACTTCATAAGCAACCAGGCTGAGGAAGACTCTGACTCGGTACGAAGCGTGCAGTGTCTGGTCACTGTTGGGTGGTGTGAGGTGCAGGTGTTGGGAAAGATGCTGAGAGAAGCATCTGGGAGGGACTGGCTGAGGAGGGCTGTGCAGAAATGAGTTTGCTTTTCCTTAGGGCAAACATTAACTGGCACATGCTCACCCTGCTCAGGTCAGTCCCTGCCATGTGTGGCAAAACCTGGCCACAGTTAACTCCTGATCCTGCAGCTCTGTGGGTTTGTTTGTGAGGTGAGTCAGGGCTGAGGAGGCTGAGGGAGCTGCTTCCTCCAGCTTGGAGGAGAGGAGCTGAAGGGAGGGTCTGCCAGCTGCCCGTGGGGTGTGAATGGAGAAGAAGCTGGTTATGGGGAAGATGCTCAGCAAAAAGCCAAGAGGGGATGGGCACAACTTGTGCTGAAGAAAACCCTTCCTGGGGACAGTGGGAAATGCTGCCCTGCACACACAGCTGCCACCACCCTGGGCTGTGCAGGGAGAGGTGCAAACTCCACCCTTGTAGCTAATTGTAAAGCAAATCAGTGCCCTGAAGAACCAGCTCCAGCACTTGGGTCAGCCCTGCTTAGAGCAGATTTACCTTCCAGAGGTCCCTTCCAACCGTGGGGGTTTGATTCAGTGGGACAGCAGGCCCACCCTGAGGTAAATGTGAGACGTGGTGACCCCCAAGCTGCTCAGCATAGCTCAGACAGGTCAGACCCCTGCTGCTCTGACTGCAGCAGGGTTTAGAAGGTGCCTGTTGTGTCAGTCATGAGCAGTTCCTCGGTGGGAGCACGAGGATGGATTGGGAAGGTGTCCGATGGTGTCAGTGTTTTGAGAGAGGAGCTGGAGTGATGTGGGTTCTGTTTGCTGGGCTTACCCGAGCTGCTGGGAAAGAAGGGGAAGAGGACAGGTTTTACCCAGCTCAGAGAGGACTCCGAAGGATCAGTTTGTGCTTCCTTTTCTCCTGCAGGACGAGGACATGCAGCTGAGGAAGCGCAGGAACGTCCCCAGCGGGGAGGCCCAGGCCAGCAGCACAGGAGAGCCAGGGTAGAGCTCGGGAGAGGCCACAGCCCATCCTACTGACAGAGCTGCCCTATTTATTTATTTAATACCTCACCAAACCAAAACAACACCCAGATGAATGAAGCCAGAGGTCATCCTTCTCCAGCCAGGGCCGGGCACTCGGCGCTGAGCACAACCTGCACCGTGCCAGGTCCCTTTGGGGAGAGGGAGCTGCCGTGGGCCCTGCGGCTGCCAGGAGGAGCAGTTCTTGATCACAGACTGGCAGAGGGGAAATGTGCAGTGCAGAGCTGCCGTGGGTTTTGCTGCTGTGGTTTTTTAGCCGCTGTTTTTACCGCAAAGGCCCGAGGAACACGGGGATCTCCTCCTGTGAGGTGCTGGGGAGGCTCCGAGCAGCAGCACTGGAGAGAGGGAGGGGTTGGAGGGGTTTGTGGGTTGCAGCGTTGCTTTCTTTTCATACAAATCAGGTACCTGTGTAATTAACTCCTCAGTGACTTCCAACCACGTACTGGTGAGCAATGCTCTGACAGGAGCAAATCTGAATGTATTTCACTTGCAATCTAAACCTAAGAAATCATTGGGAAGGGTGGCCACAGAGCCTGGATCCTGGAGTCATCAGCAGGACATTTACTGATGGATCATGGAGCTGACACTTGCCAGGCAGCTCTGGAATCACCACTTGGCTGTACTTGCCCTGTTGAATTAAAGTTATTTTGCTGGATTGAGATGTCGGGCTGTTCCTTTGCATCAGGTCCCACAAAGGGAAAAGCTGTCAACAGCTAAAAGCCCAACTTGCCTCTGCTTATATCAGACTTGCACAGGAGCACAGAGGGTTCCCAGCTGCTCCCCCCAGCAGGAGTCACTGCGGGCAGTGTCAGGCACTGGGCAGGAATCTCCAGTGCTCCGTCCCCAGGGCTGGAGCTGCCCAGGGCAGTTGGAGCCTGTCCAGACATCCCCTGGGGCTTGCTCAGCGTGTGCCACATCTGTCACTGCCAGTGGCTGCACAACCAAGCTGATCCTTCTTTATGTCCCCTCCAGCTCAGCTCCAGCTGTAGGTGCTGTTGCCTTGGAGGGATTTGTCATCCAGCCAGAGCACCGAGGCTGCCCCCAGAGCTGCTTGCTTCCCTCAGCTCTCCTGGCCCTCCAGGCAGCACCAGAGCTGGGCAGCACCCTAAGGCCAGACACGTGTTTGATGGCACCACTGAGGACTGGGGGTTGTAAAAGCTGTGAATTGTGGCCTGTTCTCTGTATTTAACCTCCTCTCCCCCCCTGGCACAGGCTCTCCTCTGCCTGCTCTGTCATGTTCTCCTCTGTCACAGAATCCCAGACTGGTGTGGGTGGGAAGGGATCCCAGAGCCCATCCAGTCTCACCCCTGCCATGGGCAGGGACACCTCCCACTGTCCCAGACTGCCCCAAGGCCTGTCCAGCCTGGCCTTGGACGCTTCCAGGGGTGGGGCATGTCCATGAACACCCAGCCTGTGCCCAGGGAGGCTGTTCCTCTTAAAATCCTCTTATTTTCAAGTGGCAGAGCCCCAGGTCAGCATTTTGTTCTCAGGTGAGACCACCCAGCCTGGCCGAACCTCCGTGCAGCTCCAGGCCCATCCAGAAGCAATGGAAGCAGTTGGAAACCTTCCCTACAAGGATCATCTGGATCTTTGATGCAGATTTTGGTTAATGCAGGTGTACAGAATATGTTGCAGTCGCTGGAGGCTCTTCCCTGCTATTGCAAAGAATTCATTCTTACAAAGAAAACTTTAAAGTGGCTTTAGAAGTGAAGGCAGAACAGCTGGGGGCTGCTGTGGAGGCACAGGCTGCCTGTGGAGCTGCAGAGATTGAATTTCTGCTGAGGCTGCTTGCAGGATGGTGGTGCTGGTATGGGAAAGGCTCTAAGGTGGGACCAAGCCTGGAAGTGAGCACAGGTGAGTGCAGGTGAGTGCCCACCTTCCAGCAGATCTGGGTGCCCACCTTCCAGCAGATCTGGGTGCCCACCTTCCAGCAGATCTGCTCCAGGCAAACGCTTCCTGCAGCAGCAGCAGCACAATTCAGGGTTTTGTTTTCCTGATGAGGGGATGGCAAACCAGATGTGAGGCTCTTCAGTGTCTCTTTGTGGATGGTTACACTCCAGGAACCTCTCCCTGCAAAATGGGGATTAGAACTGGAGCACAAACCCCCGCGATGTCCAAGGTCCTCTGGCTGCCCTCACCAAACCCATCCTGGGCCACTGCCTCCAAGAGATACAGCCAAAACCAAAAGTGCCTTCAGCCAGAGGTGGGATCCAACCTCCTGACAAGGGACAGGCCGTGTTTGTCCCACCCCTGTGCTGTGCTGCTGGAGCAGGACCTGATTCCACGTGTTCCCTCTGCCCAGGGCATCCCCCAGCCAGGGGCAGAACGGGCACCACGGGTTATTGTCCAGGAGAACGAGAGCTCTGTCAGCCTGAACCCAGCTGCTCTTCCTCCAGGAGAGCTCTTCCCCTCTGTTCCAACAGGTAACTCCTTCCCAAGCTGTGCATTTTCCCTACAAACATCCTGGCTCCTGGAGCCTGGGTGGGAACTGCTGGGCTCACGGAAGGAGTCAGAAAACAGACAAATATTGGGCTCCTGGGTGTGCTAATTAGAACCTCTCTGTTTGCTCTGTGCCCTGTGCCACGGGGAAACAGCACTCAGTTCAGATGTATGAGTGCAGAAGATGAACCTCTGATGTGAGACTGAAAGTCTCTCCTGAATTATTGATCACGTCTTTCCTCCCTGCTGTATCTTCCAGAGCTGAGCCCTGGACATTAAACCAATCTGTTCTCCCGTGCCGAGGAATGTAAACCAATAATGGGACAAACCTAAAAGCAAAATTGTTTTTCCATCTTGCTTTGCTGCTGGCTGGGTCCTGCCCAGCTGCCTGGCTGGGCAAGGCAGGGTCCCAAAGGTGCCAGAGGTGAGTCTGGCCCATGCTGCCAGGGGCACCCCAGTGCCCGTGTGTGCAATCCCACATCGGGAGGTTTTAATCAATCCCTGCCCACGTGCCCCGAGGAGCCAGTGCTGCCTCACCCCTTTGTCCCCCAGGCTCTGCTCTGCTGGAAATGCAGTGGGAGCAGCGTGGTTGGGAGAGCCTGAGGCTGCTGTCTCCTCTCTCCTGGCCCGGGCCAAGTGCAGGCTTCACCTGGAACCACCCTGCAGTTTCCTCATGGGTGTGTGTGACCTCCCCAAAAAGGTGAAATCCGACCAGAAGTTGGATGAATTTGTCTTTGCTGGAGGAGCTGAAGCAGTTGATGAGGCCTGAAGGCTTCACTGTGAGTGGAGAGGACACAGAGCTCGTTCCCACAACAAATCTGATGCCAGCCAGTGCCAGCCCTGAGGCAGCAGGGTCAGAGCAAGGTCCTGAGGAGCCACAGGCACGAGCAGGAGCTGCAGTGGGGATGTTCCCCTCAAAACCTTTCTGTGGCACACCTGGTGGGGGTAAAGCCTTGACCGAGCTTTCAGAAACGTGTCCCAGGGATGGATCCATAGAGGATCGAGCCCCCATCCCACTGAGGGGCCTGGGCTGAGCCCCTGGCAGCAGCCAGAGAGGGGGAACAGCCCCGGGCTCTGCAGTGAGCGGGTGCAGCAGGGCACTCCAGGCCGGGATTTGGGAGCCAGGCTCCCTCTGGAGAGGGGATGCCAGGGAGGAGGGAGGGTGTTGGGTTGTCCCCACCGAAGGCTGGTGGCAGTGGCACTCTTGTCCCCACGGGCAGCCCCTGGGGCTGACCCACTGCACGTGGCTCGGTGCAAGCAGCAAACTCAGCTGCTTCCCTAAAGCCACCACACGAGCTCCTGGAGAATCTCAGTGGGGTTTAGAAAGAAGAAGGAACATGTGGCAGCTGGAAGCACCTGTCCAAACCCTCCAGGAAGCCCAGCCCAGGCTGGGGGAGAGCTTTGATCTGTGCATGATCTGGCTCATGCCCAGCTGGCTGTGACAGCTCCTGCTGCCGCTTCTCAGGTTTCTGTCCCTGCCTGGGGCCGATGTGTCCGGGCAGCCCCTCCGGGCTCTGCTCCGCACGCAGGGCTGGCCGGGCTGCGCTGGGATGCTCCTTCCCCGGCAGGCGTCATTCTCCCTGCGTCTTGTTCCCAAATTGATCTCATCCTATTTCCTGGTGCTCCCTGACCTCCCCCGGCGTGTGATTTTCCCTGCGGGCCGCCCCAGGGCTGTGTTTGAGCTGCCGAGATGCGGGGGCTTGGCTGCGCTGCTGGGTTTCACTCGCTGTCGCTGGAAGAGCTGGTGAGGAAATCAGCAGGCACGAAATAAATGGAAAATATTCTTCTCTCCCTCCAGGGCTCCACGTGGCAGGACTGGCACCTGCCTCTGTCCCAAGAGCCCCACCAAAACAGGGCCATGGGGTGCCAGGTGTCACCACGGTGTCCCAGGGCAGGAGGCACTGGCACTGGTGTCATTCATGTCATGAACAGGATTTTGGGATGTTTTGCTGGCACCGAAGCACTGACTCCCATGAATATCCCTTCCCAGCTGATGGCTGGTTCTGCTCCCACCAGGACTGGTGGAGTTTGCATTCGTGCTCCTTGTCCCTGTCCCCTCCTCAGGTCACGGAGGCTGTGACCCTCTTCTTCCCAGTGGCCTTAGTTTGGGTTTTAGGGGAGAATATACCATAAATACACCTCTGGGTGTGCCAGGAGGGCTCCTGGAGGTTCCTTGCAGGCAGCAGGAGCAGCATTCCAGATGCTGGGAAAGCACCTGTGGCCTGAGCATCTCTTAACTCAGACATGGCACTGGCACATGGCAGAGCCACGGCCACCACTGCCACCAGCACCAGCAGGGACAGATTTAATTAAGCCTCATGCACTCAGGGGTTACGGACAGGAATGAGCTTCCCATCAGGAGGCAGCTGTGCCCCCAGCTCTGGAAAGATTTATCCGTGACATTTGTGTCCATCATTCCCTCCTGGATGGCACAGACCCCCCTGGCACCAGGCAGGCGTCGGTGCTGGTGAGGTACAAGTGCTGGCAGTGCTGCTGGGAGTCCTTATTTTGGGAATTAGTCCCTGGCAGTGTGGCTGCCAGGGAGGGAGGCCCAGCAGCACCATTGTCCTGGCAGAGCTGAGCACAGCTCCCCGCTGCAGCACGGGGATGATGTGGGATCAGCAAGAACACCAAATGTGCATTAATTTTAAATGTACCATAAATGACAGATTTTTTCCTTGGATGAGGCACGCTGGATGTGATGCACAGCCCCGGGGGATGTGCTGAGTGAGGCTGCTGCAGCTCGAGCAGCCCTGGCCTGGGGCAGTGCTGAGCTGTGCCCGTGCTCACGTTGCTGCTGCATAGGCACCTATGGGTGCCACAGGTGACCCCAAACGCCCTTGGCATTGCCTGCCAGGGTGCTCTGCAGGCCCGGCGAGGTGCTCTGTGGCACGGCCTGTGCCTGTGGCCTCCTTTGCTCCATCTGGCACCTGAGCATCCAGCTCTGTGTGGTCCGAGTGTCCAAACCCTGCTTCCTTGCTGTGCCTGACGGCTGCCCCCACCCAAGGCATGAGCTCTCAGGGAAGGTTGCAGCTGATCCCTGCCACTGCCAGAAGGGCTGGTTCTGTGTTTGGAATGAGAACTTCCCCGGCCTGTGCGGGGTGTTGGCTCTTGTGTGGTCGGATGGGCCAGGGAAGGACACGTGTGGGCTCTGCTGCCCGTGGCATCATTGTTCTCAGTCCTGTCTTGGTGCTCTCCCCTCTCCCAGGTGTGGGTCTGCTCCCCCCGTGTGTGCCCAGGCTGTTGTTGCTGTTCCTCTCCCCAGTTAGGTGCTGGATGAGCTGGAAGTGGCTGGTGGGTGACTTCTCTCCCTCTCTGTCCCCTTCCCACCCTGAAACTGCTGCCCCATGGCTCAGCCTGGGCACTGTCACCTGGTGGCTGTAAAATCCCTCCCCTCCACTTGCATCCTTGCTGGAAATAGAAAGCTTTTAACGCAGCAAAGTTCAGAAAAGCTTCCAGAGCAGGGCCGGCCAAGCGATGGACCCCTGGGATTTTGGGGGTAATGAGGCAGGAAAGAGCTGCCAAGGAGGAGGCTGTGCCAGCCTCGTGGAGCGGTGCCTGGGCTGCAGCCACGGGCGCTGACACGGGGCTGCACAGCCCAGGCAGCCACAGCCACCTTGGAGACTCGTGCTGGGACACGGACCCGGCGCTGAAGGAGATTTTGGTCCTGAAAGCAGAGGGGAGAGCTGAGCTTTGCAGGGGTTGGGGTGAGAGTGTCCCTTTATGGAGCTCTTCTGCGAGAGGTGAACCTTGTCAAACCCTCCCAGTGCCAGGAGAGAGGTTTGAGAGTGCCCCAGAGAAGGTCAGGACAGATTCACTGGCTGCCTGGTGACTCTGGGAATGAGCCTGGTCCCTGGTGGAGCTGTGGGCAGGGCGGGCACCGGAGCATGGAGCACACATCCCAGCAGCTCCACTCCACATCCCTGGAAATGTCCAAGGCCGGGCTGGATGGGGCTTGGAGCACCCTGGTCTGATGGGAGGTGTCCCTGCCCAGGGCAGTGAGATGCTTTGAGGTCCCTCCTAACCCAGTCTGTGATTTTCTGTTCACCAGAGCCAGGCTGGGGGCTCCATAAGCCCAGCTGGGCTTGGCTACACAGCTTGGCCCACTGGGAAGCTGAGCTGCTGAGGATAACTCCCTTGGGGACCCAAAGCCAGGCTGTGTCCCTGCCAATCTGGGAGCTGCTGACTTCACCCGAGGCAAGGGAAATGTGGAAATGCAGAGCCCAACCAAGAGGCTGTTGAGTCCCTGCAGAGCAGCACCCACCTGGGAGCCCTGCACATGCCCCTGCTGCAGACAGCCCTGGCTCCCACAGGACCCTCCTCCTCCTCCCCAAAATCTGCCCCTGGGTTCTGTGCGGATCCACAGGGAGCCAAGCCCCACGTGCTGGGGACAGGGTGCCCTGGGGGGGCTGTTCCTGGGGACAGCAGCATCTTCCCAGCACGTGGGGACCCAGCGGGGCGAGAGCTCTGCCTTCCCAAAGTAGGGCACGCCGTGAGCTCGAGCGATGTCGTGGGCAGAGCTAAAAATACCAACAGAGCTGAGCGCTTCCCTGGCAGCTGCCAAGGGCCACGGCCTGGCCGGCTCGGGCTGTGGCCATCCCAGGGTCACCAGGGCCCTCGGGCTGTGGCCATCACAGGGTCACCAGGGCCCTCGGGCTGTGGCCATCACAGGGTCACCAGAGCCCTCGGGCTGTGGCCATCCCAGGGTCACCAGGGCCCTCGGGCTGTGGCCATCACAGGGTCACCAGAGCCCTCGGGCTGTGGCTGTCACAGGGTCACCAGAGCCCTCGGGCTGTGGCCATCACAGGGTCACCAGGGCCCTCGGGCTGCTGGGGCCGGGCTGGGTGAGGAGCAGGGGATGGAGAAGCCCCTCTGGGGCTGCAGGGGCAGAATGCCCAGGAGGAAATGTCTCTCTGCTGGTGGTGGATACAGCACTGGAAGGCACCCGGCAGTCGGGGCCCTGCTCCTTGTGCAGACCCTCCTGAGAGCCTGGGATGTTTCATTTCCAGCCTCCTCATCTGTCCCCTCAGGAAACCCCCTCAGATCCCCTTCGTTCCATGTTCACAATTACTGGCAGAAAATGATGTCGAGGAGAGGAGATGTAACCCCAGCCTGATGCAAGAGCTCAGCAAAACAATCCTTTTCCTCTTGGGAAAGTGAGTGTTTTTCTTTTAGTGTCATGCTTGTGGAGGGCACCAAGAGGATGAGGACGAGTGGTGCTGCAGGGACAAGCATGGAGGGGTTCCTGGGCTGCTCTAAGGTGGAGGTGACAGCTGGACAGAGCTGGAGCCTGTCCCCATGAACGGCACTCCACGGGGTGTCTGCAGCTTGAGGACTTTGTCCATCTCCTCTCTGGGGCCTTGGCTGACTCCTTTGCCACTTCAGCTGTCCCCTGGAGCCACCTCTGGTGTCCTCTGCCCACCGTTCCTGGCACTGCAGGACTGTCCTGCTTTCCTCATCCTCTGCCTCCAGTCTCTTCACCCGGGGCCGGTGCCGTGGTGCTGGAGAGATGCAAAACCAGCTGCTCTGGCTTACTTTCCCCTGATGATGTCTAGCTTCTTTGCATCCCATCTTCTTCTGATGAAACCTTTCCTCCCAGCCTTTTTTTGGATGAAATGTTTCCTCCCAACTCTTTTGGATGAAACCTTTCCTCCGTTCCTGTTTGAAAGCTGGCCTATTTTAACACTGCCAAGTGAAAATGGGTTGTGCACAGAAAAGATCCCAGTTGCTCTGTAGAACTTCTCTGTCATAATTATTCACTGCCAGTCCTTCTGCTCCCAGCAGCTGTATAATTTATCAGCTGTGTTTTGTGCTCATTTCTCAATCAATGATGAAAACATTGATTAGTGTCAGGCTGGGACTGACTCTGGCAGATTCCCTCTAAATCATCTCTGTTCACTGCCGAGTCCTTGTTTTGGAGCTGGGTTTGCAGCTCTCCATCCCTTTAATGCGGGCTTTATTGGGATTGTATAGCGCTAAATTTGTAATTAGGGTGTCCTAGGATATTAAGTCAAACACGTTGCCAAAAGCTAAGCAAATAATGGCTACATGGTAACCTTTATCTACAAACTTGTAATTTTCTCGAAGGACGAGCTGAGGCTCGTTTGACAAGACACTCTCCATTACACCCCGCTGATGGGTGCCTTTTTAATCCCTGAATTCTATATTAATTGAATCCTCTGTGTCCTCTCCATTTTTCAGTCTGGATGTGTGGTGCTGGACTGAGCAGCTGTTAACCCGGGCAGCCGAGCCCCTGTAGCATCCTGCCAACCCTGGCTGCTCCCACCTCCCAGATCCTCAGCAGCAGGAGGAGCTCGGCTCAGTGCTCTGCTCGAGGGCCCTCAGGTGCAGCTCACACAGAGCTGCTGCTTCACAAACCCCACAGATGGCACCCGAGACGCTCTGGGTTGTTATTAGACCACAGACAATTTCCTCATCCTCGTGTCTGACATTCCCATCCTTTCCAAACGCACTGAGGGCCTTGGCACTGGCAAAGTTCCTCCTCATCCAGGAATGCTGGGGCCTCTCCATGTTTGGAGGTCTTCAAAATTCACCTGGGTGATCCCTGAGCAAGGCAGTGTCACTTGGACATCAGATGTTGGACTGGAGACACCTGAGGTTGCACTGGTCACTGATCCTTTTATGCTTCTCTAAGTCTATGAAATGAGTCTACAATATCATTCACGTTTCTTTTGTTTCTAATATATTCAGTGAACTGGTTTGGGCTTTACTGGTTGTGGCTTTGCCAGACATGGATTTCCCTCTGTCCATTTATCCTCCTCTATCAATACCTCTGCTCCATAGCCTGTTGTGGTGGTTCCTGTGTATTGATCAGTATCTATTCCTTTCTTCCTCTTCATATTTAGTGTCATTTTTCTTCCAATGGCTGTTTTCAGGATTACCAACTTACAGGATGGGCTTTCGGCCAAAGTTACACTTTCTTGACTCTGCAATATCAGCTTTTCTGCCCTGTTGCAAGTTCAATTCAAAGAACTGCTGATTTCCCACCCTGCGGGAGGTTTTTTCTCTTAAATCCTCAGAACTGTCAGCATCTCCATGAGGTCTGTGAAGCTGCTGGTTCCGTGAGTGATGAAGAGCCCAGCAAGCCCTACCAGGCCATGGGGGGGCTGGGTGACTCTTGGCATGGCCCAGGCAGGAGCAGCCGTGCTGAGCCCAGCCCATCTGACCTGGTGCCCACGGGAGGTTCTGCTCCAGCTGCTCACACCTGCACTGCTCTCCCTGGGAGTCTGTTCCACTGCTTCACAACCCTTATCCAGTTGGTGGAACCTGAATTTGCCCACCATAGCATAACCCCATTGCTCCTTGCCCTGTCCTGCCTTCAGCCTTGTGCACAACCAGGTTGTGCTGCTTTAATTTCCTGGGGTGAATCGCTCCCATTTTCAGCCTTTGCTCACAGGTTTCACTCTTGCACCATCTGACCCCTTGAGCCCTCTCCAACCAGCCCAAATCTCCCCTGAAGCACTGGGGCTGTCACAGCCCTGCATGGCTCTGTCACAATGGCTCTGTCACTGTGTAATTTCTCATCCCAGGACGTTCACCTGTTCTGCACAATCACAGCACTCCTGACTCTGGTTCTGCTGAGGATTTGCAGCAGCATCCAGGTCCTTTCCTGCAGATCCGTGATGGATTGAGCTGCTGCCCATCCCAAGCCCGCTGCCAAATCCCACTCAGCACTGCTTTGAATCACTACCAACCTTTCAGGGCTGCTCTTCCTCCTCTCCACAGGACAGCTTGGAAGTGGGGCAGGAGCAGGGACAGCAGAACCTGAATGCACACCGTGGCCACTCCTCTCCTGTGCCTTGGGCTATTTTGGTAGCAATTGTGGAATTTGTTCTCCTTGCCAGCAGGGTCTAAGCTGAAAGGCTCTTTGCTGCCTGTGCCTTTGTGTGATGCTCCAGCTGAAGCAGATGGCCCCTATTTTGCTACACCCTCACCACGGCCAGGAGCTGCTGATGGCCCTGAATGCGTGTGCATCCCTCCTCATCCTCCAGCTGAGCTTTCTGAGTCACCTCCCTGCATGTGTCTCCCTGCTCTCTCCCTGCTCCTTGCTCTGTGCAGGATCAGTCCCCACGTGCCCAACTGCTGCTCCCTTGCTCAGCCTCATGGCAGGCAGCAGCACCAGGTCAGAGGGAGCTGCTCCTGCCGTGCCCTGGGCTGCATGGAGAGTGGGAATTGCATTTCCAGCTCTTTGGGTGTGCCCTCAGAAGCTCTCCCAGCTTCCCTCAGGTGTTGGTGGCTGACCCCAGAGCTGCTTGGTGTCAGCTGCTGGAAGCACCCTCGATCCAATGTCCGTGTCACAGATGAAGGTGTTTGACAGCACTGGGCCCATACAGAGCCCTGAGGGCACCACTGGTCACTGATCTCCACCTGGACATTGAGCCACTGACCTCTACTCTCTGACTGTGACCATTCAACCCGAGCAGTCCATCCATCAAGTCCGTATCTCTCCAGTTAAGAGAGAAGGACATTGTGGGGGACTGTCTCGAAGCTCTTACAGAAGTCCAGACAGATAACATTTGCTGTAACCCCCTTGCCCACTGATACAGATAATCTGAGCCCTTCTGCCAGCAGATGTTTGATTTCAGTGGTTTCATTTCTGCACTTTTAGACACAGCAGGGGTTGGACATGGTGCAGGGTAGGGTTGGAGCAGAGTTTTGGGAGTGAGGTGTTTCCAGGGACACAGTCACACAAACTTTCCCACAATCACAATATTTTTTCTTCACTCTTAGACATGACGCAGTCACTCCAGCTCTTCTTGTGCTGCGTGGTGCCAATGTCAGGACAAAGTCAGGCTGATATTTTGCCAAACAATGAAATACTGAGATGTGGATGGAGCAAAAACTGAGTAATCACTGAATCATTGAGCAATCAATTACCACCCGATCTGTTCCTGGAGCTGTTTCTGGAATCCCGACCTTGAGGAACTTCCATTGTAAGGGCCAAGTCCTGCACCTCCACAGCTGCTGAGCAGTCCCTGGGATCCCTGAGAGTAAAACATGTCTCTCCTAGGTACAAAATTAGTTCCCTTCACCAGGAGGGTGGTCAGGTGTGGGAACTGGTCACTCTGGGAGGGATCGACATCCAACAAGTGCCTCGGTATGGCCAGAGGAAGCTGCTGTGGCAGACTTCCAGCAAAGACCTCCAGAGAGCCTTCACACAGGGCTTCCAAAATTCTGTGGAGGAGTCAAGGAATCTTTTCCCTATATGGCATATCCATGTTGTTGTTTCCTTTGTTAAACCAACTGGCTTTATTATTTATTGTAGTTTATTCTGAGGGCCTGGCTTATGTCAGTTTGTTGCAGCCCATAGGAATGAAATGACATTGCCACCCTGCTCCAATCCTCCCTCCTGCCACAGCTGGTGCTCCTTGCTTTTGTTTCTCTCCACCTGCTGTATCATTTTAAGGAAAGAAGAGGTATATGATATTATGCTGCTCTTGAAATGCTCCCTCTCCTGTCAGCTCCCCTGACTCAGAAACGTGGTCTCACCCTGAGACTTCCTCTCCAGGCAGAGTGAGTTCCTTTGCAGAGATTTAGGATCATGTTTTTGAAAAGATCCCACCCAAGGGATGGACACCAACCACAGCAATCACCCCTGCTGAGGCTGTGTCTTTTCTTTGTTCACAGCATGCCCAGGGCAGTGGTGGAGCCACCACCTCCAGAGGGATTTGAAAGATGTGTAGATGTGGCACCTGGGGACATGGTTTGGTGGTGGCCTCAGCAGTGCTGAGGGAATGGTTGGACTTGATCTGAGAGGCCTTTTCCACCCTCAGTGATGCTGTAATGCTGATACTTCACGTTTCAAGCCCTCAGTCCTGACAAGGCTTCCAACTGAGATACAAATCTAATAACTAACAGGCATGGCTGAGTGCTGAGACATCTTTGTGGCTTGCCTGTGGCCCTGTGACCTGGCTGTTGTAAGGCCAGAGAGACCTGGGTGGAGAGGCCTTGTCAGGAAGGCAGCTCAAGGTTTCAGCCAGCAGAGTAATAACTAATTGAGTGTATTTCAATCATGAGATCCACAGAAGGAGAGCAAACTCCACAGAGTAGAAGGAAATTGCATCTTAGAGTAATCTGAATGTGGGTAGATAATTAGGCCTATATTTCATGGGAACATTTGCCGGGCAACATAATGAAAAGGCCAGCAACATAATTTTCTTTAAGTGGTGTGATGCCTCCCACTGGGGTGGTGCCGTGCCAGGGCTGGTGCTGCAGTGTGGGGAGCAGGGAGAGGCAGTGCCCAGCCAGGCGCTGGTGCACTGGTGCCAAGGTGAAGCCTGTCCTCCCCACCTCTGATGTCTGCTCAGACAAAGCTGCTGAGGCTCCTGCCCTGCAAAAAGGTTGCAGCGCCATCACTTTCCCTGATCACTTTCCCACCTCTCCAAACAACACACGAAGTCTGCTCAGCAGAGCCCAGCACACCCAGTGCTACCCTGGGAGTCTCCCAGTGGGAAGCCAGGCTGCTGCTACTGACCGAGTTTGGAGCTGCTCGTGCTCTGAGGCCTTGCTGATCCAGCCTGGGAGGCCAGGGGAGGCTGTGGAAGCAGCTCTGGGGCTGGGATTTGGGGGACACACAGGTGTCTGTGCCTGGGAAAGGCCCTTGTGCCCAGCAGGAGCGCGCGGTGCCCTCCCAGCCACGCTCTCTCTGCCAGAGACAGAGCACCCTCATCCCAGGAGGGTGCACCCACCCTCAAATCCACCCAGACTATGATTGTGCGTGGGAAGTAAGCCCCCAAGACCTTTTGCAATGTTTTTTTCCAAATTTGGGATAAAAAGCTCTGCTTTTCCCTATCCTCCGCCCACAGCTGAGCACAGAGCCTCCCTTCCAAATCTCCAGTTTGGGAGGGCTGCTCTGGCTTGCTCTGCCAGGACCTTGCTGCCCTGTGCAGGAGCAGACAGATAATATAAAACAGTATCTGACCTCTTCATAACGCTGGCAAAATTACAAGAATTGGGAAAATGCAATGGCTGGGGAGGAGGGAGGAGAGGTTTAATGTTTGAGCACAGGTAACCCTGCGGGCAGGATCTCAGGGGGCTGGGTTCCCCTCCCAGCAGTGCTGCCCTCAGCAGCACCCTGGGGCTGGCACATGTCACCCAGCAGAAGGCAGGGCTGAAAGGCTGTACCCAGCCCTGGCAATTACTGATTAGGTCTTTTACTAAAAATAGCTGGGGGTCAGCTGGCCAGCATGGGGTCTGAGTGCCCTGTATCCCAGCAGGTTTGGAACTGTTCACCCAGGGATCAGGACAACCTTTGGGACTAGGTTTGAACAAGCTTTGCTGATGTCAAGTGCTTGGCCATGTAAGAAGAGCTCTATGCAAATGCATCCACTCAAAGTGAAACCATAATTCTCAGCAAACTCCAACTTGTTAGCTATTGATATTGCTTCAGTGATATATGGCCTAATTTTAATTATACCAGTGTTGGGAAAGTTATTTTCTTACAGTGCCTCATTAGAGTGAAGTTTGTACTTGATGAATTTAACAGCAACATCTTGAAGGGACTAAACTGGCCAAGCAGGAAGGTGGAGAGGTGATGCTTGAGTGGCCTTCTGGCACTCAGGAGACCTTGAGCTTCCCAGGCACTTGGCCATAACCACTGTCCTCAAACTCTTTCCAAACAGTGCTGTGTGAATAAACCTCTCAGCTCCTCCAGCTGCCTCAGTGCTGTGGGTTTATCAGCAGCTCTCAGGGCTGCTGTGGGTTGCCAGAAGAGCTTAATGGGGGCAGAGTGTTTAGGACAGTGGGTATGTCAGTTTGTCTTCCCTTTTCAGCCTTGTGCTTCACCCCTTCAGTACAGGCACACTCAGGCTGGTTGTTCTGTGAAGAGAAATGGGAGCAGAGGGCAGGGGGCTAAAAACATCCCTGCCCTGTCCTGTCCGTGCCACTTCTGTGCCCTGAGCACATCATGTTCGTGGGGAAGCACCTGCAGCCCTGGGAAGTGTCCGTGGGGAGAGGACACACACCTCCCTGGGCACTGCTGACTCTGGTACTCTCCCTTCCCAGGACCTGGGTGACTGACTGTGCTCTCTGCAGGGACCACAAACAATCCCGGTCTCAGTTTGGACCACAGGAACTGCACTCATCTCACATGGGCCATTAAACACCCTGCTTTTTCCTGGGTTTATGCTTACACACTGCTGAGTCCCTTTCCTTCTCCCAGGTTTATATCCCCACCAAAGCCAGGGGCCAGCATGAGGCACAAATGCAGCTGGGCTGGGCAGGATGATATTCAGCTGAACCTGGAGGAAAAAGAGGCTTTTTCTGAGCATAAGTGTCAGTGCAGAGCCCAGTGCTCGAGGAGTTGGGATTGTTTTCCTCCTGTGTCTTTATCTTTGTAATTATCTCCTCTGGATGTCCTGAACCCATTGTTTAGTTATCCACTATCATGAGGTCCTTGTATAACTCTTCAGTGTCTCATGTATTTATGACCCTGAATGCCTTAACATCAGCAGCAAGCTTTGTTACTCCTTTTTTTTTTCCAGTTAGTTTTCAAGATTATTTCTGAATCTGCTGAAGTGAGCAGAACCCTGCCCAGGTCCCCGTGGGGCTCCATTCCAGTCCTCTCTCCATTCAGGATTCTGCCTGTTGAGAGATGCTCTTTGGGAATCCTTTAACCAGGTATTTATCTGTTTCAAATCTTTTCTGTTCATCCCATGGTAGCTGCATTCCTGTAAGAAACTCGTGGGACAGACCTTTTGGAAATCCAGGCAGACTACACCCCACACTCATCAACCCCTCTAAAGAACTGTAACAGGTTTATGAAGCATTCCTTTTTTTCCCAATCAACTTCCTTTTCTTCCCAGTATTTCAATGTATCCAACTCTGCACTAATGGGATCCTCAGTGACAATTTCACTTTGCCCAGGAGGGAACCTCAGACTTCAGGGTCTGTCTTAACCCCAAACCCTTTGCATTTGTCACCTCGAAGCTCTCAGACAGTGAGGCTGTTACACACAGTGTATACATGCTACAATTAAGTAATTAAATGGTTTCGCCTCTGAGCTCTCACCAGGCACTTAGGTGAACCATCTCAGCCTGGTGCATTTGCACTCTCTAGTTTGGCTATTTATTCCTCAACTTCTTCTGCTGACACTTGAACATGAGCCAAATCCAATGCCACGTCCATATAAAGATGACTTTTGGCACAGGAACACCTCCAAGCTTTTCCTCACTGACTACAGATGCAAAATATTCATTGTTTTTCTGTTCTGACCTTATCTCCTACGAATGCTTCTCTTGCACCACAGCCAACTTCTGGCTCTCCAGCTTGACGTGCTTGAAGAAGTATTTATTATTGTTTGCCTCTCTCTTTCGCAGGTTGCTGCTGTGACTGGTTTTGGCTTGCCTTATTTCTCCTTTTTTGCATTTAAATTGTCAGAATCCACAGTTTTTGCTCGTTTAGACAAAAATGGCTTTTTTAAACATAAAAAGATTGGTTCCTCAGAGTCTGAGTATCAGAATCTGGTCTAAGACCTAGACCTAATCAGACCCAACCACCTAATCAGGTTTGAAGTTCTGGGTTTTCCACTGGACAGAGAGGTGCTGTTTGGTTTGACAGGATGCAGAGACACCAAATTTTCAAGTGTGATGCATTTCTCTGGACAAAACCCACCACTGGTTGGGATGGATTTTGCCTGGCTTGGGCTTCAGGACACTGCACCTTCCCCGGTGGAAGGAGGGGAACGTTCCTCTGGCCAGCTGGGATTATTTTGGAAGCTGTTGTGGGGTGAGATCCCACGAGAGCCCCACGAGTGGAGGTTTGGGGCTCGGGTGGAGGGGCTGTGATGCTGCCAGCCCCCTCAGCCCGTTTGCCTGTGTGCGTGTCTGGGAGGCCCTGTTGCCATGGAGAAGCCATGGGAACTGTCTGCCTGCCTCGCCTGACTTTTTTCCCAGCATGAAGCAAAGGCATCTCTCCAGCTGTACTGAGCTCCCTGGCTGCCTCCTCTTCTGGGGTAACCCAAACCCCTAAAGGCCTGGGATAAACCCGAAGGCAGGGAAGAAGCAGAGAGCGAGAGGGGAACCCGCAGGGAGATGGGCGAGGGCTCCTGGGGTGCTGTGGGGTGATGGAGCTGGGTGCTTCTCCAGGGCACGCAGACCAACACGGGAAATTCCCAGTGGATCTCCGGGAAGCTTTCCCTGTGAGAGTGGTGCAGCCCTGGGACACGGATCAGAGCATTGTTTGCATCTCCATCCTTGGAGGTGTTCAAAACCCATCAGGCCAAGCCCTGAGCAGCCTCCAAAGTGAGCCGTGCACTGGGCTGGACCCTCCCCAGCCTCAGAGAGGGAGAACAGGCAAGGGGAGCAGGCAAGGGAGAGTTTGAGTGAGCTCAGAGAGGCACAAGTAAGAGCAGTCTGAGCATGGGATGAAGGTGGAGGCATCCATCTGGACGCTTTTTAATTCTGGGAATTGATAGCACTGGGCACAGCCTCGTGGAGACTATAACTGCTTGCATGGCTCCAGTTCTCTACTGGAGGGGTTTTTTTTTCAATTGCTCCTTCAAAACAGATGGATTTTCTCTCTTTCTCTGTTGTAGGAACTCTTGGGTGACACGACTGTGTGACAAACACCAGGGTGAGGGGATAGGCATGAGTAGAAGTTTAGTGGGAGTTGTCTTCTGGGGGCAAAAATCCAATGTATAGAGGTTGGGGTTTTTTGTACATGAAAAATGTCACTGTGAGCAGCTTTGGGGTGTTTCCAGGTCGATCTGGTGGGAGTTGTGCCAGGGAGAGAGCAGATCTGCCTGTTAGTTTGGAGGGTGAGTTGTATTTTTAAGGAATAGCATTTGCCCCAACTGGCAAAATACTTAAACGTAGAAATAAAGAACATTTCCCCCATCTAGTTTACATACAGGGGGAAAAGGGGTTGGAAAGCACAGGTTGACCTTATTTTTAAAGTATTTCCATGTCTTTGTTGTGCACACATGGCAGTTTTTCTGCTCACAGCTTGGGTCTCAGCAAAGATACAGCTCTGAAAATTTGTTATTCATAGTGAATTCCTCAGATTATGATAAAATTCTGCTTGGTGAGGTATTTGTATGCTGCTCCTTGTGTCCACACAAACCAGGGGAGTTGGGTAGGGAGCTGGGTACCTTCTTCATCTTTTTTCCCTCTCTCTACAGAATTTATTTTTCAGTGGGTAGATTAACAGACCAAACAGACTTAATTTATTCAAATCCTCTTCTATTTTCTTCCAGATTTTACTTTGGAGTCTGTGGAGAGAGAGGACTGAAGCTTTTCCTCAGCTTTTGTTCTCTTTGTGCAGGTTCTCTGAAGGACAGTGAAACATGAGCTGATGCTACAGCCCTCCCTCAGGTGCAGACAAGGCAAGGTGTGTCACTCCCTCCTTCAGCTGCCTCTTTCACAAAGCCTGTAGGAATTTTAATTATCTGTAAAACTTCCACCCCTCTGTCCAATATCGTTGAATGAGTGGCTCTGAACTCCTGAGATTCTTGCACTCACCTGTGGAGTCAGGGGGACAATCCAAGTGCTTTTTCTGTATGTATTAGGAACCATATGTAAGAATTTGCTGCCCCACTCACTCAAGTGCCCTAAAAGAAGATTTATAAAATACTTTCCCAAGGAAAAACACTTTTCTAAACTCTCCTAGGGATCAAAACCTACACCCATGAAATTGATCTGGGGGCTGGCACCCCTCTGCTGTGAAGAAAGGCTGGAGGAGTTGGGATTGTTCAGATGGAGAAGAGAAGGCTCTGGGGAGACCTTCTTGCAGCCTTTCAATACATAAGGAAGATGGTGGGAGATTTTTTATCAAGGCCAGGATAAGAGGCAAAGGAATAGATTCAGGCTGTGCAATAGGAGGAAATTTTTTATGATGAGGGTGATGAGGCCCTGGCACAGGGTGCCCAGAGAAGAAGATGTGGCCGCCCCATCCTGGGAAGTGTCCAAGGCCAGGCTGGATGGGGCTTGGAGCAACCTGGGACAGTGGAAGGTGTGGGGATGGAGTTGAGTGATCTATGAAGGTTCCTTCCAACCCAAGCAGTTGTGTGAATTGAAAATCCTCTGAGGCTGGGCTGACTGGTTGATCGGCTCCTTGTGCTGGGTTTTCAAGCACTCAATGACCTCGAGGCAGGCGTTTGCTCTGGCAGGTGACACTGGGCACGAGGTTTCTGAACACCCATCTCTGCCTCATGGCTCTGCTTCCTCCAGTCACTCTGGGAATGGCTGTGTTGTCTGCTCAGGGACAATGGTGGGGAGCAGTGACCTGCTCAGGGGACAAAGCCAGCGGTGTTTGTGTCAATCCTTCAGAGCTGCCGTGTCCAAAACCCGACAGGCCCGACCTTCACGGCCGAGTCCATCCCAGCTGCAGAGGGACACGGCGGAACTCACACACAGCCCCGCTGCCAACAGAGCGCCCAGCTGTGGAAAATAAACCGTGTGTGAAACCTTCCATCCGATCCGCCAAAGGCAGGCTGCAGTTTTGTGTCAAAATGACTGATTTTTTTGCAGGTTGCACGTCTGTTTCCTGACAGGAGCCTGGAGGGAGCGACCCTTGGGCCTCCCCTTGCAGCCGTGTCTGACGGCTGATGGCTGGATGTTCACCTCAGGCAGAACCGTGGAACCACAGAGTATCCCGAGGATCCACAATGATCACCCAGTCCAACCCCTGGCCCTGCCCAGACCCCCCAGCAACCCCACCCCGGGCATCCCTGGCAGCGCTGTCCAAACGCCCCTGGAGCTCTGGCAGCCTCGGGGCCGTGCCCATTCCCTGGGGAGCCTGGGCAGTGCCCAGCACCCTCTGGGGAAGAACCTTTCCCTGATCTCCCCCTCCTCGGCACAGCCGTTCCCTCGGGTCCTGCCCCTTGTCACAGAGAGCAGAGACCGGAGCTGCCCCTCGGCAGGAGCTGCAGCCCCTGAGGTGTCCCCTCGCCCGTCCCTCGCCCCGCTGCAGCCACGCACCGCCCATGGCGGGGGTCCCACCGCCCACCGCGGCCCCTGAGGCGAGGCCGGCGCCCCCTCCCCGGCCATGATGTCAGGCGGGCGGAGGAGGTGCCGCTGGCCAAATATAGCGGCGCNCCGGCGATGAGCGCTCCCCCGGCCGCGACCCCCCGCGCGAATATGGGCACAGCCGTGTCCAAAAGGAAGACGCTCAGGAACGAGGCCATGTCGTCCGTGGCGGCCAAAGTGAGGTGGGTGCCGGGGGCGCGGCGGGCGGTGCCTCGGGAGGGCCCCGCGGTGCCGGGACCCTGCTCGCCCCCGGCCGCCTGGGGAGCCCTGCCGCGCTGAGGGGAACCCCCAGCCGCTCGGGACGAGCCCCGGCACAGGTGCGAGCACAACCCGGGGTTTGTCCCCCAAGGCCATCCCGGGGCTGGGGGATGGCACCTGCCGGTGGGTGCCTCTCGCTGGCTGCCCCGATCCCCCCGAAGCAGCCGCACACTCGCTGGTGGCAGCGGGCGGCCGTGTCCGCCTGCACCCCGCGGACCCTCAGCCTCTGGAGAGGTGCCTTGTCTCCAGAGGCGTCCCCGCCGCCGGCCCGGCCACCGCACCCGCAGGGGTTTAATTTGCTGGGTTGGCAAGGAGCGTGTCAGAAGTGGATTTGTGAGGGACGGATCTTTCCGATCTTGGGGAATTCGGAAGCGCGGCCGGTTTGCCCGGTGGTTTCTCCTCGGCTGAAATGCCGTGTGCGTGTCCGAGGGCAAAGTCAGCAGCCTCCTTCAAGGGGTCTCGCTCCTTTGAATGGCAAAACTGCTCTGTGAAAACCTGCACCCACCGCGTCTGCCGTCCCCAGCAGCGTCCCAAGCTACAGGGACCAGTTAAGGGATTTGGGCTCTATCTTGTGCCCGTTCTGGTTTTGTATTGCTTGTCCTACAGTGTAGCATTTCACTCACTGCCTGGTCCCAGTGCTTTTCAGTATCAAACATGGGAGATCGGAGAAAATGTATTTGCTGCTTAATTGTACTTAGGTTTAAAAAGCTGTCGCAGATGGGCTTTGCCTTAGTGCCCCTTCCCAGATAAAAGGACCCTTCTGCCACGCTGCAGTACAAGTGTCACAGCAGTCATCCAGTGACTATTTGGGGGCATTGGCGCAGGTTTTTAGCTGCTCCTTCGGCACGGCTGTGCCGGGGGGTAAGGTCTCTCACTGTCTCTGCTACAGCTAGACTGGCTCTTTGCTGCTGGGGAAAAATTGGGAGAAATAAACTTTTCAGCTGCATTATATAACACCTTCTTTGTGTTGTTAGACAAAATGGCATTAGAATAACCTGGGATTGTGTGTAGGGCTCAATCCGTGTTGCTGAGAGATCTCAGTCACCTCTCTCTGTAACTCAGCATTACGGCATCTCTGCTGTCCTGACAGGAAAGAGAAGTCTTGAAGTGAAGAGATGCAAAGGTGTCTGTATCTTGCCATCTGTTTGAGTTGTAAAGAAATCCATCCTTCAAACTCTGGAGTATCTCGAGAGACAGCTCTCCAGGCAGAGCCTGCAACTTTTGCCCACGTTTTGTTGCACCCTGTCCATAACCAGTAATGAAGACATTAATGCTTTCCACGGCATTCAGACATTTGGAAGTGGGATTCTTTGTGGTGATGTCAGCCAGGTGCATATGCAGAAATGACACGTAAAGCACCATAAGTGCTGTGATGGGGTTCTGGGAGTGGGATTAGGCAGTCACACAAACAACACGCTCAGTAATTGGTAGGATTTCAAATGCTAGTGTGGGTGTTTGGGAGCGACTAATGTGTTTTGAACGTAATGACTTGTTAGCCTACACCACGGTGGGCAGATGCTGCTCGGGTTGGATCAGCTGTGGAGTCCAGGAGGTGCCTCGGGGGTTCTGGTGTGCTCCATACCTGCTGTAGCTACTGACAAGCTGCAGGTACAGGTTTGTGGGAGCTCTGAGGTGTCTCTGGATGGTGTGAATTAAGGTGGTTTGACCAGAAAAGTTACGAGTGGATTTGGGCTGGGCAACATAATGCCCTTGAGGAGTGTCTGGTCACGTAGACCGTGGCACAGGACAGGTGCTTTTATGTGTCTCCCTGTTGATGCCTCTGCTAGAAATTCCTGATCCAAAAATCATTTGAGGAGGTCAGCGAACTTGCCAAGGGGCTCCCTGCAGAGCCTCTTTGCACAGAGAAGGTGCTGGTGGTGACAGGTGCTGTCCATGTGCCTCCATCCTGCCGCTCCAGGCACGGCTCAGCCCTGCTCCCATGCACTCTATCATGCTTAGACTTCCTACCGTGGCAGTGACCCACCTGCTGAAAGGTTTCCTGGAGCACATCACGCACAGCTCCTCTGCTCTGCCCTGGATGCTCCTCCGTGTATCCCCCGTGTCCTTATCTACAGCAAGGACTCTGCAGGATGCTGGGTAAGGCTACAGAGAGACTCTTCTGTCCACCCTACAAGGGCTGGGCACTTGGGTCACCTGTGTGGGTAGCACTGCTGCAATGATCATGTGCCCTGTGGGTGTAGGCAGCTGGGGGATCCTGTTCTTGTGCTGCAGGAGGAGATGCCCTGGGAGCACTTCTCTGCATCTTCTGGGCTCTGCCCTCTTCATATTTCTCATGACTTCTTTTTAGAGAGAAAAATCATCTCCTGGAATTGCGCTGCAAGTCCAAGTGGCCACGGTGTGTATTTCTTACGTGTGGCTGGAGTGTGTGTGCACACTTGTCTGTCTTACTGAGCAAGGAGCAGGGCTTGTTTACTGGCGAGAGTAATGGGATCCAAGCAGGAGGTGCAGGCTCCCTAGATTCTTAAATTAAAATCTCTGCAGAGCGACTCAGGGGAGTCTCCTGTCCCAGGAGCATTAATTAAGTTCCATGCAGCTTGTTGTGTGCTAGGTCTTTTAAATAGCTCCTTACAAACTAACAACACAACTGCCCTGTGCCAGCACTCGAGAGCACCCACGATGCTGCTGACTTTGGTCTCTGTGGTCGTCTTCTCCTGCGGGATTTGCAGCGCCCTGCACGCCCGGGAAGGGGCTGTGCTTGGTGCTGCTGCGCTGATCACCTCTGAAGGGTTTGGATGCAAGATATCTCTGTCAGGAGGGATTGTTCCCTCCCTGCCTGTGCTTTTATTGCCCTGCAGCTCCTGGGCCCCGGTGCTGAAGGCAGGGCTGACGCAGTTGTCCTTGAGCGGTGACCTTGGTGCTGCCCCTCCGCTGACAGCGCCTCTCCAGGCCCTGGCTCTGGGTGTCTGACCTGTGCTCCTTGGCTCCCTTAGAACTTTTCCAACGCTGCAGATGAACCAAAGCCCTTCAGAACTGGGCTTTCGTTGCCCTTGCTGCCTTGATACCTACAGGAAAACCCTGCCACCCCAAATGTGGCAATAAGGCAGATGTTTTCCTGCAGATCTGCTTTGTATTGTGCTGACCTACAGCTGTTCTTTGGGGGAGCGTGACAGTGAGAGCAAACAGACGTGAGGCTTTTGCTGGGTGTTCCAGAACCATCTCTTCTTGCTGTTGGTAGCACAGGAAATATTTGAGTTGAGTTTGGTTTGTCTTGCCCCGTTTCATGACCCTGGCATCTAGTCCAAGATAGCCCTCAGAGAGATAAGAATTTGGTCTCACTCCCTCTCTCCTGCCTAGAGAGGGACGAAGAGTGGCTTTGAAATTTTTCATTGAGGAAATGCAGAGGTAAGTGAACATGTACCTTATCCCAGGTTTCTTGCTGCATGAGTGATTTTTGGCTTAGCTTGGGGTTCTTCATGGAGTCTAGATTCTTCTTTTCTGCTTGTGAATTTTCTAATGAGTGGTATGAACTGTGTCTTTTTCTTTTAACTTCTTCCTGCACTTCCTCTCTCCTCCTGTCCCAACTTTGTGATCATAAATTTCTCCAAGACTGTGGGGTCCCTGAGATCCATTGCTGACATCCAATCTCCCTTTATTGAGACTCAGAATTTTAAAATTAAAATTTTCCAGCTACCATTTCTCTACATAGATATTTTAGAAAACTAATCTTTGTCAGGGTATTGTTACTATTAGGCTTAAATAACGTAGGTGTCAACAGTCTTTAATGACTGAGCTGTTAACTGTGGATGTGCTGGAGGTGTTCCCTTCTCTGCTTGATAACAAGAGCAGGATTGCTGCTGTAGGAGGACGTAGGTCCTGATGATGCAGGTCTCTTCTCTCCTGTGTGCCTGAGATGCAGCACTGTCAGATGCTGTCACAACAGATTCCTGCTGCAACTCCTCTGGGCATTACTTCTGAAGGAGCATGAGAAGGTGGTGGGTGTTCTTTATTTTTCCATGTAATACTCCTGAATAGTCCAGGTTTTGCTTAGCTTGCTGCTGTGCTCTAAATGGAGTTATCTGAGGTCTTTCCTGTATCTCTGAGTGTTTCAATCCGCATTTCTTCACTCTGTAAGTGTCAGTTTGGTGGATAAATTTATGTGCATCAATTTCTCATAGCTGCTCGTGTGTATCAAGGCCCCTTTTTATCCCGGTGATGTGATTATTTCAGAGACATGAAGGCCATTCTGTGCTTATTACATTGTAATTGAGATCTTGGTTATTTGGCGGCTTTGCTCCTTCGAGCAAATCTCTGTCTAGACTGTCTGTGCTTCTTCACAGTTCTCTTCCAGACCCGAGTCCAGCGCTGACATCTGAGGCACAGTGAGTACTGGAAAATGCTCCCAGAAGGGCAGCTGCCTTGGCTGCCTGTGTTGTGCTGCCCCATCCCTCCTACCCTCCCTGGAGCCGTTCTGATGGAATGCTGGAGGAAATGCTGGTGTTTTCTGAGGCTTGTCTGTGCTGCTCAGACTGAGCAGCACAGCGTGCTGGAGCCCTGCTCCCTGTTTCATGTCCTTTTGTTAAATCAAGCTATGCTGACTGTGTGACATGCAGGTCTGGTCTGCCACTAAAACGAAAACCTCTCACCAGATGAGTCAGGGCTAAACTTGTCCTGTCATCAGCTGATCACCTCTCAGTGCTACCTGCTCATTTGTGTGCAGCTTTTGCAGTGTCACTTGCTCAGGGTTATAGCTCACCGGCCTGTGGAGCTGTAAGGCACCTTGTACTTCATCTCATTTATGTGGAACAAGTTTCCTTTTTCATCTCTTGCCAGTTAAATTTTCCCAAGGTGTCTCTGCTCAGAGCCCGGTTGAAGGGGTTTATGTCCAGTGCCATCCGATGGCGTGAAGGGGCTTGAACTCCACTGGCAGTGATAGTGGAGGCAAAGCTGAGCTGAGAGAATAGTCTGGTTGTGTGACTTGTGGTAACAGATAAAAGAGAGAGAAAAGATTGGGATGGATAGAACAGCTACCATCTGTTTGAATTTTACTCCGGCTTTATTTTGATCAAGCCAACGGGTAGCCAAGGGGAGTGAGGAAGTGGCACAATAATGATCCAGGCTGGTGAAGTGGGGTGACTATGAGGGCAGAGAAGGAACACGAGAGGCTTGGCAAGTGGGAAGTAGCCATAAGGAGCATTGTGGCCATCAGAGTCCTCTTGGCAAGGGGCACGTGCAGACATCTGCGGGAGCTCAGCTGAGGCACAGCCAAGGAGACGCCGATGGCACTCAGAAAATGGGAATGTAGAAGGGAACCACTGAGATAATAGGCAGAATAATTAGTGTGAAGTTTCTGGTGTAATTGGCTGGAAACCCCCCGTTGCACACTGTGCTGTGCAGGCAGTGCTGCCGTGTTCGCCGTGGCTGGGGAGCTGTGCCCACACCTCCACGTTTGTTTGCTCTTGGGTTGGCCTGAAGGGTCTGAGAGCCGTGGGGTGGAACGGCCAGGAGGGAACTGCAAGTTCAGCCTGGGCAGGGAGCAATGCTTTTGAGCAGCTCCGTGCTCCTCAACTGTGCACAAGAGCTCTGGGTATGGCCTGCTCTCTGGGAGCTCTGGCAATCAGGATTTTACCCTCCTCCCTCCTCTGCTCGGGGAAACAAGAGTGAGGTAAGAGACGCTGCAGCACCTTCCAGCTTGGGCTCTTATTCTGAGTGACACTCTTGGGCTCTTACTCCAAGTGGCACTGTTTTCACCATGGAGTAAGGTGGGCTGGAGGGCAGCAGTGCTTCTCTGGCTCCGTCTTAGCCAGTTTTCAGTTTGGATCTTAGGAAATGCTTTGTACTGGTTTTTTGAGCCTGTGGTTTGCAAGCTAAAGGTGAAACGTTGGTTCAGATTTTCAGACAGACAAAACAGCTTCAGGCACTGGCGAAGAGATGAATGGAGAGAATGACAGATGAATTTGGAGCTCGTGGAGCTTTTGAACTAGTTACAGACTATCATCATATTTCAGCATTTTGCGTGTAAATCACCATGTTCTCTCACTGATAATTTACCTGAGAACTTGCTCACTGTTATTTTTTCTACATGGAAAGACTGCTGATGCAAAAGAGAGGCTTAAAAGTCTTTCCCAAGGGTGTAAGTGTGTGCCCTGTTTGTGAATGGTGTTGGTGATGCCTCACAAGGACAGACATTTCCATGGGAAGCCTTGTGTGTCCGAGGAGACACAATAAAGACGCTTTTACACCTGCCAGGTTCAGCAGAAAGAAGGATATGATGTCAATTTATTGACATTATTTTATTTTTATACACATTCCAATTCCACAAGGGATTGGAGAGCATGTCACTTCCTTCTCCATCTCACTGGAGAGGAAAGATGCTCATCAAAGTGGTCATATCACAAAAGGAATGAAAAACAGAAAATACCGTTAAGTAAACATCGGCTACTATTTACATAAAACTATGAAAAAAAAAATCTAACTCCAAGGTTAAAAACAGAAGGCTTACAGAAAACAAGGCGACAGCCTTGGAGTCTCAGAAGTTTTGGTGGAAGAGATCTTGGAATCTCATGCCCAGCCATCTTATCAAAGCCGTGCTGTTGGCAGTGGTGTGCGAGATCAGCCATGGCTTTGGCTGAGCTTTAACCACCTCTGAGATGGAGTGCAGGAGCAGCTCAGGAATCCTCCTTCAGCTGAGTAGCCTGATGTTAAAATCATGGAATTGTTTAGGTTGGAAAAGACCTCCAAGGTCAACGAGTCCAACTGCAAACCGAACCTTGCCACCTCCACTAAACCCTGTCCCCAAGTGCCACATCCACACTTCCAGGGATGGTGACTCAACCACTTGCCTGAAGTAGCCACACTCCAGTTCCCAGCTTTGCATTTGTGTGTTGCTCCAGGATCAAGTCCTGCTTTTTGCCTGGACAGAAGGGTTGAGAGTGCCAGGAACATCCATGAGGTGCTTGTCCTCCTGGCTGGGTGAACTGGGAGGTGCTTGTCCTTCTGGCTGGGTGAACCACGATGGTCACCCCTTTGCTCTTTGCAGTGGGGATTGTGGGCTGATGGTGGAGCTCCCCATGTGACAGCCTCTGTGTGACCATCTCTGGGGTGTTAGGCACTTAGGAGGACAGTTTGGGCAGCTGCCACCCCAAGCCAGTGTCTAAAGGTACAGCCTGGGACTGGACACGTAAGAATCCGGGAACAGGGAGGACCTCAGCACCGTCTGTTAGTCTGCAAAGATGCAGAAGCTTAAACCTTCTTGCACAGCTCCAGCTGTGCTGCTCCAAAGCATTTTGCATTTGACTGTGCTGAAATTTAGTCCTGGGGAGATTAAATTACTCCTTCTTCATTGTTCTTATTGATCCTGTGTTGCTGGCTGTGGATGACAAATGGACTTCCCGCTCTCTCCAGCCCGAGTCACTCTGGGAAGTGCACTGGAGCCTTGTTAACCTTTTCTCCTCTGGGAGGTGGTACATAAAAGCAGTAGGGAAGATCCTGGCTGCACAAGCTGGGATATGCAAAGCAGAAGGTGGTTTTGGAGGTCAAAGCCATTTTCCACTTAGGTATTTAATGGCCATTATGAGCTTTTTGCAGCAGCTTGAACTGGAGAGGATGTTCTGAGGCTGAGCACACTCCTCTGAAGGAGGAGGACAGTGCATGTGATGCCTTGGTATGGAGAGTCTTCCCTGTTGCAGCAAATCTTGTCCTTCCCCAGGAGATGCTGATGTGCCTGAGGGCTGAGGGTGCTCAGCTCTGGGTTTGTTGGTTTGTCTCGGCTCGCCAAGGAGGTGGGTGGCTCTTTCACCTCCCCTTGGCCAGTCTCCACCCTGGGCTGCCCAGTGGCAGCTCAGCCCGATTGGGATGCTGCACACCTTGGAGAGGTTGTTCTACAAACCTGGGGAGATGGGTGGCTGGGGAAGAGCTGGCTCTAGTGTTGGCTCTCTTGAGTCACATGTCTGTTGGGTATGGGAGAACAGTCACAGCACCAGGACACTACAAATGCCCTGGCAGTTGGAGTCTGGAGGTTACTGTATTCCAGGGAGTGCATGCCTTGACCAAGGAGTCCTTTCCTGTGTGGGTTGCAAGCAGAAAGCTCTTCCCTGGTTGGAATATTCATAGTTGTGCTCTCTTACGTAGGCCTGGATGTGTGATAAGGGTTGAGCTCACCCTGCTTGCTTGATTCTTAATATATGCCAGTAAAATCTCGGTCATCCACAGGAGCAGAATCCATCAGAGAAGCAGGAACTGCTTTTGTGGGAGGTTGTGGGTGTCTCTCAAATGAGCTTGTCCAGTAATCCAAATACTGACATAGCTGGGGCTTGAGAACTTAGGGTTCAGGTAGGTAAAATGGGCATTAGCATCCACATCTGAGCTGTGATGGCTCCCAGGTGGGAGCATTCAGGACCTGTAGGAGCCTGGAGTGGTGGTGGGCTCTGGGGTGGAGAAACCTCCTTCCTGGGGCTGCCAGGAGGGGCTTAACTCAGGGGGGCTGGAGACACTGACCCAGTTCCTCTGTGCATCACAGATTTAATGCAGGTGCGTTTCAGTTTTGTTTCTTGTTTTATAACAAAAAGAGAATACCTAAGAGAAGCTGGAGCCTAAACTAGTCCTGGACTTCTAGTCCAGCTCTGTTTCCCCCTTTGGCCAGGGGAACACTGAGGTTCCTCCAGAACCACTGGAATCCTGGTGTGTAAGGAGGAAGCCTCACTGCTCTGGCAGTGTATTTACACGGGTGTCACCCGAGGCTGAGGGAGTGGCAGCTGCAGGAGCACAGCAGTGCATTGGTATTGAACTGTTCCTTTTTTTCCTTGGCTTTTAAGCATCATCCATCTCTCTCTTTCTCTCCTGTGCTGCCTCCTGATGCTGGGACACAGAGCGGCGAGGGCTTTTGGAGAATACCTTTCACAAAACCATCCTGAAGGCAGAAACGGCTCAGGTAAGAGAACTGATGTGCCTTGGTTGTGTCCATGTGTGCCTGCACGTGTGGTTAATAGCCTTAAAATGAAAGTGCATTTATTTATCTGTCATAAACAGAGTGAGATCCCAGCAGCAGAGAGGAGTCGCCCTCGAGGAGAAAAGGCAGCTTGGTGACCCAAGGCTTGGGTGGGCTGTGGGGATGGGTTCAGTTAGTGGGCAAGTGCCCTGTCATGAATTCACCCTGCAGCTGATGTCCCTAGGAGAAGTTTTAGCTGGGAAGTGACAGCACTGCACAAGGCTTTTGCACTGGTTTGTGACTCCTAGGTTTTGCTTTCACTGGGGTATAAAAACCAGGTGAGTTACATTCTGTTCACTGGTGTGAATCCTTGCTGGCAGAGGTGACATCTGGATTTATTCCCAGTGTTTTCTTCACTGGATTAAACTGAGATTTGCCTAGATGAGGGCACCACATGTGCTGGCTAATGTGTCAGTATTTTCCATGCAGATATTGTCCCCATCAGCTTATCATGAGTTCTGCTTGATGGGCAGGAGAGCACAATATAAACTCACCTGACTTCTAACAGGGCTGTGTCTTCAAAAAAAATATTTTGCAGACAATAAATTCGTTGCAAAACCTATAGAAGATCCTGTGGAATCCACAGAAAATCCTGTGTGAACAAGTAACAAGTTGTTCTGTGCTGTTGAACTGTTGTGCAGGGGATAAAGCTGTTAAATAGAATGTAATGCAGAGTGATGTTATCATTTTAGGTAAGCTATGTGTGTTTAAGCCTGTGCAGGAAATGCCTCTTGCTACAAGAGCAGTCACACAGTCTTCGGCAGCCAGCTGAGTCCTTGCCTTTTTTCTTGGGTCTGTTCTAATGACCTTCAAGTTGTCCTTGGCTGAATTGTGCTAATGATGTGAATGGAAAGGCTCTAAGACAATGTACTGCAGTTTTCTTGGATTCTTCTCATGAAGAACTCCAGTGACACTTCACTTATGGTATTTGGTCCAAGAACAGCAGGTGGAGGTAGGAAGGGAAGGGTAGAGCAAGGCTGGGGTTTGGTGAAGCTGAGCTGAGGTGTCTGTGGGGCAGCAGGAAGGGAGGGCTGGACAGGCTGTGCAGAGACAGGCTGGCAGGAGCTTCCCAGAATGGCAAAACCTTTTTTTTTGTTCCTTCCATCGTGGCCATTTCTGCGGCTGCTTCTGTCACCTGGACTCTTTGCCAGTCCTTTTTTGCAGCCTCCCCACCCCAGTTTCCAACAGGGAGAAGCGTTGGCTCCTGCTCCCTTTGTAGGGCCCTTGTAGTACCTGTGGGGTCATGTTGGGGCCAGACAGAGAATCTCTGATGGAGGCAAGAGGAAATTGCAGATCTGTTCAGGTGCCTGAGGCCTGAGGAGCCCTGGTCAGCTCCAAGGGGTGGGAGCCTCTCTGATGTGCACTTAAAAAGCTGCTGTTTAACTCGTCCTTGGGGTGCTCCTGGTTGCTCTCTGACTGTAGGTAAGGAGAGCATGGAAATGGAGCTGCTCCAGTGACTCCTGGATCACGTGCCCCAGCCAGGCTCCCCAGAGCAGCATTTCAGCCCTCTCTGTGCTTGTGACATCCGTAAGCTCTCCAGGGAAACCTTTTCACCCACTGCCCCTTGGTGTATCAGCCTTGAGATCGTTTTTAAATCCAAGTGAATTTAGTTGCCACAGGCAAAAATCAAGTAGTGAGAGACTTGGAAATAGCACGATACTTATGGGATCCTTAAGTATTCACTTGGAAAGAAATAAAATTCCCTAGAAATTACTCTAAATTCTGGGAAGGAGGGGAGGAAAAAAAAAAAAGAATCGTCATTTTTAAGTCATCTTTTGAAATTCTGCAATGTATAACTTAACACAGTCTGTAACACTTCTTTATAAATAACCCCAGTAGGAAGGTTGCTATCCAATAAAAAACACTGTGAGTAGAAAATTTGGCTCCTTTTAGTTCATCCCAGCAGCCCGATCACAGGGAAGTCACGTCTTTCCTTCCTGCAGAAATTCCATCTCAGGATCACTCATGCAAGTTCTGGAGGCTTCACCTTTGGCTGGGCAGGTGCTGGAGGTGCAGGATTAGTGTCACCCAGTGACTCCAGGGAAGCAAAGGAAAGGCCTCTGCTGCAGAAGTTGAAGACAGATCCAGAGGTGAATCTGCTCCAGCTCCTCGAGAGCAGGCAGAGGCACTGGGAGCAGGGAGGAGCCCACCTGCATCCTGGGGTTGAATTCCCGCGTGAATGTGTTGGTGGCTTAGGTCCTGAAAGCTCAGTGCTGCAAAGAATTGAGTCCTCAGTGCCTGTGTGTGTCTGTCAACTCTGAGCTTTCTCCTTGAGTGTTGTACCTGGTGGGACAGGCCCTGTTCCTGCTGTCATAACCCCAGCTGTGCACCCAGGGTGCTCCCTGCACTGCCAGCAGACTGAGCTGGGATGAAGGCTCTGGCCTAAATATGGCTGGAAGGAGGCAGGCCTTGATTCAGTCCAGAAAAAAATGGTTGAAGAAAGGTTTGAAGTCACTGATGGATGCAGTGAAGGAAAAGAGTTGTGGGTTTTGAGGAGCAGGAAGGTGGTAGAGCCATCAGTGGGACAATGAAGGCATAAATGGAGGAGGGAAGGGCAGGATCCTCCTTTTCTGTGACCCGAGAGCTAGAATCCATCTCTCTCCCTGCACAGGGCAGTCCTCATGCAGAAAATGAGGCAGGTGTGAATCTTTGGGATGTCAGTTCTTTGCTGCTTTACCAGCTGGTTCAGCTCCTCAGCAGAGGGGTGAAGCTCTGACACCCCAGGAGACCCATGGAGATGTGGAGGGAGATGCCAAACGTGCAGACACTGCCCCAACTTGCTCCACTTCTGCTGCACTTGGTTCTCTGAGGATTGTCCATTTTAGTTTGCCTTTTTTTGTCTTCTTAGTCCCCTGACTCCAAGGAAAGGAAAAGATATAATGGCTTTTGCATCCCTCATAACTTCACATTCCACAGCTGATCAAAGGGCTGCTTCTTCAGTCGTAACTTCTAGTTGTGGTGGCTCCTCTGGAGAGCTTGTGTGTATGTGTGTGGCAGAATGTCTTGTGGAGCAATTGGGGAGTGGGAATGAGGAGCTGCAGAGGGGCTGTGGATCAGCAGGACGGCCCAGCTGCCTCGTGTGAGCCTTGGAACCAGGGCTGAGCTGTGTGCAAGGCTGGGTTTACCTCCTGTTCTCAGTGTTCGTGCTGGGCCTGCTTTGCTGGGGCAGTGGCTGTGGAGTCACACAGCTGCACCAGGTAAAGAGGCTTGCAGGTGCTGCAGGGTGTACCTGCAGGAAGAAAAGGTGAGGGGGAGCGTTTGTTGTTGGTTACAACTTCTGATTCTTCCTGATGTGGGTCCCAAGAACTTCATGGCTCAAAAGTGTGGCGTGACTATTCCAATGCAACTCTTTGGTGTCTTATTCTGGAAGAGATTTTTTTCCAGGTGACTGGGGAGGTGCATTTACCTCTCCTCTTTCTCAGAGGTTATGTCAGGGATGATGGCAGTACAGAGTTTTCTCCCCTTTGTTCCCCTTTTGGAACAGAGCAGTTGCCTGGTGTTAGGCTGTGAATGCAGGGGAGGGAGGGACTGTCCCTTTGGGATCACTCAGAGTTTTTTCCCCTGATCTTTAAGATATTTTGAGGAATCAGAAAGAAAGGGAGGGTTGGACTCTGCTGCAGGTGACAGGATATGGGTGTGCTGAGCGAGCTGGTGCCAGGGTGGTGATGCATCTCCTGCTCTCCTCCTGCCTCTATTAATTGCTGGCTTATTCATGTAGGCTGAAGGTCTGGGAAGGTTCCCATGGAGAGCACTCTGCCATGTTCAGCATCCATTCTGCCTCCAAGGCCGTGGCCAGAGTCCTTGCTGACTTTTGTAGTTTTCTGGTGCCTTTTAATGTAGAAGTGAGTGTCCCTTGGGACAGACTGAGAAGAAAGATGCAGAAAGGGACTGAAATGTTGTGAAGGGGAAGTGTAAAAAGGCTGCAGAGAATAAAGCATGGAAGAAATAATCACTCAGAGTCTCAGAGAGCTCATGGAATTTTGGACATTGTCCAGCCTAGGTGTCAGAGGCCTTGCACTGAGATAATGTGTTAGATTTTATCTCCATGTTCTGGAGCTGTGAGAGGAAAAGGTGTCAGGGCACGGGGCAGTGACATTGAAAAGGACAAAACAAGCAGAGCCCTTGAGAAACTCCCTCCTGTCTGGGGAAGCAGGGATCCATCCTGGTGAGCTGGGATTCAGACACAAGGATTGGGAGAGAGCTGTCAGGGGTTTTTCCTGTTACCTTTTTGATCTGTTTTGCTTAGAGGGGTTACTGGGAGGGCAGCTGCTGCTGCTGGAGTGTGGGGCTGTGGCTGGCTGCTCTGGGCAAGCTGTGTGGGAAGCAAGAGAGAGGGAGAGATCAAATACAAGGTGTCCTTGATGCTGCAGGGGTGATGGGCCTTGGGCAGGAGCTGTCTAGCAGGTCTTGATCCAAGTTCTCCGTGGCTCCTGCTAAGCCTGGCTGCTGGTTGGCATCAGGACAAACCAAAGGGGGCAGTTACCTGAAACTGGAAAGGGCTTCTTTTTAAGCTCAAACAAAGTCATCTTTGTGTCTTTCCTTTGTTTTTTGCATGATGTTTCGGTCATCAATGTGAGTGTGTAAGGAGAAGAGGGCCCTTGTGAGCTTCCCCAAGCCAAGTGGCAGTGGGGAGGGGTGG
Source organism: Platysteira castanea (assembly GCA_013397175.1). NCBI lineage: Eukaryota > Metazoa > Chordata > Aves > Passeriformes > Platysteira > Platysteira castanea. Next base: position 522,434 of record VYXC01010870.1, read on the forward strand.
CAGGAGCAAAACCATGTTTGTGCCTGTGCCGGGTGTGGAGCCACCACTGGATCAGCCACGTGTGTGGAGGGAGCAGCCAGGCACAGGGGAGCTTCCTGATGCTGCCAGAAACTGGCATGGGGCTGGAGGAACCCCAGGTGAGGCTTCAGGCTGAGTGACCTGCGAGCTGAGCTTCCTGTGCCACCAGCAAGTAAAGCTGCAGCTGTCCAGTGCTCTGAGAGGGACACTCAGACTGTGGAGCTGCCAGCAGAGCCTGGTTCAGGGTAAAGCACCAGGCTGGCCTTTTTCTCCAGAGGATGTTTGTCCTGTCCCCAGGACAGACCCAGCAGTGCACCTGGCCCTGCTCTCGGTGATGAGGTGGAGGTGGCCTTTTTAGGAAGAACCCGTGTGTCTGGGAAAACACAATAAAGACGCTCTCGCACCTGCCAGGTTCAGCAGAAAGGAGGGAAAAGGCCACTTTATTTACATATGTCACATTTCATACATTTCTCAACTCCACAAGGGATTGGAGGACATGTCACTTCCTTCTCAATCCCACTGGAAAAAAAAGATGCTCATCAAAGTTTTCTTATCACAAAAGGAATGAAAAACAGAAAATACCGTTAAGTAAACATTGGCTATTATTTACATGAAACTGTGTGAGAAAGAATTCCGACTCCAAGATTAAAACAGAAGGCTTTAGCAAAAACCGGAGCAACAAACCCGTGCTCTGGAGGGAATTGTGGGTGGCCTGAGCTCAGGACAGAGCAGGGATGTGAAATCTCACCTCTGAGGGCTTCAGGCCTCTTCCAGCATCAGCCAGTGCAAGCATGGTGTGGGTGTATCGTGAAACTTGCTGGGGAATATGTTGTTGGCTTATACAGGGAACAAAGAGGTAGGTCACAGTGTTACCATGGAGATGCTGAGGCCGGTGATGGAGCTGCCACTTGCTCCTTTGGGTCATGTCTCACAGAAACAATTTCACCTACTCACATTAATGTTACAGGCCAGACTGAAGGGTTACTCACCTGTGAGACGCCAGGTCAATGCTATATTGAGTTTGTTTGTTTTCAAAGCCCATTTGAGCAGAGAAGACTAATTGGAACCATTTTGTCATAGTTAAGTGACCTTCTGGTTTCTCAGAGCAGCTCCCTTGCAGAAGCAGCCTTTGCCTGTTCCCTGTGGCTTTGCAGGGAAGTGTGTGACATTCCCTCCTTGGGAGCAGCAGGGTCGGGGTGCCCGTGGTGGGCTTGGTCAGACCTCAGGGAACCCATAGTGAACACTGTGCATGTCCTTGTGCACAGCTCAGGAAAGACAAGGAGCTGCTGGAGAGGGTCCAGTGGAGGCCACGAAGGTGATGAGAGGTCTGGAGCATTTCTCATCTAAGGGGAGACTGGGAGCTGGGTCTGGTTAGTCTGGAGCAGAGAAGACTCAGAGGGGATCTGATTAATGCACATAAATATCTCCTGGGGTGTCAGAGGGTGGTGCCAGACTCTGTTCAGTGATTCCAGTGACAGGACAGGGGCAATGGCCATAAACTAAAACACGAGAAGTTCCACCTCAGCATGAGGAAGGTAAGAAGAGCAGGAACAGGTCCCCAGGGAGATTGTGGAGCCTCCCTCTCTGGAGACATTCCAAACCCACCTGGATGTGTTCCTGTGTCACCTGCTCCAGGTGACCCTGCCTTGGCAAGGGGTTGGCCTGGATGATCTCCAGAGATCCCTCCCAGCCCCAGCTGTTCTGGGATTCCATCTACTCACTTGGCTTTGAAGCTACTGCATGGCTGAAATGCCACTGTGACCATTTTTTATTGTCCTATCTCTCATCTTTATATCCCTGCCTCATGCTTCAATAACTTGAACAAAATTCCCATTTTTTCCCCCAATTATTTCTCGATCACATTTCAGCCCTGAGCCCAGCAGGGTGGGCTGCCCATCCTGTGCCAGGGGTCACAGTGTTGGGAGAACAGAGCTGGCATGGGGGGAAGCTCTGCACTGTGTCTCTGAGAGGGAGCAGAACCCAGCAGGACCTGCCGGCACACCTGAGGGGCAGTGACAGGCATGTGGGAGCTCTTGGAATTGGGATTGCAAGAGAAGCTGCTCAGCTGTGCTGTTTGAATGGCTGTTAGGGGTTTTACAGTGCTCTGGCCAGAGCACCTCTGCTCTCCTCAGTGAGGGAATCACCTGGATGCCTTCTGGTGCAGGGTGAAAACATCATAAACTTCATTCCTACTTCTGTGAGCAAGGCCATGTGCTGTACACCCAAAACTTTCCATTCATCTTCAGTGACTACAGCAGTTCTTCCATTTAAAGCTGGAACTTAATTGTCATAAACATCAGGTCCAGAGGGTTCCAGCTGAGGAGGAACAGGGAAGAGAGAACTGTCTCTCTGAAATTTTTTTTGCCGAGATGACAGATGTTCTTTTAATAGGGTTTGTGTGGATTCCCCTTTGCCACTTTACCTCTGATGCTGGAGAGGAGGCTTTGAATCTAAGGTGCTTTAATCATCAGTTTAGCTGCTAAATACAGGAATAAATTTGGAGCTTCTGTGTATGCCTTGTGGCTGTATTCTGCCTTGATTTATAAACTCCTCATCCCACGGGGTCACAAGGCAGTCTGCAGCAGATAGAGTTTGGCTCCACAGTTGTGGATGGGCATCAGGCAGCTGGGGCTGAGCCCAGGGTGTTCCCTGCTCCAAAGTGATGTGGCAGTGAAGGAAAAATGTGCAAGTTCTTTCTCAGTTCCCTCAGTCAGAGTGAGTGCTCAAGCTAGAGTTACTGAATGAGAAAGGATGTGTTGTAAGTATCTAATGCTAATAAATGCCTAATTATCAGGAACTACATGTACTGAGAATGTGGATGCTTTTTTTTCCCAAGACACTGCCAATTACCCAGCACAGATAATCACTGCTGTCAGTCTTTGGTCATGCATGTGCCCTGTGTCGGGCAGTGCTGCATGGAAGGTGAAGAAAGTAATGTCGGGCAGGAGCAAGTGAAGCCAAAAAGACAAAAAGATGTGTGTTCAAGTACTAACAAGGGGAGTGAGAAGTGGTTTGGTCCTCAGGAGTGCATGTCAAGCCCTGCTGGACTTGGCCCGGGTAGGCAGGGAAGTGATGGAAACACCAGCTGGATGTTTGTGGTACCACAGGACACACGATCTACAGATCAAGCACATTGGTCTTCTTCCCCTCGTCTTGCTGCTCAGTCCCTCGTGCACAACAAATCAACGTAGAGCAGGAATCAAGATGAAAAGAACCTGAGGAACCTGATTTATCTGGTCCTAAGCAGCTTTGCAGCTGTGTGAAACAAAGGTGTTGCTGCTGGAGGCAGGTGGGGGAGCACGGTGGTTCCCGGGGCAGCTCCGTGGGGGCAGCAGGAGAGGAGGGAGCTGTGCCAGGCTGCCCAGTCACGCTGGCCGGGGCTGATGGAGCAGCTGGGAGTGGGAGAGGTGGTGAGAACGATGTGAAAATGGAAAGGAGGGAGCAGCAGTAAGAGGCGAGGGTGTTAACAGCAGCCTGCTGCAGCTGACTCCAGAAGGCAGCTCCAGTCATTGCTGAGCTCCCGTTGGTGTCCCTTGGTTCTCACCCAGCATCCCCCAGGCTCAGCTCTAATCCAGCACTGAGTCCTGGGCCAGCCTGACTTCTTTCCTAGCAGAAGCAAACTATTAACCTCAAATGCCATCGTGGCAACGGGTGCAGTGCTTTGGCACCTGAGTCCAGCTGGCTGTGAGCACAGACAAGGGTCACTGGCCACATTTGGGGCTGCTGGTGTGTGTGACCTTGTGTATGTGAATGCACAGGCTCCCGAAATGGTGTGGGTTCTGTTTTAGAGGCCAATAATTCATTATGATGGATGCTTGAATCTCTTTTCCTTCCACACGATTCTTTTTCTGTAGATAAATTCTTTATTAACGACTGCTCTTGAATAAAGCTTCCTATTCCCTTTGCATATGAAGTTGCTTCTCCAATGTGTAATTACTGAAGGTGCTAAATTGAATGAAAATGAAGAATTATCCGATTGTTTTATGAAAAGAAAGCACACTGGTGTGCTGGCAGCCCTTTGTAGTGCAGATCATGAAAACTCCTACATAAGTACAAGTGAAAACACCTTGAGGAGGGGACGAGTAAGGTAGGAAGAAAGAATTATCCTCACATTTTGTATGCTGGATCAGGTAGGTAGTGTTTGTCAAATATATCTGGTCAATCCTGCCAGGATTCCAGTAAAAGATTGACTCTTACTTGAAACCAGTCGTGGCCCACTTACATGTCTGTAAATTTTATGGAGCTGAACAGACCTCAATGCTTATAAAACAGAGACTGGAATTTGGCTCTTTGCTCTTGTGCCCTTGAACATTTTCAGGCATATTATGCTTTGGGGACTTCATTTTTCCATTTAGCCACAGATCCCAGAGCTCAGGAATTCCTGGATCTCTGGATTCCAGAGCTGTCAGTGTGTGAGTGAAGGTGACACTCCTGTGTGTTCCCTCTGAGGAGGCTGTGCATCTTCCATACAAGTATCAGTTTCGGGAGGAACAGGGGCAGCTGTCAGCCACGATTTTGTGGTGTCTTGAGAAATCTGTAGCGTCATTGTGCCCACACAGATTAGTAAATTTGACAAGTTGAGACGAGTACTTAGAGCTGGCCTTTGTTTTTAATTTTAAAAATGGTTTGCTTGGCACTATTAGCGAGCACAGATCTTGGCAGATCTCGGGGAGTCGTTTGGTGGTGTTTTCCCAAGACGTGCCCACTCTAGAGCACAGTTAATCCTGGAGCTGGGGAGGATCTGAGCTGCTGGAGAGCAGATGCAGGGCCCTGCTGCCTCTTGAGGGGTGGCACGTGGTTGGAGAGACTTTGCAGCCTGTGACACTCTCTGCACTGTTTGCTGTGTGACACTGTGCCCTGCAGGTGGGTACAGGCTTTTGGATGCCAGCCTGTGGGGCACCTTCTTCCACTGGAATGGCCCCTGTTGTCCATCAGGCTCCTCCTGGAGCAGGTGCAGATGCCCACGCTGACCATGGGGCAGGTAGAGCCCTGCCAGCCTTTCACATTACCTGGGCAGTGTCTGAGGGGCACGACCCCTCACTGCACCTGGGCATGGATTTTTGACTTCTCGTGAAGCCTGGGCAGAGCATCAGCTGCAGATTCAAATGGCACAGCTCTTTCTTCAGGACTCCTGCAGTGTCTCCTCCTGGCCAGCTCCAGGAGTCACACAGCTGCCAGCTCCAGTATCCAGAGACTGTGAGGAGACAAATGGAAGGAAACCTGACTTGTGTCAGCCCGAATGGCCCTGACAGTCACTTCTTGAGCAGCATGGCCAGGGACCGATTTATTTCCTAGTGGTGCTGGAGGAAATTATGTCTCAAGCAGAAAAATGAGACAAGGGTGACACCCTGTACCGGTACCAGCTCCGTTCTGGTTGCAAACTGAGCAGGGGGAGAGGCCCTTGGCAGTGTGAGCACGTTCCAGGATGGATTTCAGATTCAAAAGCTGACAGTGTACAGCCTCTGCTCGGGAGGGCTCCTCTCAGAGGGGCACTGGGGCACTTCATAGGCAGCAGAATGTGAAAGGCAGCAGTGAAAGGTCCATGTTACACACGTACAGCACCACTCTTGTCCAGAGGCAGGTCTCCTCTTCCTCCTTCACTTCATGGCCAGTTGCAAGGTAGCCAAGCTTTCAAATCGTGGAGGAGTTCTTCCAGGTCATGACTCAGTAGCTAAAGAAATTACGTTCCTTAAATATCTACTGAAGTAAAGGCTTGGGTTTGCTTTCTGCCTGTTTGAAGTGCTTCTGTCTGTGCTGGACACTAATGATTTCATTTTTTGGGTAGTAGTCACGTAAATAATGCATTCCCTGCTGAGCCTTTTTGCCAGTCCCCGAGCTGCTTCCCATCTGAAGGGAAGTGTAAGAGGTAATTAACAGCCACTTGAAAAAGGATTAGCAGGTGGGTGGGAGCTACTGTTGGGTTCATGCATGGAATTGCCATGGAAATGCTGAGATTTCCTGGCACTTCATCCAGTGTGTGGGCTCCAAAGATAGTTGCACTCACGGGCCTCTCTCCTTTCGATCTTCCTACCCTACAAAGGGAGCGGCTGTGTTTTCCTTCAGGACAGCTCCCACGGGCCGTGCCGTGGCCATCTGTGAGACCGGGGCGTGCCGGCAGCGGGGTGCTGTGCCGCAGCTGTCAGCTGAAATCTTGCTGCATTTCTTTCATGTCAAACCACCTGGCAGAAAATCAGGAGGGAATAAAAAAACCCCAAACCTTGTTGGTTTGCCCCTTTGCCAGTGTTCTGAAAGAACTTAATGCGCCAAACACTCAGAGCTTGGCACTTGGAGAAGCTGGTGCTGGTCTTTATCCTGCAGAGTGGGTCTGGCTCTGTAGCCCTTGAGTGGCTGAACCAGGGCTGTCTTGGCATGGCAGCATTTTCAGGCTGTGCAATGAGATCAGCGTGTGCTTCTAGCCTTGTTTGGTGGCCACACATGCTTAAAATATTGGGCCTCTTCGTGAGAAATCTCACTCATTCCAGTGCCTGCTCTGGAGGTTTAGAAGGTGGCGATGGGCACAGGCTCATCTGAAACGGTTCCTGGGGGAACCTCCTGTATCTGTCTCCCCTACACAGCAGTGGCAAAGAGCCTCCTGAATTTACCAGTGCCAGTGGGGCTTTGCTTTGAGGCAAACGTGCCTTTTGTTTCAGATCACCTGCTGGCAGACTCCTACATCGGGCAGGAGGACTCCCCTGAGATGCAGCAGGCGGCCCAGAACAAGCGCAGGCTCTCGGTCATCTCGGACGGCAAATTCGAGAGGAGCTTCGCCGAGGAGCAGGTGGAGAAGATGCCGAGCGAGGGCCCGAAGCCACGAGTCTACACCATCTCTGGAGAGAGGCCGATGCTGTCGGAGCACGAGAACGACAGCATGGAACTGGTGGTGATGAAGGGGGCTGCCCACGAGGAGTGTCACCACGGCCACCACGCGCACGGCACCGGCGGCTCGCACGGCGTCCGGCACTGCAAGGCCTGGCCAGGCGGCCGCCAGGGCTCCAAGGAGTGCCCCAACTGCACCAGGCTGGCTGCCCCTTCCCAGCAGTCCATTGAGCTGGAGCAGCACCCGCCTGGCGAGGCTGGGTGGCACAGGAAAAGGCTGGAGAGGATGTACAGTGTTGATCGAGTGTCTGGTAAGTGAGTGCTGGGTGACACCGAAGGTGACACCCATCTCATCCCAGCGCAGGGGTTTTGATTCTGAGCCCTTCTTGGGCCGGCATTCCTGGAAAGGGATTGTCTCAGGAGGAGTTTGAAATAGGCTGAGCTCAGTTGGAGGCCAGCTCATCCAGGCTCCTGGTCATCAGCGGATGCTCTGGGTGGTTTTCATGACACCTGCAGGCAGCTCAGTGAGCTCCTTGTCTGTGGAGGAAGAGCAACAGAGGAAGGATTCTGTCAAAGCCCTACATCCGTGCTCATCCCAGAGGCAGTTCAGAGCAGGATCCTCTCTCTGCCTCATGCTGGGCAGGAGAAATCTTTGTGAACTGCTCTGTGGGAGCCTCAGGTTATGGTGTTCTGTACTTGGGTGTGTTCCCGAAATGCTTGTTTGCAGGGCTGGGAGCCACTCATGTAGTGCCACCTCATGGGCTTCCCATAAATACAACAAATAACACAGTATTGGACTTTATTCCCTCCTTTCTTCCTTGCTCAGTGTTCTCAGGGAATAGGGCAAGAAGAATTCCAGGCATGTCCTTCCTGCCTGGCTAGCAGGGAAGAGGGAGCAGAGAGGAGTGGAGACAGGAGAGGCTCGTGTCCCCAGGGGCTCACCTGGCAGTGCTGCTTCTGTTTGCATTTACATGACAAGTTGCTGCTGCAAACCAACACTTACAGCAGCCAGGCCCCGTTGGCATCACTGAATATGGATTTTGATGCCGAGTTTGTGATGCCTGACACCGTTCCAGGGAAGTACAAGCTGTCATCTCCTGGGCTGCTCCCAGCATCTGATACAGACACAGCCACTCCTGGACAGAGGTGCTGGGGTTTGGGTGCAGTGGGAAGTGGCTGCAGGTGCTGGATGTGGTGGTGGTGTCCCCCCAGTCCTACCAGGCCCGTGGCTCTCCCACTGTTTCCTCACAGCTGATGGTGACAAGAAAGGAGAGCAAGCTGCTCTGCCTGGCCTGTAAGGATGTGCTGCCTGCTCCTGGCAGCAACAGCCATACCCATAATCTGAATTTTAATTCAGCGAGTGAGCTCTGGAGCTGAGCTGTGCTGCCCAGTCCCCACCTGTGAGCTCCTCTGCTAATGTTATACCCTCTGAAGGGTCCCAAATCCTTTATTCTCCATTGAGTGCTGTGTGGAGAGCAGGGATTTTTTCTGAAGTTAACTCCAATCTATGAGAGAGGGAGAGAAAGCTCCCAGTGATGGTGCAGGCAAAGCCTTCTAAGGACATAAGCTGTTGTTCATAAGCTCTGCTTTGAACCAAAGCTAGTGGCTTAAAAGCTGTAAAACACATTAAAAGATTGTCAGTCCTTTGGGATGAGCAGTCCCTGAGAAGCCAGTACAGAACTGTTGGCTAAAAAGGAATTTGTACAACTTCTCCTTCACCACTTCTGTGGGTTGGAGGCTTCAAACAAGTAATTAATTTACAGCCTGAGTTGTTCTGCTTTGCTTCTGTCTCCGTGTTTTGGAGGAGAGCAGACTTTGGGGCTGCATCAGAAGTCTTTAGCATACTGGAATGCAGTTTCATTTAACATACATATTTCCTTGGAGTGCCTTTAAACAAGGCTTGATGTAAACTGTGAGCTGAGAAGGGGTGTCTGGTACAGCTTTCTATAGATTTCTTGGAAGCTGCACTTCAAAGGAAGGCTCCCCAGCTGCAGTTAGCATTTTTTGCATCTGTAATTGCAGCCACTTTCTCTACTTTCAGGGAATAATCTGTAGGATATGATGATCTGTACAAAGCATTTGGTAAGGTAGCTGGTCTGTAGTAATTGTGCCTGCAGTGGGCATGTGGAGTTTGACTGGGCTTGGGCCAGTGAAAGTGAATTAAAAAATACCTTGACAATAGCAGAATATTAAATATTATCAGATCTGAAGACTTGAATGGCTGAAGCAAGACACAGTCAGCAACATGGGGCAAGGCATTAGGCAAGGGAGCCACAAATTGGCTGTGAAGCAAGATGAAAAATCAGGTAGCCCCAAACCCCAGGAATCCAGTCCACTGAGATCTCACAAGTGTTGTGCCAGTGGATTTCAACACCCCTCTGATTCCCTGGCTGCCTGGCTCCAGCCTCAGCTTGGGCAGGTTCCTCCTCCTGGTCACCACACACATAATTGGTGACTTATTTTGCTTTTTGTCTTCGTGGTCATTCAGTGAAGGTGATGTGGTGTCCTAATGCCCTGGAATTAGGAAAAAAGCCACAGCTGGTTGGGCAGGGCAGTTTACAAACAGAGGTGACTAAACCAGCTCAGGTACCTGCAGGTTGCTGGAGCTGATGGGTGGTTTGACTTCCAAACCAGGGGAACTCCTAAAGGCCAAGTCAGCAGGAGCAGGTGTGAGGGGTTTATTGAAACTTCCATGGCAGAAAAAGAGAGGATATTTCAGGCTTACTGTTCTGAGAAGAAGGTGAATGCTTTTCATCTTCTATTAGGCTGTATCAGAAAGAACTGAAAGAATGGGACATTTCAAATTAATGGTATAAAGAAAAAGGCCAAGGCTGGAAAACGCTTTTAATGAAAAACGTTTCTATCCCCTGGGGTTTTTTTCCCTAGTTCAAAAGTCACTTCTGTAATTCCTGGATTATTCTAATCTTCCGTGGTTAAGATAGATCTTTTATTCTTCACTTAGGAGCCTGATAGACAGGCTTAGCACGAATTTACAGAACACTCGGTGGCAGTGTGCATTTATATGAGGAGGATGAGGCTCCTGAACTGCTGAGGGAAAGTCCTGAGAGAAAGAGCTTGGGAAGGAAGTGTGGCTGTCTGAAGGGTGTCTGTGCCTGCTGGGTGCTCAGGCTTTGCTCTCTGTCTCTTGCAGATGATGTCCCCATCCGAACCTGGTTCCCAAAAGAGAACCTCTTCAGTTTTCACACTGCTACTACAACTATGCAAGCGTAAGTGAAACCACTGCTGTGGCTTCTGTTCTGTGTCTCAGAGTCCATGACCTGCCCAAAGCTGAGAGCCTGGAGCAGGAGTTGTGTGTTTGGCATCCCTGTTCAGGGATGAGAGAGAAAGAGAGAAACTTGTCTCTTGGTAATTTTCTTCCCTAATGCTCTCATGCATTCTCATTTGTTTGGTTTTACCTTCTTTAACTGCTTGGGCTGCCCAGCTCTTCTCTGCTTCCCTGGATTTGTCTGGGACACTGTGCCCTGGCTGCAGAGTGAGGATTCTGTGGGATCACCAGCTGAGACCCTCCACCAGCTGCTTCTGCTGCTCCCACTTCCCAAGGGAAGCTTGTTCCAGGCTTGCCCTGCATCCCTCAGTCCAGAGAGGAGCCTTCCTCTGGGATGAGGTGTAACCCCACAGCTCTGCAGGTGTGAAGAAGGCATCAGTAAAATCCCTGCAAAGTATGGAGGGGTGTGAGTTAGGAGGAGCCTTTCCCTCCATGCTCCAGGCAGGTTCCTGGCTGCTGTGTTTTGGGAGGAGGCAGCTCTCAAAGGGCTGAAGAGAGTAAGGGAAGCCTCATTTCCAGGTTGTACCTGGCTTGCTGGGAGTGCTGCCTTCCTGGTTTCAATTTTTCCTACCTGACTGGAAAACCAAAGCAAGCAATGAGGAAAACGAGACACTGCTCTGCCTTCCAAAGCCCTTCCCCAGCCCTGTCACCTTTTTCCTGTGTGCTTCTTCCAGTGTCTGGGACACCCTCAGCTCTCTGGCTCTCTCTGTTTTCTTCTTGTCTGATCTGGTGTCCTTTTTGTACTCTTGCTTCTCTGACATTTCTTCTTTCCCTTGCACTTTTCCTTCCCCAAGTCCTGAAAAGAGGCTGATTATTTTTCTTGGAGTAAGCCAGACTGGATCAAACCTGGAAGGATTGGTGCAGGAGGGGCTGGATCTGGATGTGAGGAGTGGGGTAGCTGCATCCCCCAGAAAAAACCATTTTTAAAATATTGGCTGATAACAGTTGATGGTATTTCACAGTTCTGATCTGACCCACAAACCATGTGCAAAATCAGCACATTTGGACACAGCTTCTGCTGTCTGAATCCGTATTTTCTGAGCAGATTTGTTGCAGATGGTGGCCCGTGGCAGAGCTTACAGGGCTGAAGGCTGACGTGGGGCTGGTTTGGGGAATGGTGCCCTGAGGGAGCCCTTGAGGAGCACAACTCCCTTGGTTAATGTGGCTCCTTGGTTAACATTTCTGGAGCTTCTGTGCTGCCTCTAGAAGTGACACAGAAGCACCTCCAGAAGTTCAGGGCACCTCCCCAAGGTGCTGGGGTGCCTCCCCAGGTGCCCCTGGTCTCTGCTCCAGTGTTTTTCATCCTGCTGTGCTCACTCCCTTCATGGGGCAGGCAGTGTGAGCCAGCTTCAGCAAGGTTTGTCATGGTGGGAGCAGCTCTCCTGCTCCAGGAGCTCCTGGTGGTGCAGCCTGGCAGGCCACACTCAGCTCTTGTACATCTGCACATCCTCTGGGTCTATGTGGAGCTCAATTTGCATCCAAGCCACATGTCAGCCCTGCCCCAGGGAGGATTGAGCTCAGTCAAGGAGGAGTCTCACCACTGAGAAATGTTTAATTTAAAAAGCAATTTCCTTCCACCTAACAAGAAGTATTCCTTCTGGAGTGAGAATTCCCTCAGAACGCTGGCTGGGGCTGAGCACTAATGAGTTCCTCTTCTCTCTCTTTTTCCCTGCATCTCCTGGAATCTCTAGCATCTCGTAAGTATAATCTTATTTTTTTATTTCCTTGTCTGTTGGTGTCCTGGATGAACTTTCCTCTCCTGTCCATCATATTCACTCATGCTTTCCCTGTGCTAGGGCTGTCTGTCAGCTGGCAGGAGGTTAGGTGGCTACACCTGGCAGGCCTACATGGATCCCACCAAACCATCCTCCTCCTCCGAGTGCAGCCCTCAGTTGCTGGCACACTTTGTCCCTCTCGATCCTGGTGTGCAGAGGGGGTGTGCCTGCAGCTCCCAGGTCCATTCTGCAGAGCAGGGATGGTGGTGGCTCCTTCGGGCCGTGTTCTGGTGTTTGAGGAGCAGCCCTGGGCAGTGAGGAGCTGTGGTTTGAGTGCCCTGCCCGGCCCTGCCCCGCCCGGCCCCCTGGGCAGCACAACCTCTGCTGCTGAGAGCTTCCCTCTGTGTGTCCCCTGTCCCCTCCACTCTGAGCTGTGGACTTGGTTAATGGCTTGAAATGGTTTCCCAGGGCGTTCAGGGGCTACGCAGAGAGGAAGAGACGGAAACGAGAGAATGATTCTGCAGCTCTTATCCAGAGGTAGGGCCCCTTCCCTCCCGGAGCTGTGGCTGGTGGTGCATGGGCCCTTGGGGTCACTGCTGAACCCTGGTGGCGTTGACCGTGGCTGTCCCTGTCTCTGTGCTGTCCTGGGGACACTGGCAGTGGCTCTGCTGGAGCTGTGGAGGTGGCTGATGCTCGGGATAGCTGATCTCCATCTTCTTAAAGAACACTGTCAAGTTGCTTTTAGCCTTCCAGATATAATACACACGCTCTGTGTCTCAGGCAGAAAAATAAATATTTTAAAAATTAAAGACGCAGTTTCCCCATTCCAACTTGGCATTTCATACCATCACAGAATGGCTTGGATTGGAAGAAACTTAAAATATGATCTAGTTCCAAGTGCCCTGCCACAGGCAGAAAGTTGTTTGAGGTTGGATGAATACTTGTATGTGCTGTTGCTGCATCTCCAAATGAACCCCAAAAATCTGAGACCTAGGTAAAACTGACATCTCTAGTGATCAGAAGTCTATTTTTAAATCTTTTTTTTCAATAACAGAAGGGAAATAAAAATGGATGGGGGCTGATTCCATGTCCAGGTATTACAGAAGGACCTGGTTTCCTTCTACAGGCTTCCTATGGCACATCACTTACTCACAGTAGGAATCAGAACTGGTTTGGTTTTTTAAATGTGCCAAGGCTCGTGGCAGCCTGCTAAAAAGGATAACACAGCATCTGTGTCATTGGTTAAAAACTGCCATGATCACTTCAGCACTGTTCAAAACCCAGTGGGAGAAAAACATCAGGTTTTCTTAACTGAGAAATTGCCAGGCAATGTTGTTTTTTTTTAGCAACTTCAGGGTGCTGAGTGTTTTTTCATCAATAACAAAGAGAAATAAAAATCCAAACTAAAGACATTCTAAACAAATAGACAGTGTATCTTTAAAAAGATTTCTCAGAATTGGTTAGGCAGAGGCAAGTCCTGGTTCATGTGGGCTGTGAGTGCAGGAGCAGTTGTGTACCTTGGTGGGGCCCTGTCTGTGTCTGTCGTGTCCCAGAGAGGAGCTGGGACAGCAGTGCTGGGGCTGTGGCTGCAGGAATTGCTGGCAGAGCTCAGCTCTCTCCTCCAGGCAGTGAGGAGAACCCGCTGTGGGTTTGGGTGTTTGTTGTGGTGGGGGTTTCAGGTTCAGTTGTTCTCACCCAGCCCCGTCAGTGCTGAGTCCTGGTGTCCAGGGAGGCTGGGCTGTGTGGTGTGGCCACAGGGATGTGCCTGCGGGCTGAGGGATGCCCAGAGCTTTGCCCACTGCAGGAGCAGCCAGGGAGGGGAGTGTGGGAGATGCTGCCAGGAGTTTGGGTGGTGAAAAGACTTTTGGGCAGAGTGTGCTGACCCACTGCAGGCAGAGCTGCAGGGTGTGGAGTGGGACTGCGGTGTCTTGGGACACCTCTGGCTGGGATGGATACCCTGGAGGGATACCTGGGATGGATACCCTGGAGGGATACCTGGGATGGATACCCTGGAGGGATACCGGGGATGGATACTCTGGAGGGATACCTGGGATGGATACCTGGGATGGATACTCTGGAGGGATACCTGGGATGGATACCTGGGATGGATACCCTGGAGGGATACCTGGGATGGATACCCTGGAGGGATACCTGGGATGGATACTCTGGAGGGATACCTGGGATGGATACTCTGGAGGTGCCATGGGGTCATGCAGACCATGAAGCACACTGGAGGAGAGCTGTTCAGAAAAGGGAGTGATAAGGAGATTTTGTCACTGAATCTTGAGGGATTCTGGTTTTGTCGTGATGGGTGAAGGGATCTTGCAAGGGATCAAATGCCACAGGGTTCCTGGGTGCAGTTGTAGGAACCAAGCAGGAGGGCTGGGCAGGTTTGGGGAGCCCCACTGCTCACAGAGCTGGTTGCAGCTTCCCCAGGGCCAGTCCTGTTATGCTGCTGTGCAGGTGCAGAGGAGCCTGAGCAGCCAGGCTGCCAGAAGAAGCCCCCAGAGGGATCTAGATGTTCACAGCATGCCCACATTAAGAGGCAGTCCCAGACTTGAACCTCCTTTCCAAAGTGCTGTTCTTTCTAGAAGGAAAGAGATGGAGCAAAAGGCCTTTGTCCCATTCTCTGGGTGTTCAGTGCAGTGGTTAACCTTGAACAGCTGGATTCTTCTTGGAGCTGCTCTCAGTTGTGTTTGAGATGGTATTAAGGTCTCTCATGGCAGAGCCCAAGCTGTCCAGGCAGCTGGGAGTAACCTTTTTCCATGGCAAAGGCTGCTTTACCCCTCTGCTTTTAGGGTCTGAAGAAATTCCTCTGTGGAGAGGACAGCTGAGCATTCAAGAGAAAAGTGGATTTTACTCCAAAATGCCAAAAGCCCAAAGGATGTGACAGTGGCCTTGGCAAATGACATTGGTTCTCAGTGTCTGGTATGATCTCATGCTCACCACAGCCCATAAAGATTTCCATATAACATATGTCGAAGACCTTTTTGTGTAAAGAACAGCCCTGGTTCCCTTAAAATACTGTAGTTATTTGGATTTTAATCTAATGCACTGTAAGACAGACCCAGCTGTCAGTGGTGGTGCACCCCAGAAGGCTTTGTACAGAGAGCCAGGCCAGTGATGTGGCTGAAGGGGCACGTGTGTTATCCAGAGCAGTGAATCTTCATGTACCCAAGTAGAGATAAAATAAATCTTTGGGAAACATTAATAGCCCCAGCGCAGATGGAAATTTGGCATGGAATGATGCTGCTCCCAGCTGCTGGTTTTCCTTCTTGCTGAATTTGGAGCCCGATGACAACAAGGGATCCCAGGCCCAAGTGAGGAAGTGCAGGAGGTGCCGTGGGTTGGGCGCTCCCGGGAGGACTGTGTTAGTGTGGGTCTCCTGGACAGGAGCAGAGGTATCTGAGTTTCTCTGAACGACTTCACATCAGTGCTGGAAGTGTCTCCTGGTCCAGTCGGTTTGCTGAAGCATCTGCATGGTTGTCCCATGTCCTTACTCATCCCACTAACCTGTGTGTGAGCTGGAGAACCTGTGACTTACCCTTTCACCAGCTGTGGTCTCTGTTGCCTGGTGTTTGCCCTGCGTGTTGGGGGGCACAAGGAGTCCAGGAAGGCTCCCCTACTCTGTCCATGTAGGGTGCCCAGGGCATGGGCTCTCTGTCATCCTGGGGCTGCACTGCAGGGTGAAGCCACCGTCACTAAATAGGGTTCATGGAGAGCTGACACTTCTCCTGGTGCTGCTTCTCCCTGTCTCTTCTGCTGTCCTGTTTGTTCCTGTCCTGTTCCTGCCTAGTCAGTGATGAGAAACGAAAAGAAACTGGTCCCTGGCACTCAGAGGGGCTGGACAAAGAATCCCTCTGCCGTGGCCTCTCAGGAGTGGCCAGGACATTGTTTTACACAGACCTGACTGGGGTGTAGCTGCTCCCCAGGGCCTTCCCCTGGAGCTGTGTGCTCTGCAGCCCCTCTGGACCTGCCTGTGAGGCCAGGGCAGGCAGCACACGAGGAGAGCAGGACAGGCAGCATCACTGAACTCTGCTGGGCAGGACAGGCAGCATCACTGAACTCTGCTGGGCAGGACAGGCAGCATCACTGAACTCTGCAGTGCAGGACAGGCAGCATCACTGAACTCTGCTGGGCAAGAAGGGAGAACCTGCTTTGGTCTCCCCCAGCTCTGCCTGGAGAGCAGCACGGGCTGCGTGGTTACCAGCACAGGAGGGGCTTTAGGAGCTGCTGTGTTTGGGAATGAGCACAGCCACGAGCGTGGTGCCTGCAGAGCCTGGGCACCCCACGTTCCTGCTGGAGAGAGGGGAGCAGTTACTGAGAAGAGGGAACCCTGCCAGCACGGGCAGTGGGTGTCCTCTGCAAATACAGCAAATAAACCTTCACCACAGAACAGGGAAAGCAGCCATGAGCAGGGGGCTGCCCTGTGGGACCCCACTTGCCCTGTACCACCAGCCCAGGCAGTTCAGAACAGCCCCACTCAACAAACATCACCATCCCCACCACCAGACCACTGCAGCTTGGGGACCTGGTCTCCAGCTTTGGAATGCCCAGAAGGAAGTACACCCTCATCCCCATTTTATTTTCTTCCTCCCTGTTCTCACAGTCCTGCTGGGCCCGGGTGTTGCTTCATGTCACCTTTCTCAAAGGTTGTGTTTGGCCTTTCTTGCAGGAATTTTCGGAAGCACCTCCGCATGGTGGGGAGCCGAAGGGTTAAAGCACAAAGTAAGTGAGCACCTGGAAGTGTGGCTGTGAGGAGCTGGGCTTTGTGGGGTTTGTGGGAATTCTGTCACATGCAGATGTGGGTTG
Source organism: Platysteira castanea (assembly GCA_013397175.1). Lineage (NCBI taxonomy): Eukaryota > Metazoa > Chordata > Aves > Passeriformes > Platysteira > Platysteira castanea. The sequence continues at coordinate 539,081 of VYXC01010870.1, forward strand.
AGAGGACCTGGCTTTGGGCTGGAGAGAGGATTTGACCTGCTGGTGCCATGTTACCCTACGAACAAGAAGGCCAGGTGGTTGCAGGTGCCCAGGACTCGTGGGTGCCTGCAGCAGCCTGGAGGCTGTTCCCAGGACCCTGTGCCATGGCTGTGGTGCTCCTCTGGTGCAGGGCGTGGGAGGAACGCCGCAGCATCCTCGTCCCCTCTGTGGGGTTTGGCAGTCACTGGTGTGGAAGCCAGTGAGGAGAACCTGAGCTGGGAGTCCAGCAGAGCTGCCTGGCCTTGCCTGGTGGGAACTGAGAGGATGGTGGAAGGAAGAAAGAAGAGGATCAGGGAAGAGATTTTGGAGCAAGGGGAAAAAATCAGGGGGTGTTACGCCTCCCTTGGGAAGAAATCACCTCTTAGGCCTGCGAAATGGCAGTTCCCTTTCCCTGGGGGAGGCAGCAATCCTCCATAACTTGGCTGGGCAACTCCTTTAGTGCTGTGGAAGTGGTGTAACCTGCTCCTGAGAGCTGAGGATTGCTCCAGAAGAGAAAACAGCTTGTTCTTCCCACCCCCTGGCCAGGCATCATCTACAGAGTGCCCACAGCAAAGCACTGCTGAGTGCAATTTGCATTCTTTCCTTTCTCATATGCTGTGGGAAGTGATCAGCAGAGAGCTTTGCCCTTTCCAGAGTCTTCATTGGCATCTGAATTAGCACTGCCTGACGTGGACAGGGCTCACCTCCGGGAAGCTCAGGCATGTCTGTGCCTCGGGAACTCTTGGGTCATGTTTTCAAAGCTTTCTTCCTGTGCACAGTAGCAAAATGCCTGGGTTTAAGTGAAAGCTGAGGATGGAGATCACCTGAAGAACTGAAGATGTGGTTTGTCTGCCCAGACACCCACCCTGGACACACTTCAGCAGGGGACAGGCTGCTCTTGTGATGCTGATTCGCAGTGAATTCCCGTGCTGCTGTTACTCAGTTCCCTGCTGCAGACCCTGTCTGCCACCAGAAATAGGTATTAGTGCCAGTGGTGTCTGTCACTTCCTGGCATAATGGCTCTCACATGGGCTTGCCAAGTCAGACGTGGTGGTTGCCAGTTCCCAGGAATTTGCCTGTGGTGCAGCCGTCTGAGCCAAGCTCCCTGGATGGTGCTTGGGAAATGCCACTGCGAGCAGTACCAACACTCCTTGGGAGGGAAAAAAGCCATGAGTAGTGCTCACAAGAGTGCAGGCAAGCAAAGGCTGAAGGATTTCCTCCTTTGCAACAAAATGTAGAAAGCACGAGCTTTTCAGAGACATCCCCTCCCAACTCCGACTGGGATGCCAGTAGAACATGAAGGGAGAACTGACTGGAGAGTTACAGCCTTCTTCTGGTGTCATTAGCTGTGCAGTGCATGTTTCTGTGAGGCCTTGGAGTCCGAGCATTCACACGGGGACACTGGAATGGCCTTGATTAAATTGAGGCTTGAGCCGTGTGCATTTAAGGAGAGACCATCGGGTGTTGTCCTTTTTCTGTGTTCCACATCCCGTCCCGTGCACAAGCGGGCACTTTGTTTTTGCTGTGTGGAAAGGACTCACGTTTGGCAAGTGGAAGGAGCAGCCCAGGGGAGTCTGTGATGTGTGGCTTTGGTGGCAATCTGCTGGATGATTTGTTTGCTGGCAGCAGCAGAGGTGCTTTGGGATCTGTTAATGTCGTGCTCTGGTTTTATCCTTTAGCATTTGCCGAACGGCGTGAGAGGAGCTTCAGCAGGTCCTGGAGTGACCCGACTCCCATCAAAGCTGATTCCTTCCATGACTCTCGAGAAAGTGAGTTCTGAGTCCTTTGAGCTTCCTCCTGTGGGCTAACCATCCAGAAGCTGTTGACTGGAGTCCCACTGGAGTAACTCCTCTGTGCCCTTCTGTCCTGTCTGTGATCCTTTTTTAGTTTCCTGAGATCGGAGCAGGTAACGCTCCAGGTGTATGTACCTGTTCATCTGTGTGTACCTGTATTTATTTGTAGAGCACAACTCATCCAACCTCAGGTTATTTTGCCAAAGGGTACCCAGTGGTACAGCTCTCTTATAGCCCTCTCATCCCTTATCCTCTTGGCACCAAAACAACCTCTCTGGAAGCTCACCAGTCCAAGGCTACCTTCACTGTAGTGGGGCTAACGTGGCTTCCCATGCAGGAGCCCCTTCTGAGCTCTTTCCTAGCCTGGAATAGCTCAAGAACACAGCTGATGAGATGGAGCTTTGATTTCCTGCACAGGTGATAGCTTGGGGCAATCTGATCTTCATTTGGGCTGCCAGGAATCCCTCTGGGAATCCCCAGTAATGCTGCCACGTTCTGCTTGAGGGGACTGAGATGCTGTTGTGTTCATTTACAGGAAGGAATGCCAGCATCTTCCCACTGTATTCTTATAAAGGGAGTGGCTGTTTTACACAGATTTTATTGCAAGCCTGTAGGCAGGGGCTTGGTGGATGTGAGTTTGCCCCTGTTGAAGTGAATTTCACTAATGAAATGACCTGATCTACCAGGTAAGCACGAGATCTGGCCCTGCTAGGTGTAGAAGACCCAGGCTGCAGGGGGAGGTGTGTGAACGGCCAGGTTCAAAACGTGACCCTGTTGTTTGGCAGTCTGACTGCTCCCTGCTCCCTCAGCTGCCCGGATGTGGATGGAAAAGCCATGGAAAAGCCGTGGTTCAGACAGGCTCCAGGCACTGCCCAGCGACACTCGGACATCCCCAAAGGCACAAACAGTGGCACCTCGGTTCTCTTTCCTCAGTCCAGCAACCATCTCTTGTTTTTAACCTTTAATGGTCAATTATATTCCTTCCAGATGTTTTTTTCCCCAGGAGGCATTGAAGGCCGACAGGTAAGGTCAATTTGGAGAGCAAGTTGGAGTCTACTGTTGCAATATGACTGTGTTTGTTGCAGCTGTCCTCACGCACGCTCTAAGACTTCTCTGCCAGGATCAGTCTGACCAACAAGGCAGATTTTCTTTGTAATCCCTCAAAAGATCTAGTCAGAGCAGTAATTACTACAAGGAGACCAGCTTTGAAGTCTTTGGACTTTTGCTTATCAGCCTGGCAGTGCTGAAGTGTAGAGAGTCTGTCTGCGTTCTGTCTCCTTCCCCATTTCTGGAGTGACAGGGTGACTGTTGTGACTTAGCATTTGAAAACCAAGCTTGGTGACTGCGAGAGTGATGAAGTTCTGTGACCCGTGGTGTGAGCTCTCTGTGCACTCTTCATTTGTTACGTGTTTGTCTGTTTGAAGACACCAGCCCCCAAAGTGGTGTCTGTCACTCTGTGGGTGACAAGAGGGCACGAGTGTCGTGGCATCTCCTGTGAGGAAGCTGCCAAGGCAGGATGGAGTGGGGAAGGCTGTTCTGCCCTTGTAATGCTCCCTGTGTTCTGGCAGGCCATGACCTTCAGGATTCCTGCGGGACTCTGGATGGTGACTTTGACTTGAACTGGGAAGCAGAAAAGGAACTTGAAGCCATGGCATGTGACGGAGAAGACTTTATTCCACCAAAAATAATGGTGAGTGTTTCCAGCTCAGGCTCTGGCTGTCCTTTCAGTGCTGCTGAGTTCAGGATCTTCATGGGAAGTCTGTTTTACGGGCACTGCCTCAGGAGTCTGTGAGAGTCACTCAGAGATGAACCAAGACGTGACATGGGTTCAGACCTGTTGTTGCTGGTGATAATGTGTTGAAAGAAAACTAGAGGGAGGGGTCTGTAGTCCAGATCAGAGCAGGACTGACACCAACACAGAATCAGGTCAGCCTGAGGCTTGTTAACCCTGAAAATAGAGACCCGAGCACCCCTGCCAGCTCTGCTCCCGCAGCGAGGAGCTGAGGGGCCTGGAATCACAGCAGAGTTCAGGCTCTGGTGCTGCTGGAGCCAGCTGAGGCTTCAGCCAGAGTTGTCAGGCACTGTCTGACACCTGCAGCCCTGTGCCTGCTGTGCCTGGTGCAGTGCCAGCCCTTGGATCCCTGTGTGGGTCCCACCAGGCACTGAGCACTCCCTGCAGCCAGGAGGAGGCTGTGCAGGAGTGATCCTCACTGGGATACAGCCATCCGTGGTGGTGCATGGCTGCTCCATCCTCTGTGCACCCCAGTCTGCCCTTCCCAGACTGTTCTGGGCCCCGTGCAGCCTGGGGGCAGAGCTGTGTGCTCATGTGCTGGGGGTTAGGAGATGGTGACACTCAGGAGTGCTTGGCAGGCCTGGGGGTGCTCTGGGCTCAGCACCTTCTGTTGGGTTGTGGATAGACTGGGTTAGCTGCTACCTCGAGTAACACCCGAGAACAGCTGAGCAGGGCACTGTTCTGTGCTTCTGTCCAGACTCCACTGCCTTCTCCTCATGCTCTTGCACCTTTTTTCCCTCTTTGCAGCTCATTTCTTCCAAGGTGCCCAAAGCAGAGTATGTCCCGACAATTATCCGCAGGGACGACCCCTCCATCATCCCCATCCTCTACGTGAGTAAACCAGTTCTGCTGTGGCTGAGAGCAGGAGTCACATAGAGACCTTTTTATTTCCCTGGTTGCTGTTACGGTGACTCCAAAACACTGATGTGATTTGGAAAAACTGCCAGGAAGGGGCTGGGGGTGTGTTGAACCCAGTTTGGGGGTCTGGGGTAGCTTTGTGGGGGCTCAGGTCTGGGTGGAGCAGTCGGGTGGGGTGGGAATGGCACAGGAGGACTCTGGGCTCTGCAGGCTCAGCCAAGCTGCGTGGGAGGATTGTCAAGGGCAGGATTGCCGGGCTTAGGGCTCCTCCTTATGCTCATCCTTGGGATAAGCAGGGCCTCGGAGCTCGGCAGTGAACCACCAGGGTGGAGTTGGTCTTCCTTAACTCTGGCTTTTCGCTGGGAGCCTGGCCTGAGCAGGTGTCTGAAACAGCAGTGAGGAGTCCTGGGTTTCTTTCTCCTAATCACTTACTTTGCAAGGGGAGGTGGGACTGAGAGCCCGGCCAGGCTGGTGTCAGTGTGCAGCAGGAAGGGCTGCTGGGGTTGCTGCATCTCTTCCTGGAGTGTTGAGCACTTTTCCTGTGACCCTGCAGTGTCTGTGCTGGGGGTGCAGCTGTTTGTCACCCAGCTGGGACAGGGACAAAGCCGGGGGCTGGCTGCAAAACACGGGCCAGGATGGAAATAGGCCTTGCTGATGCTGACTGCATCTGAGCGACAGCCTGTGCTTCGGGCGTGTCTGCAGGCTTCAGCTGCAAGCCTTCGGGTGGAGTTGGTCTTCCTGGACTCTTCAGTCTTCATCTTCTGTGCTGAAATGTGATTTAGGGTGAGGGTTACTGCTGCTGTGACCAGCAGCCATCAGTTGGTGTAATTGTGCTTTTAAAGCATCCTGGGAATGGGACTGTGTGAATATTAGAAACCATAACAGGGGAGCTGGTGTAGTGACAGTGAACCTTTCTATGTCTTCTGTCTTGGTTTCCAGGACCATGAACACGCCACCTTTGATGACATCCTGGGTACGTGAGTGTTTCCTCCTGTTCTTATCTCCTGCCCATTGCAAATGTAACCATCAATGTTTCAATCACTCAGCTGCCCCGTGCCTCAGCTGCCACTCACAGAGGTGTTTTTGTCACCCCCGTGACCCCTGACAGCCAGTCAGCTGCTCCTGGATGTGCTGCTGTGATGGGCCTTCACTTCTGTGGCCTGTTTTCTGTGCTAACCTCCTGGTTTGTGGCAGGGAAACTGAGGCACAGGGCAGCAGATGCCTGTTCATGGTACCTGTGGTGGGGAGTGGGAGCAGTGACAGAGGGACAGGGGCTGCTCTGGGGCTGTGGTCACTACAGAGCAGAGTCTGGTGCTGTTCCAGCCTTTCTCTGGCCTGTGACACACTGGGATTTCCTGCTCCCCACAGCTTCCATGGCATTTACTGAGCACCTCTGCCAGCTCAGCTTCCTGCCCTCAGGACTGAAGTGTGAAAAAATGGGGTTTATTTTCAGCTTGTCCATGGTTCATCTTTTCCAACATGGTTTTTTTTGCAGAGGAAATAGAGAAGAAACTTAACATTTATCGGAAAGGCTGCAAGATCTGGAAGATGCTGATATTTTGCCAGGTACATGAAAGTTGTTAAACACTTGGGTGATTTGTTACAAATTTGTCTTTTTCTGTGGGTAAAGTGGCGTAGAGGAACCAATATTCCAGTCAGGTTCCCTTAAAGTCACTGCCAAGGCACAGCTTTCACTTCCCATTTCCCAGACACGGAGCAGACTCAAGCTGCTGTGACAGCAGGAAATCAAATCTGATTTAGTGAGGCCAAGTCGAGAGCTGGGCTGATTCTCTCAAGGAACTCCAGGCAAAGCAGCATCAGCACAGACCTAGAAAGGATTCCAGAGACAGGAACAAGCACTTGCAGTGTCAGAGTTACAGTTTCCATCCGGCTTCAGTGTGACAGTGAGGGTGGTGTGTGTGCTGGGCCAGCCTGGCTGGTGGCTCAGCTGGAGCTGGAGGCCAGAGGATGCAGGAGAAGGGTCAGGCTGGAGCTGTGGCTGGGACAGTCCAGGCCCTGCTGGATCTGGGGCTTGCTGGGGATTCCCTTCCCAAGTTTGCTGTTCCTCCTGGTGCCATGAGGAGTGAGGGAGGTGACCTGACCTGACTCCCTCCACGTGCCCAGTGCTGCAGAGGAGCAGCTTTGCTGCACGCTGACCTGGAAACTGTGACTTTTAATGTTCCTGGTGCTGTGTCAATCTGTTCGTGCCTCCTGCTGCCCCAGTCCAGTTCCTCTGCAGGGCCAGGCCTTGCCTGGCTATTCCTGCTGTGCTCAGCTTCTCCTCTGCCCACCCCCAGCATCCCCAAGTGTCAGGGACTTTCTTGTCTTCCCTATACTCTCCAGCCACCCACAACGGCTTTTTTTATCTATTATCATGCTTTTCTAGAGTGGTGTGGGCACAGAACAGCAAAACCCAGAGTCCAAGCCCCAGCACTGTGCCCGTGTGTGGATGTTCCTGCAGGGCTGCCCTGCTCCCTTGTGGCACTTCTGGGAACGGCTGGGCAGGACAGGAAACACATCCGGGGTTGGTTTCCTCAGGGCCTGTGCACAGGGGTTTCCATCTGTCTGTCTGTCTGTCTCTTGCAGGGAGGCCCCGGGCACTTGTACTTGTTAAAGAACAAAGTCGCCACTTTCGCCAAAGTGGAGAAGGAGGAAGATCTGATCCTGTGAGTGGCTGTGTTGTGTTCTGGGCTTGCGTGGCATTTTCCTGCTGGGTTTGCTCGATGTTTGCAGCACACGGTGGAGCAGGGGAAGTGGAGGGAGCTGGGGTGGCTTGGTGAGGGGATGAGGAGCTGAGGAGGTGCTGAGCAGCAGCTCAGGGCTCGATCAGGGACGACAGCAAAGGTGGCAGAGCTGAGCTCGTCCCTGGAGTGCTGCAGCCCTGTCACCAGGACACTTATACTTCTGTCTGTTTAGTGTTCCTGTGGATAGAGACTGTCAAGAGATGAGAAAAAAAAAGATATTTCTTCTACTAACAACAGCTTTGCTGACCAGAAATCAGAACATGGCACCTCGAGCCTCTGGTGCTGTGACACCATTGCCAAGCTGGTGACTGTGGCAGAAACCCAGAGTGTTCCCCCCACAGCTGGCTCTGGCCAGGAGGAAATGGAATTTGTCTCTGCAAAGCCTGCTCAAAGTCCAGCCTGTTACTGAGGAGGCTGTTCACTAACATGCCAGCCTTCGCTGGGAGTGCTGAGCAATTCTGCTGCTCCTTGCAGAGAGTAAAGCTTTGCCTGTTTTGCTGCCTACTCACTTGTGCTGGCTCAAACTTGCTTGGCTGCCAGTGCGTGGCTGTGGGGGAGAGGATGTACACCAGCCTGTTCCTACACAACTTTTTGTTGGCATGAGAACTGAGAATTAAAATCAACATCTGCTCAGCAATCTCACGCTCTGGCACAAACACTGGCTGTGGAATTCTCCAGCACGTGTGCACTTCCACGATTCTGAACACATCCTGGGCGTAGCTGCTCCCAAGCTGATAAATCAGGGATCTGCAGAAAGCTGTGGGCATGGAGCTGAAAGTTTGGGAGTGTGGAAGTGAACATCTCCGTGCAACTTGTGTGTCCCTGGGAGGCAGTGCTGAGGAAAGCTGAGGCTGGTTGGAGCACCCATGGAGGAACTTCTGGGCTTTAGAGCCCCCCAAAAGTCTGCTCCAACCCTCTGCCCAGGGGTGGGGGTCGTGTTCCACATCCCTCAGGCCCCGAGTGCCTGCTCAGAGTCCCTGCACATCACGGGGTGTGGCTGTGAGCAGCACCAAGCACAGGCTCACATGGGGCTGCCTGGGCTGGGTTGTCTCTCTCAGAACAATCTCTGCAGCTGCTCCCTGCTGATTTCATGCCCTGGAAATGCACTGATAACCCTCGTGTTCAGAAAGGGCAGTTGTTGGTAGAGATGGGAGAGAGGAAACTGGAGGGGATGCTTGGTGAAACTCACTCAGAACCACTCCTCGGGGACTTTGCTGCCTTCTCCTCACCTTGGAGCTCCCTTGGCTCCATGGGCTGCTCCTCCTTCTCCACCACATGACTTGGACTCCTCAGGCCCTGGCTCTGCCCCTGTTCTTGCTTGTCTGAGATCCAATGGCTCTTCCTGAGCAGTTTCCTGCCCAGGCTACCAACCTTGGGCCCTGTCTGAGTGCTGTGTGCTCACACCCTTGGCATTAATCATGCCTATGAGGAGAGAGAGTTTTTTTAATGATGTGTTCTGTTTTTTCCAGCTTCTGGAAGAGGTTGAGCCGGCTGATGAGTAAAGTCAATCCTGAACCAAATATCATCCACATCATGGGCTGCTATGTTCTTGGAAACCCCAATGGGGAGAAGGTAGGAGCTTGTGGGTCACCCCTGGGATGTCTGCTGGGCCCAGGGGAGGCAGAGTCACCCTGGGAGCTCTAAACCTGCCTCTTCTGCTGGGTGGGAACGTGCCATCCCCTGGGGGCTGTGAGTGGGGGAACCACCATCTGGATTGTGCCTTTCCCAGGGGGCAGGGGAGGAAGGATTAGTGACATGCAGGACAAATAACTGAAACCTTGGAGGAGAAGAGTCGTTCAAACTTGATTTATTCATATACTGATGAGATAGATGTTTTAAAGGACGTGGGTGGAAGGTTTTCCTGAGCTAAGATGGGCAGTTCTGGATGCTCAGGAGTCATCGTTGTTTTCAGCTGCTAAGTCTGATCTGTTTTCCTTTCAGCTATTTCAGAATCTGAAAAACTTAATGAATCCTTATAGGGTTGCCTTTGAGTCTCCACTTGAACTATCAGCTCAAGGTAATTTATTTCCTCACTAACCAGTCAGACTCCTTCAGGGGGCACCTTCCTGAAAAAGCAGTTTTGACTCCCTTAAGTCCTGCCATGGTCTTTGTTTTGCTTGTAACCACCTTGAGCAGTTCAGCTGCTGCCCCTGGTTCTCCCCTTGCAGTTCCTGCACGTGTTCCCATTTCAAATGCCCTGCTTGTTGTGCCTGAGGCTGCAGAGGCCTCTCCCAGGACCCTGGCAGTGCAAAGGAGGCAGCTTTCCAGGCTGAGTGTCTGAGAATCCATCATTATTAGGGCATGAGGAGTCTGTGGGGGAAATGCACGTGGAGCAGAACCTTTTCTGTAGCCAGATGTGTTGGGGTCTCCTCTCCAGAGCTCAGACCCCTGGCACCAAGTGAATTGTGTCAGCAGGTGACTGGGGTATGGCCCATCAGAGCCATTCTACAGCTCAGTCTGCTGAGCTTTTCTCCTTTTCCCTTTTTTTCCCTGTAGCTCAAGATATTTCAAGGAGCTACAGAATTTTCCCTGTTCTCTGGTGAATGTCAGGAATTTGCAGTGCAGTTTCACCAGCGACAGATTCCGAATTTGCCCGTGTTCTTTTACCTTTCCTGGAGTCCTTGGCAGATAAAACCATGCAGGATTCAGCTGTGGGCACTTCCCTGCTGCCCACAGCACTGGCCCCAGCACTGCTGGGTTTTTCTTAGCTCCCTTCACCCTCGGGAGGGTGCAGGAGTTGAGGACATTGGTGCTGTGCAGAGTTGGCAGAATCACAGAGCTCACAGAATTTCAGAGTCACAGACTGGTTTGGGTTGGAAAGGATCTTAAAAATCCCCCAGTTCCAGCCCCTGTGTGGGCAGGGACACCTCCCTCTAGCCCAGGCTGTGCAGTCTCTGTGCATGATGAGTACAGCTGCACGTGGTGCCTGCACAGACCCCACAGCAAACGTGCTCAGATGTGTCCAGGAGCAGCTTGCAGGGAAACTCCCGGGTTTGTGGGCAGCTCAGCAGGCCAGGCAGGGGGTTCTGTGTGCAGAATTAAAGCAGCTGAGCTTTCAGGAGGCTGGGCTGAAGAATACGTCTGAATTGATCCCCTTGATCAGTCTGGCACGCACTAAGAGTGTACCCTCATAATCCTTTGCAAAGTCATCTCAAACTAATCTTAATCAGGCCTCACAAGCGAAAATCCCCTCCTTGAGCCCTGTCTGAGTGCAGGGTTGTGTGCCCTTGTGTTTCCAAATGCACTTCCTGGGCCTTTGCTCTGTGGCTGCCTGTGAGACCCCCTTCAGTCAGAGGGGCTGGTGGGCACAGCTGGCACTGGTGTGTCCTGTGAGCTCCCTGCTGGGGGCACAGACAGGAGCAGGACAGAGGTGGCCTAGTCATTTAAAAATATGTATTTTTTTTAAATTGAATTTTCAAGGTTGATTATTTTTAGCGTTTCTTTACAAGGAGTTAACTCTTGGTTTGTAGCCTCTGAAGCCCCCGTGCCTCGTGCAGGCTGTGGCTGATCCTCTCCAGCCCCCCTCAGCACTCAGAGCACCGAGGTCAAAGTCTGGAGACAGACTTTGTGCTCAGTTCCTGCCCCCGGGGACAAACCCTGCCAAGGGATTACAGGGAGCCGTTCATGGTTGAGGAGCTCTGAAAAGATGTTTGGTTCTCACGGGCCCCTCCACGTGCCCAGCGTCGGCGTTGGGCTGGGGGTTTGTGCTCTGCCCCCTCTCCCTCGTGCCCCAGGCTGTGACCCCTGTGCCTCGTTTCACTCCTAGGTAAGCAAATGATTGAGACTTACTTTGACTTCCGCCTTTACCGCCTCTGGAAGACCCGCCAGCACTCCAAACTGTTGGATTACGATGACATTTTATGAGCTGGAGAAGACTTTGCGAGAGGAAGCTCATCACCAGTGTCCAAGAAGTCATGCTTTATTGCAGAGAGACTTTTTTATTGGCACGGGGAGCCCTTCACAGCCCTACAGGAGGCAGCAGTGCTAAAGGGAGGGAAGGAGGAGCCCTCGGAAGTGTCGGGAGGAAAAGTCTCCTGGGCCAAGAGAGACTGGAGGGAAGGGGGTGACAGTGACACCTCGCTGGCCTCAGTCCGAGCCGTGGGGCCTCAGGAGGAGCCGTGTGAAACGAGGACAGGATGGAGTTCCTGGCAGAACTGAGCTGTTTTGGGTCAGAATGGGCCAGATTTGATTCCAGGTCCTTTTAAAGACTTTCGAAGCTCAGGTTTTCTTACAACAAAAACACAAACCCGATTAACCCATGCACTACAGTGAAGAAGTCACCAGAGCACGGAGGGAGCAGGGGCTTGTCCTGGTGGGACCTTCTGTGCTGGGAGAGCAAGGACTGCTACACCTACTCCTGCAAGCTTAGAGCAAGACGATCCCGTTTCCATGTGAATATATACTGGGATATAGAATTGAAATCTTCTTTTCCGTTTGTTTGTTTTGTTTAATAGAAAATAAGTGCAATTTTTATAGCGAGGGAGGGGGTAAAATCCCTCCCCATATTTAATTAGTTAAAAATAACACACCATAACCAATAGATGAGGTATTTTTGGTCTGCTTGAAAATATATTCAGAATGGTAATATATCTTCTGTAGACATATTTAATCACCAGCAAACATGGTTTTAACATAAGTTAGCAGACCCTGCATGTCTGCTGCGTTGGTTTGGTTCGTTCCTTTCAGAGTAGCTGTGCTGCACTACCTGTACCTGCTCTCACGAATGTATAGTTCTCCTCCAGTTAGCCACAACTTCATTACTTTCTATTTTGCTGCTTGCAAAACTATGGGACTTTAGTTTTGCTGAAATACTTTAGGTTAGAAACACAGGACCTGGCTGGGAAGCCTCGGTCAGGCTCGCTTTGGTAGAAAAATGAACTAGAAATTAATAGCCATGGTAATTAATTGTTCATGCCAGTGTCTTGCTGTGTGCTGGGAGAGGAGCTCTCCTCCCGTGTGGGGAGCACGGAGGCATTTGGCAGAAATGCTTCTGGAGGGGCACAGCACGGGCTTGGAGCATGAGTTGGACTCTTCCCTGTGTCCCCTTGGTTGCAGAACCCCCTGTCCCCTGCTGCAGGAGCTGTTCTTGGCCTGCACTGCTCAGCCCCTTCCCAGGTAGGACAGGGGCAACCCCGAGCTCTGTCAGAGCAGCCTGAGGGTCTCTGGCTGATATTTGATGGTAGCTTTTGGAATCTATTTCTTTTTTGTTTGGTTAGGTAAGGGGGTGCTTTTTCGGTTTTGGGAATGGGGCTTTTTTCACGTTCTGCTGTCCTTTCAGAGGACAAATAGCACTTAGAGTCTGTGTAGGTCACTGGCAATTCTGGGAGGTGACACGAGTTATTTCTTTCACAAGGAGGGAAGGATTACCTTATTTTCCTGATTTCCTGGTATCTAAAATTTGTTGGTTGTGAAGTGAAGGAACATATATGTACAAATCTTCTTTTAACTACTTACAAAGAGAACTAGGTGTTCTGATCTGTAGAGTCCTCCTTCCCCTGTGCCATACCTGTGGTTGTAATTTTGGGGAGCAGGCCCCTGGCTAGAACTGCTGAACCCTTTACATTTAGAGCAGTTTTATAGCAAAACTTTCAAAGAAATAATGTACATACAGTAAGGAGAGGGATAGGTGGAGAGAGATGGTTTAAAGTCACTGAAAGCCACCCAGACAGGTGTGGGCTGTTGCCTCCCCCTGGTTGGGAGCTTTGGTAGCCACGTCTCATCCCTGGACTCAGTCAGCTTTGCCAGACTTACAGTGAAGGGGAGAACAGGCACCAGTCTGTAGCTTTTGGAAGAAAATGCCAGACAGAAAAAAAAAAACAACCAAATTTATGCCAATTGCTGTTTAACATTGGAGCTTCCACCAGCTCTGCGGTGAGAGGTGGGAGCCAGAGGTGCAGTGGAAGCACAAAGTCAAGTTATCTGGAGAAGGAAATGGTTGTGGGAGGATTAAAATGCTGACACAAAACTCTCTCCCTTTCTGACCCTTTCACCTCCTAACTGGAGACAGGCAAACTGTTCTTCCTTCCTCTTTCTCAAATCCCACTTCAGTGAACTTGGTAGCATGAATGTAGCATTGTGGAACTATTGAAAATCTTATTTAACCCCCAAAGGGCCCGTTTATGTATCCACTGGAGTGATTTCTCTGTAGAACTATTGTATATCCTCACTGACCACTTGTAGTACTTGGGGTGCCAAGTAGAAGGTAGATTGTACAGTAATTCCTGTGGGGAGGTGTGTGTTGGGGTGGGCACTGTGGACTCTTCTCCTGGTGCAGTTTATGGGATAATGACAACTGATGAATGCATTTCCCTCCAAAGATCTATATTCCTCATAGCTTGTGATGTTTATGACATGAACATATTTTTTCCTTTGTAGCATTCATTTGCCTAAAGAGATGAAATTCTCTCAGAGCTGGGAGTGGAATAGAGTTGTGATGTTTGGTGTCCTGTGTGTGGCAGCATCCTTGGAGTTAACCCCTGGTGACAGAGGAAAACCCTTTTATTCCCCCTTTTCACTGGTGGAGTTTTTCAGGTGGCTGCTGGGAGAGGAAGGGGTCAGCAGAGGAAAATAAAAACTGTAATTATTTAAACTTTAGAGGTAAAAATAGAGCCTGGAACTTCCTCAGTCAGAGCAGCCTGTAAAGGATGAGCCCGGCATGGTCCCAGCCAGGACAGCCATGGGGCCCAGTGTGTTCCTCAGCCCCTGCAGCATCTCCTGGGAATGCCAGGACAGATCCATGGGCTCAGCTCCCTGTGCTCCTGCAGCATCCCCCAGAGGTTCTGGGGCTCCGGGCAGTGCCCGCCGGGGCAGCTGTGGCTGCCGGGCACACAGGGCAGTCTGTTCCACTCCTGCCTGCTCCTTCAGCTCTCACCGCGCTGCTCCCGGCTGTGCCTGGATCCAGCTCCCGGCTGTGTCTGGATGCAGCTCCCGGCTGTGCCTGGATCCAGCTCCCGGCTGTGTCTGGATGCAGCTCCCGGCTGTGCCTGGATGCAGCTCCCGGCTGTGTCTGGATGCAGCTCCCGGCTGTG